>JABBWA010000507.1:0-29234 GCA_016628065.1 Suillus lakei
CAAATTGCAACCTGTTTTTTGGACGGTTGAGGTCCCACACCGCTTATCATTCTCTTTGAGGACCCGCTTGGATTTTGTGGTCCAGCATACACACAGACTACTCGCCATACTTATCCGTCGCTCGTTTGGGTCAAGAGATGCTGTGATCTTCTACTGGCATAGTCATCATGTGTATTTGCGCTTATTTGCACTTCAGTGTACCATCATTGACTATCTTACCTAGCAACGTACATAATAGAAGCGGGTCGAAAGTGGCCGACCACTTATGATTCAATCTGAAATCGTCGTTGAAACGTTGATGGCCGTCTGTTGTGGAACCTTGACTTTTTGAGTTATCCGACTCGACCATAAGTGTGCATCATTTTCAGGGTCACTTGTGTGCTGGGCAGTTGTGCATGCCCGGGTCTCGACCGAGACTCCTATTGATTTACGAAGGGTATGACGAGGGGTACCACCATCACGCCTTCATCATTCTTCGAGGACCCACTGTGCGCCAACAAGGCGCACACAAGAGACACGGACTTTCACCGAGACGCATGTCACCCACGATCGAATGTACGGCTGGGACTTTGCCACAGGCACGACAGAGATCCTGAACCGTTGGGGTGAGATGGAGCGTCAATGGATAGCCTGATGGCGGATCTAAAGGGTGGGCCAGTCTGCGTATGATATTGAGGGATTGTATGGAGTTAAAACGGAACACATGCCTGATCTGATCGATCACGAAAAAATGTTCGCAGTTGCCTTGATGTAGAATCCAGTAAGCTTGGTGTGTCCTGAGCGTGAGCGCGTCAAAGGTGGTTTCACTGGCGGAGGTCGATGCTTTTTTGATATGTGGCTGTTTTTCTTCCGGAAGTTTGTGGAAGTGGGCTATTAGCTTTCTGTGCAAGAGGGAGTTAGGGATCCGTTGAGGGCGGCGCTGTTCTGACATACTCTGCATAGTCGGTATATTCTCTCCCATCTCCGTATACGAGGTCCTCGATGCAGAACAAACACCCAGCACGCTCTTCTGTTTGATCGGTGAGATTGTAGCCAGATAGGTCTCCTTCGGCATCTAGCTCTTCCATTGGCATGTTACTGAAGGCACATGGTAGGACGTGCAGTAGATCATCCAATGTTTGTGTGGACAGTACAGCGTGTTGTGAAGAGCGCGTCAGGCAGCTTGGGAGATAAGTGATGCGGTTGTATACTGTAAGCGAAATGACAGCGTTTGGATATGAAGTTGCATCGGGGCTAGGGCTCCTGAGCGAGTCTGGCGTCGAGCTACGCGTCGCACCAACGTCTCCGAGATCAAGCGTACGGAGAACGCCTTTTCCCGTCTTCTTGGGTGCATCGAGCGCATTGTAGTCAGAATTTTTAGCAGCACGCATACAGAGCACTGACTCCACGGTTAATCTACACAGAGGTCAGAGAAGAGTGATATGCAAGCGGAGATACATACCCCCAACATCTGAGGTTGACAGCGTCAAGCTTCTCTTGGAGCTGCGACGCTTCTGGAGCAGATTCACTACCTTCTGGAGGAACAAGGCGTTTTCGCTTTCTTCCTTTCGGTGCGGGTGCGTCTACTTGGCCGCGTACGGACGCTACTGTAGACTCATGCTGGCGCAGCACGTGCGCTGACAATACAGGGTTGTCCCATACTTGTTCGAGAGATGACTTGAGCTCTGAAATGCTACACTGATATGCGATGAGCGCTACTAATGGTGTGTGGGGGAAAGGAGCACCTTCCAGTGATCTCTGCTTCGACAGCATTTCTATGCTCGGGAGTTAGCTGCTCCCATGAGGAGTTGGTAAGAGATCCTGGTAGCAATGCAGAGTTTGCTTCCCGTAGAAAGTCTGCGACATTGATGGGCTGCGATGGGGGTCCAAAGTAAGAGTCAAAACCGCGACTCATGTTGACACTGAGTACCGAACTATGATGACGGTGTAGCAGACTAGTCTGGACAGAGACCACTTGGCTACATATGGCAGTCTCCTACGAGCGCCGCAGGCGGCAACATGACGATCCAGAGCGTCAATTCATCCATCCATTCATCTCATTTCCATCACTCTCCATCACTCAACAGCTTGATCGGTTCGCGACCGAGGTCTTGTTACAACTTAAAAGTTTTGATTCAAATCTTCGTGCGTCTTCCCTCGAGATAACTTGATCATTTCTAACCGCACCCTCGAACCCAGCTAGTCCATTCCATCACGTGGCATACCACAACCTTCGTGAATGAGTGAAGATCAATGTCAGTACTTTCATCTTTTATCTCTCGCATGTTCTCTGACCGCTTTGACAGTTCTTGAAGGAACTTGGGCGAGGCTGTCCCAGGTCGTTGTCAAGGGTGCTCAATATAACTCCCCTGAACGTTACCCCCACCCGAAGTGTTTGGAAGGGACACGGGTGGATCTCCGCAAATATATCTATAGATTCTTGGACGACCGAGAGAAGAATCGACTCATTTGGCTGCATGGCACGGCAGGCGTCGGAAAGTCTGCAGTTGCGTTCACTGTAGCTGAGAGGATGAAAGGTCTAAAAGTGATAGAGCAAACGAATGTCGAAAAGCGGCTAGCGGGAACGTTCTTTTTCTCGCGCGAGAACACGAAACGTTGTACGACTGGATATTTCTTCGCGACCCTTGTCTACCAGCTTGCCAACAACTTTCCAAACATCCGGAAGGATGTGAGCAGAGTTATCCGCGACAATCCCGCTCTACTAGACCCCGCCACACCTCTCTGCGACCAGATGGAGGCTCTCTTTCTCCAACCTCTCCGGAAACTTCAACTCAGATTGCGTGGGTGTCCGCCTTTGTTGTTTGTCGTCGATGCCCTTGACGAATGCACGTCCGAACCCGAGCTTACGGATCTCATCCTCTCCCTTGCACGGGCTCTTCGTGAACCTGATCTACCCGTGACGCACATTCTTCTTACGAGTCGCTCGGAATCGCATATTAGTAAAGTCATGCAGAACGAAGAGGTGCGCCCGTTGGTGTGCGAGATACCCGTGAGAACTTCTGGGGAGGGTGGTGGCATCATCTCCTTAGACGGCGCAGACGTTGATAACGACATCTGTACTTTTTTGCGGCATTCCTTCGGAGAACTAAAATGTCGCCATCCCGATTTCCCTCAGCCATCGGGGGATGACCTTGCGAAGCTGGCGAGCCGCGCGGGCAGACGTTTCATCGTGGCGTCTACAATGATGAAGTTCATTATCGACGATGAAAACAATGATCCCCGCGATCGGTTGCAACTGATGCTCGAGCTGACGAGCGAGCTGCTACCAGGAACGGAGGTTTACGAGCTATATAACTGTATCCTCTCCACGTGTGCCAACCCCAAGAGGGCATACCTGCACTTGTCCGTCGTTGCTACCCTCACAGACCCTTTGCCCATCTCACAAATCTCGACACTTCTTGGTCCTGGTTTGGGTAGGGATGTGGAGACAACGCTGATACAGCTACGGTCTGTCATCAATATTCCTACAGACAGCACTCTCCCCGTGAATATCCATCACTCGTCCATTCGCGACTATGTTTCCGACCCCTCACACTGCAGACTCCCTCAAGTACGCGATATCACATCACCCCACTCCCTACTCGCATATTCGTCTCTCCGCTTGATGACGGAGATTACACCAAGCACGGCCCTCTTGGATGCGCTCGCAGAACTGAAGAAGCAAAGCAAGGCTATGCAACCTGAGGACCACCATAGGTTAAAAGACTCATTAGCCTTCCTCGTTCAGCCACTAGAGCCATTGTCAGTTCTCATTGGTATGCTATGGCTTCGAGGAGATCGCACGTCAGATTTACAATTTTGGCTGGGGACCATGGACGGGCGTGCCTGGCTGCAGACCCGGGCAGGGCGAGACTGGCTGCAGACCCAGGCAGGACAAGACTGGCTGCAGACCCAGGCAGGACGAGATTGGGTGCAGACCCAGGCAGGACGAGACTGGCTGCAGACCCAGGCAGGACGAGACTGGCTGCAGACCCAGACAGGACGAGACTGGGCGCAGACCCAGGGAGGACAAGACTGGCTGCAGACCCAGGGAGGACGACACTGGCTGCAGACCCAGGGACGACGACGCTGGCTGCAGACAGGACGGGACTGGTTGCAGACAGGACAACACTGGCTGCAGACCCCGGGAGGACGACACTGGCTGCAGACCCAGGGGGGACGGGATTGGCTGCAAGCACAGGGAGGACAAGACTGGCTTCAGACGCAGGGAGGACGAGACTGGCTGCAGACCCAGGCAGGACGAGACTGGCTGCAGATCGAGGAAGGACGAGACTGGCTTCAGACCCAGGCTGGACAAGACTGGCTTCAGACCCAGGCTGGACGAGACTGGCTGCAGACCCAGGCTGGACACGACTGGCTGCAGACCCAGGGCGGGTATATCTGGCTTCAGACCCTGGACGGGCGAGACTGGCTGCAGACGCCTCATGGCCAAGCGTGGCAGTCTACTCCCGCGGCGTCTGGCTGGGTGACTATGGAAGAGTTCCTGAGTGCGTTGGACGCAATCACCGAGTATATAATTGTCCAGGAATTGCCTTTACCACCGCCTTTCCAAGTAGTCCAGCAGTTCAAGAGCTTGCCAGATTTCTTGATGTTTCCGATGTTTTTGGCGTTGATGCCCCGGGATCATTTCACCTCTCCATCGCCAGAAGTTCATTTCTCACATGACAGAGAGATAATCCGTTCTATGAACGCGTTTACAGCTTTCGCAAACGAGGCACAGGAACGAAGTCAATCAGCTTCCGATGCTCTCAAGTACGCATGTCAAAACTGGGTCCTTCATCTGTCGCGTGCTCCAAATCCATGGCATGACACGCTCAACTATATATTCCAGGCTTTCTGGAATCGTCACCTCCTTTCCTGGCTCGAACGGCAATGGTGTTTGAAGGGTCTTCGGTCTTGTCTTGATATTTTATCCGAAGGGCAGAAACTTGCAAAGGTATGTATTTTTCTAATAATTCTCAATTTACCCACTCAACAAGCTAATTTTACCTTGTTTCAGGTTCGATTTTTTGTTCATTCTATGAAATCCCCTGTAATTCTCTCTCGTCCTCAGTTTGAACCCGTTAACGCGCAGCCTTATGAAGGGCTGTCAACCATCGTTCCCGATCTCCGATACTCGACAACAGAAGCTTCGGCATTCGCGTCTACCTCTGAAATGTCGACCAGAGGACCATCAACTCCAGCAACTCCTCTTCTCACAGGAGAGCTTGTCGTTATCTCACATGCGAGGCCTGTTCCTAATTCTCGCCCATCAAACCAACCTCCTCCCTCTACCTCCTCTCTTGCACCACCCTTACCCGTCCCTTCTCCGAGGCCCAACACCGCTGTGTTCTATGTTGACACATCCAAAAAGCGCACGTTGGATGGGTTTCAAATCAATAGCAATAGCCCGCTGGAATCGGACACCCCTGGCCCGTCAAAACGTCGAAGATGAGTCAAGCAGCATTTTACAGTTTCGAGCTCTATCACGCAGCGCGAATGCTTTTGCGAGATGGCCGATGTGAAGGTATCGGACATGGAGGCTATGCCTCTCGTTCGAGGGGTGGGTCGCATATGCCTTCGTGTGCGACGTAAATGCTCTCTGGGCAAGTTCAATGTTCTGCAAAGACGACGCCAGTCTTAGCGTGCGCTTGACTTCCTCGCTAGGCCGGTCTTGCCTCTTTTCGCCGTAAAACCCACCATTCAAAAGAAAGTTGCGTTTCTATAGCGCGTTCCTCGTATTCGGAGCCCTTACCACCAAAACCATTCGCCAACACGCTCTCGATGCTTGCGCCTTCAAGCTTCAAGAGTGATGTTGACTTTTGTCACTGTCAGGGTGATCCCCCGTCATATTCCCCCGCAACTCCCCCTCCGCCCTTTTCACCCATTCCGATTCGCTGGGCGCGACGATACTCCAAGCTTCACCACCCTTTCCTGCGTGTGCTGTCCGTCCCACTCTGTACAGGTACTCTGTCGCACCACCTTCAGTTGGCAGATCGTACTGTATGACTGCACGAACGAGGGGCAGGTCGAGACTATGGGATGCCACGGACGTGCAAAGGAGAATAGAGGACGTGGGAGCAGATTTTTTGGACTTTGAGGAAGGAATAGCGGAGAATCCGTGTAGAGGCGAGACGGATTGGAGTTGGAAAGACGGAAGATTGAAGCGCCCAGTGGAAGGAGCGAAGACTGCAGCAATTTTATTCTCCCTTTACACTTTCTCCTCTTCAGCAGATTCCTCTGCCTTGTTGTGCTCACCGCCTTCTCTTTGTCGAGGTCTTTGATTACTAGCGGTCGTATTAGAGCGGTGCCTGCCAGTTTCTGCACGCCTTCACGGATAGTAGCTGAATGAAGAATTGTCCGTTTCTGCCGATCCAAATCCCACCCCCAACCTCAAAGGTCTTACCGTCCTGAACAGCTTGGAACACGAGCTCCCTCTTCCCGTCCAGACCCTGTATGATCCCTTTGACAACATCTTCGAAAACAAGCTCATTCATTAAGCGATCCGCTTCGTTGCTATCTGCATTTTGTCAAGACAAGAATAAGTACACCTTTCGGAAGACTCGCCGTCTCGTGCGCACGAGTTGTGCCTCTACTCAGAAAGCCGGAAATTAACCGTCGGGTATAACGTGTGGAGCTCTCTGCATCCTCCTGCTCGCCTTCTAGGCGTAGCAAAGTGTCAATAGCGCTTCTAAGACGTCGAAGATTTGTTTTGCCAGTTCACGGTGCGATGATGATGACGAGTGTTCCCATCGAGCGGTCGATGAGTCTCGGGGGAGTTTGATTAATTTAGTTGACACGTGATCTAGACGCGACGCGTTTTGCCAGCGTCAACCTTTCCTCTTACAAGTTCTCCCCAACAGGGCCCATCTCACTGATCTTGCGAACGACGGTCCCAATCGCGAGTGTCAGTCTCCAGTCATCCGTGAACTTGCGGCTGACCGGAAGCTGACACTGGCGGGCGCGTGAATACGTATCAGCGTCGCTGTCCTCATCATGCCCATGACGCGCATAGTATGACGTAGGGCAGCGTCGGAGGCTGTCACTCCCAAAGGTATAAATACCTGCCCGCCGGGGTTTTCTCTTCTTCATCAGCTATCTTTCGTTGTTCTTGTCACTCATCGTTTGAATTTCTCGCTGTCTCTGTCCTGCTGTCTCGCCGGCTCGCTCTCTCGCCTTGATCTCTCGCCGTCTTGTTCTCTTGCCGTTTTCTCTCTCGTCGTTCTCGCTCACCCAACGTCGCACGTCATTGGTAAAGCAATGTCACATCTTCAAAGTGAGTTACTGTCCTCCGCCAACAGAATATCCTTCTTATCATCTCTCTTTCCAGAATATCGAAAAGCCCAACGTTGGCCGCGTTGATGAAAAAATATACTTCTCTTTTTCGAACCTCGCCCTCGCTGGCGTTGCCTCTGTCTGAAACAGGGACCTGCGCACGCACCCGCCGCACCCCTACCGCCCACCGCGTACCCCTCTCCTTCCGACCTCTCCTGGTCGATATCCTTACGCCCGCCCATCTAGCTACACATCCACTCATTCCACGTTGGGCACTCCAAGCATAATGAACGACTTGTGATGACTCTGCATCCAAGCTCGATAGCGTGGCATCAGTAAGTCTCGCCTTCCTTAATGAACCTCGGTCCAACTCTCATCGTTCCTTTAGTCTGACCGCAGTCGCTCTTTCTACTGGATGACGGATGCGTCACCATCTCCCGTTCTGTCTCTATCTCCGCTGAACATCAACTCAAGTCTGTCATCTGACAGCAGTCGCTCTTTCTACTGGATGACGGATGCGTCACCATCTCCCGTTCTGTCTCTATCTTCGCTGAACATCAGCCCAAGCCTGTCGTCTGACAGCAGTCGCTCTTTCTACTGGATGACGGATGCGTCACCATCTCCCGTTCTGTCTCTGTCTCCGCTGAATATTAGCCCAAGCCTGTCGTCCGACAGCCGTCGCTCTTTCTACCGGATCGCGGATGCGCCTTCCATCTCTCGTTTCGTTTCCTCTCGTCTATCGTCTGACCTATGCCACTCGTTCATATACCCTTTTCTCAAAGTTTTTCTCCTCAGATTTATCGTCCAACCCAAGTCACTCCTTCGTATACCCTTTTCTCCTTTCTCTTTGTTCTCTGACATCTATCTCTTCTTCTAAGTCTTGAACCCGCCAGCTCGCTCTTGCACCCTGCCCCGTACGCGGAAGGGCCTACACCCATTCGCGCAGTACAGTTTACTCGCAGTTCTATACCCAGCATATTCCATTGATTGCGATTGCTTTTCTGCCCCGGACGGCGGAAGGGCCTATAGCGCACTACGGTATACTCGCATCTCTATACACAGCCTATTCCACCATCACGATTTCTTCTCTTCCAGCTCTATTCCCAACCTATTCCATTCATCCCGACTTCCTCTCTGCCCCGGACGCCGGAAGGGCTTACACCCTGTACCATTCGCGCACTACGGTTTACACGCAGCTCCATACACAGCCTATTCCATTCTCCCGACTTCTTCTCCACTGCACTGACACTTCGCTTCGAATGGAACTCCGTCCGCAACATCGTTCACCCGAGGCTCTACCCATGTCTGGTTCGTCTACGACTCATCTCATGCCTCTTTATGACTTATGACATTTACGACATTTACGACATTTTATGACTTATGACCCTTTCTTAGTTATCGTCCGACTCGCGTCACTCCTCCATATACCCTTTTCTCCTTTCTCTCTCCTCATATTCATCGCCCGAACCACTTCACTTCTTCAACATATACCTCTTTCACCTTTCGTTTATACTTTTCTCATTCCCATATACCCATTCATTTTCATTCATACCACTACTCCAACCGTCGTCACTCTTTTACGATACCCCCTATGCCACTTTTCCCTTCTGCCTTCTGCCTTCTGCCATATGCCACTTTTTCCTCTATGCCCTATGCCACTTTCCCTTTATGCTCTATGCCTTTATGCCACCCCCTATGCCACTTTTCCCTTATGCCTGCCTTCTGCCTTCTGCCATATGCCACTTTTTCCCCCTCATGCCCTATGCCACTTTTCCCTCTATGCCATATGCCATATGCCACTTTCCCTTTATGCTCTATGCCTTTATGCCACTCAATACACAAACAAGACATGATTTTTAGACTTGTGCGCTTTGACATCAGGCGCGGTTCGAGCACGGTCTGGCTTACACGCAGTTTGGACTTGAGAAGTCGAAGATACGCTCATCTCTAGTTGATTGATTCAGGGAGCTGGACACGCTCAATTGGAGCAAGTGTTTCGTTCTTAGTATACAATGCTGAGACAAGAGAGACAGTGTACCGGGGCGATCTGGCGCAGGTCCTCCGTGGGGTGCCATGGGTCCCGGCTCAGTGGCCGGAGTCCTGGCTTGTAGGTAGTCACTCCAGCATGTTGTAGTCAGTCCTCGACAGATACTTAGAGCCGTCGCCTCCCGCTATAGAGGCGTGGCCTTGGGTTTCCCTTGCAGTCCGTGCCCGGTCCAACAGTTCCTGCTACTCATCCGCCAACCACCGAAATGTCAACATCACCGACAGAGAACAGTGTCTCCTTAGTGACACACATCGTGAGTGGCGATTAGAGAGTCTCAGCCTGTCTATGCCAAGTCTATGAATGATGAACAATCAGTGGTTATGACGTTACGGACGAAAGCATACATGATTTTATTAGCCGATAATTAATATAACAAACATACTGTTCTACACAGGCCACACCCAGAAATGAATAAATTAAGCACGCATAACCACCAGCGCGGGTGCAACGTCTATCAAATTGATCCTTTCCGTGATATAGAAATCACTAGATTTGAGTAAGCGACACACTAAATTCAGGTAGGCATCCGCTACGGGAATCCAGTGGTTCCATTCACTGAATTTCCGCGGCTTTGTAGAGGCGCCGTACTTAGTTCTGACAAGAGGAACAAACTCGAAATATCGTGAAGGGAGAAATTGTGTTTCGAGTTTGTAAGACGTTAGTCGAAGTGATCTACTGAATGTTGTTGAGAGTGATCGAGTACTGCAGGTGACGGTACGAGACGAAAAAGATTCAAAGGAACTTACGAGGAAGAGTGCGCTTATCTATATGTCAGCGCACGGACCTGGCACTTTGGAAGGTGCGGGAAGTGTCAGAATCGCACAAATTTGCCCCTGATCAACGCTGTATGTTCGCGAGCTCACGTGCTGCGTTGATCGTCCAAGTGCAGTGACTGGTGATTTTCACACAATTTTCGCATTCTGAATCGTCTCGTAATCGCACGCTGAATCGCCTCTCAGTGGTGCTATGATCGTTCACTCTGACTACCACTATTGCCAGAACATCCTGACAGTAGTGCAGAGCTTGCTTCCTGTAGAAACTCTGCGACATTGATGGGCTGCTGTGATGGTGGTCCAAATTTGAAAGTAAGAGTCAAAAAGCGTTGGACCGGGCACGGACTGCAAGGGAACCTAAAGGTCGAACCTCTATAGCGGGAGGCGACGGCTCTATCTATCGAGGACTGACTACAATATGGGGCCAGGAGCAACTACCTACAAGCCAGGACTCCAGCCACTGTGCCAAGACCCTGGCACTCCACGGAGGACCTGAGCCAGATTGCCCCGGTACACCGTGTGTCGATACTACTATGATCGCAGCATGTAGCAGGGACATGTCCAACCAGGAGAAGCCTTGAAGGCCTCGAAGAAGCCATCAAAGGCCACTTGCCTAGGCACCGTCCTCTTTGGGACGTGCTGATCATCAGGAACCCCAGAGAGGGCGGCCGCCGAAGCGCCCCAGCTTCCCACCTACGGTATGCTTCATGTATGCTTCCTCAAGTGGTTCTCCTCCTGTATGCATACATGTATGGGGGCTGGTAATCCTAGGTATGTATAACTTACTGTTCTACCATCCCTGGCTTTGTATCAATACTTAGTGCACAGGTGTGTCTATTGGACCGACTAAACTTCGATTTGAATATCCTGATATTCCGACTTCTCGGTCATTCCGCCTACCGCTCAGCTCTTGATATATCTCACTAGGCACGAACCGCATATTCTCCTCTCAACAGCCCTCAGACAGCCATGAGGTCGACCAGCGTACAAATCGTTGTCAGCAATCAGCCCGGATTGATACAGTCCACCGTCACAGTAGATGTTGCAAGGAGGCATCGCGATCGGAGGCAGAGCTCTGGAAACTCAAAGTCGTCATGTACGATGATGACTAGACTGGCGACCTTGCGCGAGATCATCATGAGATTCGCTAGAATCATGTAATCCCTGCCTCATCCTTGAGCCACAACAATTTCTGGTATCACTTTGTTCTATGACAATTGCCAATAGACAATGTGCATATTAGGTGGCAATCTGCTGGTATTGCGGACATCAACTGTTCGAAAGGGGATTTCAGGTGAATAGCTTCGCCAGTATTCAGTACATAAAGCAAGGTGTCTTCCTACTGTTCCCCTCAGATTTGTTTCGTCCCCTAGTATCACATCCTTACAACCAATGCATTTCTCCTCTGTCCTTGCCGTTATTGCTGCTTTGACAGTATCAGTATCTGCCATGCCGTTTGTCTCTGGCGCATTGATATTTGCCAGGGAGGTTGACACTGAGGCGCAAATTTGTCCTAGTCCTATATTTTGTCGCAAAACCAGCGACTGCGGTTCCTGCGGCACTTGTGTAAGTAATTTGCGTCCTGGATTTAACCACATGACTCACCAGCATGGTAGGTCGCCTTTTTTTGCACAGGCTAGTGTGGCCGTGGTGAGCCGTGTTTCTGTTTTCAGCACCAGTGCAGTATGGTTGATGACATGACGCGTGAAGCCCCGATAAATATTCGGCGTGTGATAAAGACTTTGGTGGCAGCGAAGGCGAAGTTTGGGGTGAACAGGCAGGATATCTACCTTCTTTGGAGAAAGGGCTGGAGGTTGAGAAGTCCTATGGTGTCAGAGCCCTTGTAAGCTAGCAGATTGTATGGAACAACCTGGACTCTATGAGGTTACTTAGCGAAAAATGACTGGGAAAGGATGGATGGTCACCGTAGATCCGGATGGGCTTTGAACAAGTTGTCGAGCAGCGACACAATTCATCAGGTGGCCTCAGTTCAACTTTGAAAGAGCGGGATGTCCTGTGAGGCTGTGACCTAGTACGTACTTCGAGTTGAAGCACTGGGATGCTGGACAGACTCAGGGGCGGGTGGGACCACTAATGGAAATCCATGGGTGTACGAAGCGGCGGGTGAGCATGGGAACGAGAACGGCAGAAATTCTCGAGCTGAGGCCAGGATTGCTCCGTGAGGCGACTGATGATTTAGGATTAGGCAAGCGTCAATGTTGATTTAGTTGACACGTGATCTAGACGCGACGCGTTTTGTCAACGTCAACCTCCTCTTACAAGTTCTCCCCATCAGGGCCCATCTCACTGATCTCGCAAACGACGGTCCCAATCGCGAGTGTCAGACTCCAGTCATCCGTGAATTTGCGGCTGACAGGAAGCTGACACTGGCGGGCGCGTGAATACCTGTCAGCGTCGCTGTCCTCATCGCACAGCTCATGCTCATGACGCACATAGTATGACGTAGGGCAGCGTCGGAGGCTGTCACTCCCAAAGGTATAAATACCTGCCCGCCCAGGGTTTCTCTTCTTCATCAGCTATCTTTCGTTGTCTTTGTCACTGATCGTTTGAATTTCTTATTCTCTCGCTGTCTCTGTCCTGCTCTCTCGCCGGCTCGCTCTCTCGTTCTCGTCTCATCTCTCGTCGTCTTGATCTCTCGTCGTCTTGCTCTCTCCCCGTTCTCGCTCACGCAACGCCGTGTGCCGTTGGTAAAGCAATATGTCAGATCCGTTCCTCCTCTTTCCACTTAAAAGTGAGTTACTGCCCTACGCCAACAGAATATCCTTCTTATCATCTCTCTTTCCAGAATATCGAAAAGCCCAACGTTGGCCACGTTGATGAATGAATATACTTCTCTTTCTCGAACCTTGCCCTCGTTGGCGTTACCTCTGTCTGAAACAGGGACCTGCGCACGCACCCGCCGCACCCCTACCGCCTACCTATCTCCTTCCGACCTCTCCTGGTCGATATCCTTACGCCCGCCCATCTATGCATCCATTCATTCCACGTTGGACACTCCAAGCATAATGAACGGCGTGCGATGACTCTGCATCCAAGCTCGATAGCGTGGCATCAGTAAGTCTCGCCTTCCTTAATGAACCTCAGTCCAACTCTCATCGTTCCTTGAGTCTGACCGTAGTCGCTCTTTCTACTGGATGACGGATGCGTCACCATCTCCCGTTCTGTCTCTCTTTCCGCTGAACATCAGCTCAAGCCTGTCGTCTGACAGCAGTCGCTCTTTCTACTGGATGACGGATGCGTCACCATCTCCCATTCTGTCTCTCTTTCCGCTGAACATCAGCTCAAGCCTGTCTTCTGACAGCAGTCGCCCCCCCCTACCGGATGACGGACGCGCCGCCATATCCCGTTCCGTCTCTCCTCCCGCCGAACACCAGCTCAAGTCTGTTGTCTGACAGTAGTCGCTCTTTCTACTGGATGACGGATGCGTCACCATCTCTCGTTCTGTCTCCGTCTCCGCTGAATATTAGTCCAAACCTGTCGTCCGACAGTCGTCGCTCTTTCTACCGGATCGCGGATGTGCCTTCCACCTCTCGTTTCGTTTCCTCTCGTCTATTGTCTGACATATGCCACTCGTTCATATACCCCTTTCTCAAAGTTTCTCTCCTCAGATTTATCGTCCAACCCAAGTCACTCCTTCGTATACCCTTTTCTCCTTTCTCTTTGTTCTCTGACATCTATCTCTTCTTCTAAGTCTCAAGCCCGCCAGCTCGCTCTTGCACCCTGCCCCGTACGCGGAAGGGCCTACACCCATTCATGCAGTACGGTTTACTCGCAGTTCTATACCCAGCATATTCCATTGATTGCGATTGCTTTCCTGCCCCGGACGGTGGAAGGGCCTATAGCGCACTACGGTATACTCGCATCTCTATACACAGCCTATTCCACCATCACGATTTCTTCTATTCCAGCTCTATTCCCAACCTATTCCATTCATCCCGACTTCCTCTCTGCCCCGGACGCCGGAAGGGCTTACACCCTGTACCATTCGCGCACTACGGTTTACACGCAGCTCCATACACAGCCTATTCCATTCTCCCGACTTCTTCTCCACTGCACCGACACTTCGCTTCGAATGGAACTCCATCCGCAACATCGTTCACCCGAGGCTCTACCCATGTCTGGTTCGTCTACGACTCATCTCATGCCTCTTTATGACTTATGACATTTATGACATTTACGACATTTTATGACTTATGACCCTTTCTTATTTATCGTCCGACCCGCGTCACTCCTTCATATACCCTTTTCTCCTTTCTCTCTCCTCATATTCATCGCCCGAACCACTTCGCTCCTCCAACATATACCTCTTTCACCTTTCGTTTATACTTTTCTCATTCCCATATACCCATTCATTTTCATTCATACCACTACTCCAACCGTCGTCATTCTTTTACGATACCCCCTATGCCACTTTTCCCTTATGCCTGCCTTCTGCCATATGCCACTTTTTCCCCCTTATGCCCTATGCCACTTTTCCCTTATGCCTTCTGCCATATGCCACTTTTTCCTCTATGCCCTATGCCAATTTCCCTTTATGCTCTATGCCTTTATGCCACTCAATACACAAACAAGACATGATTTTTAAACTTGTGCGCTTTGACATCAGGCGCGGTTTGAGCATGGTCTAGCTTACACGCAGTTTGGACTCGAGAAGTCGAAGATATGCTCATCTCTAGTTGATTTATTCATGGAGCTGGACACGCTCAATTGGAGCAAGCTTTTCGTTCTTAGTATACAATGCTGAGACAAGAGAGACAGTTCCTGCTACTCATCCGCCAACCACCGAAATTTCAACATCACCGACAGAGAACAGTGTCTCCTTAGCGACACACATCGTGAGAGGCGATTAGAAACACATCAGCGGGTTGGATTGTGCTACAGAATGCTACAGAGCGCCCTGTAGCACTCCGTAGTGAATTACGTTTCCCTGATGCAGCCCGTCTATGTCAAGTCTATGAATGATGAACAATCAGTGGTTATGACGTTACGGACGAAAGCATACATGATTGATTAATGTAACGAACATACTGTTCTACACAGGGCACGCCCAGAAATGAATAAGTTAAGCACGCATAGCCGCCAGCGCGGGTGCAGCGTCGTCCACCCTGTCACGCTGTGCTCATACAGATACATATTCAATGTCAGGCTACCAATAGTGAGAGGATATAGCGGACTGTACGTCGACCCTGGTGGTAAGGACATCGAGGCAGTATTCGTCCTCCCGGCGGACCGGGGCGGAGAAAATACCAGTGTCAATATCTTTGTGCAGGTTAAGCATCAGCCGAGATATGAGAGTAACGGATATGCTGAAGGTCATATTCAAAATCAATTCTGTGTTTGTCGCACCAAGGACTCACCAGCTGGTGAAATTGCACAGACTGCCTCTGGTAGCAACCTTGCCAAACCGTCAGGAAATAGTCAAACGTACGGCGCGAGTTTGTATACTCACGGAACTAGACTGATCCAAGCTATGAGCGCTTTGCAGCTCCATCAATATCAATTCGTTGACTCACGTAGTACGTCAGGATGTTCGGTATATTAATCAGTGCCATCGCTCTGAAGGAATGCGGATCAACTTCTGCCGAATTATGAGATCACTAGCAACCTCACCCGAAATACATGGCACCTGCGTTCCATTAATTTAGCGTTCACAATGCAGATGCCAACGAGATATTTACCATCCTGAAATATGATGTCGATCACATTTCTCCTGGTTACCAGAGATAACCGGAGCAAACCCCTGGTTTTGCAAATTCGGTAGATTGTGAGGACGAAGGTAAGTAAATCGAAGATAAATAGGGCCACCCATGCCATCCCAATTCCTGTAATCGAATAAGGTCATGTCATCAAGTTGCATGAAATGGGGCCTAGAATTCACTGACGGGCGGCTCTGCAACAACTTTTGAGCAGGCGCGCAGAACGACAAAGAGGATGCGTACGTCTCTGTTGTATATGTTTCATAGCAGCCAATTCCCGGCAAGATTGCCGCATCGCCTAACACTTGTACAAAAGTGACTGCCTGGAAACGATCAGCAGACTCCCGAGTCCAAAATTTTAAGCGAACACGTACACAAACTACTCCCACAAGAGCAATGATGATGATGGCCATCCAAGTAAGCAGGCGTTGGCTACAGCAGTAGAGAGCATAAGTGCGAATAGCCATTATGACTGAAAGTCGTCAGTATGTGAACTTCTCGCAATAGACTTTTACTCACTGCAAATGAGGATCCCTTGGAAGAAAATCTCCATTTGTCTGTATATTGTATATTTTGAACAACTAAGTCTTTGTTGAGCAAGAGTAAAACAACAGGTATTCAAGAACCAGAGCGAAACTAACACCTACAGAAAGAAGTTGTGAGCCCACAAGTTGAGTACGTGCATAACGAAATATAGAACCTCATCTGAAACAATGAAGGGATCCATAACTATGCTGCAGATGATGCCGAGCAGAGCGACATAGCGATTGAGCAGAAATAACATTGCAGACAGTGCTTTTGGGCGACGCCAAATAAATGCGATTTCTTCTGGTAGGGTTATCATATGATCGTATATCAGGATACCTAGAATGTCGTGTTACCGTCCTGAAGCGCCAAAGGTAAAAAAAGCACCAGAACTTACTGTTCCCCGCCAGAACGGTGTAAGTGCAGAACAATCTGGAAATATTCAGTCGGCATCAGGATACATGGTCAATCTATGCGTGTATCACTCACATCTGCTGCGCGTCCAATCCAGTAGTATGCATTATGTTGAGGTCAACAGAAGAAAGGCGTTGAGAATGTGCGGCGATCCGTTAGATGTATCAGCCGTGATTACTAGTATGACGGTCCTTCCCACAATCTTCAACTGTCATGTATGCAACCCTGCGAGTCAAACACACGCGGTTAACTTCGCAGAAATAGGCGAGGCGACGGCTCCAAAAAGTTCTGGACGTACTAACACTTATAGTGCCGACTTATAGTGCTGCGCATATACTAGTAGATGGTTAGATCTGGTCCATCACTGATCTGCGTGTTAGTGGCATGTCGTATGGCTGAGCCGCATCGTTACGCGGTTTGTATTACATGTATGCCATTCCTTGATGAATGGCACAGGATCATGATTCAAATATTCATGGCCATACCCCGGGGCCAGGTAGGTGGATCCGACTCGAACAGGAACTCTGAGAAAGTTCGCAACGTCATGATGCGGCTATGTGGACATTTAATCTGTTTACGTAAATAAGATTAAAATATCATTCAAAGAATATATAAATTTGAACAACTTAGCTATCCCAGGTTGCGTACTTTGCTTGCTACCTGAACAACCTCGGTCGCCCCTAGACAGACGCAGCCTCTTCGCGATTCTGAATCATGGGATATCTGAAGGAGTACATTGATCGTGGAGTCCAAACCTCATGTTCTCCACAGTCAGCAATAGTATCAGACCCACCGGCGGTTCGTGTTCCTCAAGCTCCCCTCGATGACTCTGGGCGGCTTTTACATGAAATCACAATCGAGTTGCCATCAGTCGACCCAGAACTGCTTCCTTCACCTGATTCTGTTGATGATGACAGCGCATATAGTCGGTGCAATCTCCAACATAGCCCCGTTAGCCCCGTATGTGCCGCATCCTTGATATCTCGTCGCGTTTCTAGGCGCAAATTATTCCTAGTCGAGCGTCGCCCAGAAGGAAAAACCGTCGAAAGACGCGTGATTTCTATGCCGGACGACATGTCGGCGCAGCATATCAAGTTGGACTCTCAAAATGGCATGCGGGTGGTTTCCATGCCTGAGTATCTCGCGGCTGCTGTTGACTTGTCCATGGACTCGATCGAGTCTCCTTCCGCAGGTGCATCCTTCGAATCGTCGTACATTGAGAAACGCCATCGGGTCAGAGTTTGTCCCCCGCCTTCAGACGTTCCGCACACGCCTTCTCCACCGTCGTCTCCTGAGTCGATCCTCATTATCGACAGTCATGGGCAGCTTCCTGATGGATTCCTTCGACGAAAATATTCCAAAAAGACAGCCTCACCCGGACATGGTTTGTGCTGACTAATAACTGCGACGCTGAGGTTCATTTCTCTCTATGTAGGCTGGACGACGTGGGCAAGTTCTCCTCCACGCCCTATCCCGGCACTTCATGGTCCGCTTTCCCTCCCATATGCTCGTTGTCCATCGTAAGTGAAATATGTAACGAATGCAAAGTAGCTTACCATTTCTAGGGGAGCTGAAGGAACGATCATCGAGGAGCCAGGCAACGTATCTCGGATGATATGGGGTTTAGGCCAAGACGAATCTTGTCAATATCGTGGTGATAGTGAGCACACGGACGACGAAACTCACCATGCAGTATTCCCTCACTCCCAGGTCCCATCGCAGACGCAAAAGAAACATGTAGTTCAGAAACCCCATCAGGTACGAGCGGCCCCGAATAACAAGAAATCGTTCAAAGGAATCACTGGAGGAGGAACTTCCACTACTCATCGACACCCTGACCACGAACGTCGCATTCATGGACACTCACAGGCACCTCATCTACCGGAGCCAAAGGCTGAACATGCAATCCGTGGTCTTCCTTTCTCGGGCTCTTGGCGGTCAGAAACTGGTATCCCAACTGTTCGCGAATCGGAGGTCCACGAAAGAGGCTTTGGCTCGTTCAATGATCAGAAATTTCTCTTGGATTTGCAGCTCGCATTTGCCCAGCAGTCGCTCCAGAATACTGCGCTCAATCAAGCTTACCCTGAAGGTCTTAAGCCAATTTTTCCAGTTTCGAATCATCCTCGCGTCACCCCGGCTTATCCGAAAATATTCGTGGAACCGCGTCTCAATGAGGTGGTCAATGCAGCACAGCGTCAGTCTGCCATGGAGATTGCCCAGCAGTATCGTCAACGTCAGGAGTTCCGTCTCAAGCAACAGGCTGGCCTACCTACTCCGCCAAGTTCTTCATCTCCTCAATGGTCATCAAGCTTCTCACCCTATCAGTATCCTTCAGTATCTCCGGAGATGGACATTCAAAACACATTAGGTCTGCCTCATCACATCCAGCAAGCACAACGACCCTTCTTAGATGCATCCCATCAAGCCAGGCTCTTGTACGATCGTCAGGATAACAATGTCGACACTCGTTTCTTCGATGGAAACGGCGGCTGTGGTTCTATGTTCTCGCATCATGACAGGGACATCCCTTCTGCGGTCACTCGGCATCCTTCGGATGTTTCTGACGGTCTTACCAACTATTTGCGCGATTTGCAGGCATTGGCTTCTCAACAGCCTCGTTATACTAGTACCACTGAACCTCATCTGGCGGCAGCAGCTCGCCACCCCGTCAGTACTGGTCGTACCGTTGTTTCCGTTGCTCCTCCCTCGCCTGAGTCTCCTGGGTCGCGGTCTCGCAGTGTTTCCTATCAGCAACCCAGGTCTGTTCCCCTTGCGCGGTTGATACAACGCCGACTGTCTTCTGTACCGGAAGAGGAGCTCAGTGGTCTTGCGGACACCTCGTCTGCATCTGCTTACCGGTTCACCGATTGTCACGAACGCAGTCTCTCCTCCCGTGACTGTTCTGACGACAATGCAACACCTCGCAGGTATCACCAAGAGCAGCACCTTGGCGTTCCTGCTGTCAGTCATGTAAGCGTTCCTAGCCCCGATGCAGTTGACGAGTATGAAGCACAGTCGTACTCGTTCCCTCATGGGGCATCACCCGCAAAAGTTCGTCTTCCTTCGGCGCAGGAACAAGAAGAGTACATTTATCAAAGCCGCATGCAGTCGCGGTCCAAAGGAGGGAGAGTTGCGGACTCATCCCAGCAGCTCAAGAAGAAACCGCGCGGGAGGAAAACAAGGAGCGATGCATGACCACGGTTTCCCCTCGATGGAGTTTCTACTACTGGACTGCCGCTTGGCGTTTGTTCTTTTAATTACGTTGTTGTCTCATTCAGGTTTTCCATGTTTTTTTCCGCGGATTATTCAGGGACGGTTTATCATAGACATTCATCATTGCACGCATACTGTAGATGGACGGACTTGGACAGATCGCACGCGTGCATTAATTTCACGGAATTTCCCAATTGTTATCGAATCGCAGTACATGTACGAGCACCATTTCACGGTTTAACGAACAGATCAGTGAACTTGTCTACTGGCAGCTTGGATAGCGACTGCGCGTCGGTTACAGTGGCCAGGATCCTTGTGGGACATATCAGCGCCCAGTACTAAACTGCATAAAACACGCTGACTCACTTCTGTTGGTGGGCCACATCGAAATGCGCGGAGATGTGCCTCTTGAATTTCTCCATGAGAAGAGGAATACCCTCTTCGCGGCGACGCTTGTGTCCAACAGGGTACTCGACCTCAACTTCATCGAGAACTGTGCCGTCGTTCAATTCGACAAGGAGGGCATTTCCAATGGAGCGCTTTGACGGTTCATGGTAGTTCACTGAGAATGCATTGTCCTCCACACAGTGAATTTTGGCGCGCAGCACATCGATACGGGGATCGGCAGCAGAGGCGTCGGAGTACGAGTTCGAGGTGAGCTCACCAAAGATGAGGGGGTATGCAACCATGTAGCTGATCGCATGGCTTTGGAGGGACTCATGAGCAAGTTTGCACCGTCATGAATAGTTTAGGGTGCTTACTCTCGGTCAGCGAAGTTGTCCAAGGGACCTTGCTTATCGATGATGCGAATGGCAGCCTCTTGTGTGCGGATGCGCACGCTCTTGATGTCGTCTGAGGATTTGCCGGCTGCTTTAAGCTGCTTGTGGATGGTATGCGCGGCCTCGACTGCGGTTTGGGCGTGGAATTCGGCGGGGTACGATATCTTGAAGAGGACGTTTTCCATGATGTATGAGCCGAAGGGCATTTGGAACTCGAATGGCTTTCCCTAGAGGTATAATTCAGCCGGCTGAACTGCTGCGCTTTTGGGGTATCTTACCTTGAAGAGGACGTCGTAGAAACCCCAAGTCTTGGCAGTGAGGACTGAGGGAAGACCAAGCTCACCCTTCTTGACGAGAAGGGCTAGGTTAACGGCACGGGAACAGGCATCACCTGCTGCCCACGACTTGCGAGGACCGGTGTTTGGTGCGTGGCGGTAAGTACGGAGGGATTGGCCGTCGACCCACGCCTGCGAAACGGCGTCGATCGTTTGAGAGTGTGAAAGACCGCTGCGTATACCATCTCAGTTGTTACATTCGACTCCAGAGTGAGATGCACTTACAGGAGTTTGGAGACAACAGCGGTACTGGCAACTTTGACGAGCACGACGTGGTCGAGACCAACGCGGTTGAAAGAGTTGAGCAGGGCAAGGCCACCTTGAATTTCGTGCGCTTTGATCATGCCCTCGAGGATGTCGCGAACAGTCAGAGGTTGTCCCTGGCGAGCGAGGTGGTCCGCAACTGCGAGAATAGCACCCAAGTTGTCTGATGGATGACCCCCTAGAGTGCAGAGTGAGCTCATGTACAAGATTTATGGCGCGTTCGCATTGCTCGACTGGAGACAGTCATGTACCAATTCAGGTGTCTACCTTGATAGCAAACTATTCGTTATTGTCTTACTCACATTCAGCAGCAAGGAAGCAGTCATTGAAGTCCAACCAGCGGATGATGGTGCCAATATTGAACGCGCCACGGATAGGATCCAGCTGGTAATTCGTTCCAGGAACCTTGGTGCCTGCATCCAACAGTTCAGCATTCTATCGTTCATTCATGTAGGATGTCGCACCATTAGGCACGACAGTGCCTTCCACAACGGGACCAAGGAGCTTGGTGCACTCCGGGAAATTCAAACCCTCCAGTCCGCATCCAATAGTGTCGATGAGACAGAGTCGTGCAGTTTCGAACGCAAGGTCTGAAGTGACCTGGTAGTTGTGAACATAGTCTGCAATGTCCTTCAAGACCTTGTCCGGCTCTGGTCGAACGGTAGATTCTCCATGGTGAACAGACATAGCACGTGCGGCAGCTCGAAGGATCAGGCTACTTGGGATCCCAAGTGATGATCGATAAGAGATGGAAGCACTGATCGACCGGTTGAAAGACCGTGGCACACGCCGAATCACAGACAACATCACTGAGCGAGGGAGAAAAGACGGTTTGCGGGTCGGTCCACAATTTTGAGTGCTCGCTTCCCGTGGGCAGTTCGGCTATATCGTGCACATGTTTATCCCAGGCGCTTCATCGTCGCTTTTTGTGAACGGACCACGTCGTGATCATTGATACACTACTATCTCAACCCGCTTACGCCTTGCCAACCGATTGCAGGGTAAAGTCATGGCTCATGCTCATGGTCAATCATATCACATACACTGTCTGAAATGATCGACCATGAGCCATGACTTTAACGTGCTGGAACTCTCAGATGATCAAAGAACAACCTGCTCCTCTGAAGTGCGCGTAGTTCGCAAGTCTTCCTTGATGATCTTGATGTCACTTTAGTAGCCTGCTTACCGCTCTCGTCATGGGGCTGTTGCTTTGTGGACATGCGCGATTGGCGATTTCATCGCCGAGCTAACTTCCCCTATCTTGTCTAGGGGAGACTTGCAGCAAGGCCGCACCGTCTCCATCCAATTTCAATATTTCTCACTATCTGACGAGTTCGTCAAGCCCATCAACCTTCACACAACTTCAATTCGTGATCTTTGCCTGGCACAATAGATAGCTCAACAAATCGAGGGGTATTTCATATCGTTATTTCCCGCGAACATACAGCATGACGGGGTAGACGATCATCCCCTCCTGGCAAGTACACGTGTTCTGCCAGCAATGCCGCGTACGTTGCACATGAAAGTGGTATGAAAATGATCGCATTCGCGGACCGCGTATGCGGACGATGGTGTTGCGCTAACTCATCGTGCTTATATTGTAGGGCCTCTTGGATATGCTTGGTTCAACCTTCTCCGTTCTTCGCTCCCTGTTGCAATTTCACTTTTGACGCTAGCGGACGCACACATCACCGTTTAATCAAGAATCCAACGTTTCTTCATGTCATTATCTGAAACGTCCACTGTCCCTCTCGAGCATCAACACATCCAATCATTCCCTACTTCCCCAACCAATCTGCAATCCTTTTCAGATGTGCGTGAGGAGGCTGCCCAGAGCATCGCACACCATATGATCACCAATGCCTGCACCGTCGACGGTGTCCGCATCGGTGTCCACTTTTCGAAGGAAGACGACAGTAACTTTCTTCGGCTTGTTGCTTCCCATATATTCGCCCACTTGCCCTTGTCTCCCTATCTCTTCGCCATAGCCACCACCGGCGCATCGTCGACCAGTGGTGGAAAAGAGAGTAGTGCCCCCATTTCAGACGCACTCGTCATCTGCGGGTCAGATGATGATGATATGCAGCGGGCTGTGCTTCTTGCGTCTTCCAAATTTCCAGGACGTGTCGATGCAGTTGACAACACGGGTACTCTCATTGCTCAGGCTGCCTCCATACGGCATATCGGCTCCTCGTCATACGACGAGGCCGCCTTGTGGGACGTATTGTTCAACTCCGTGCGCATTCTCATCAATCCTCATCTTCCTCCCCCTGGATCTCGCAGTATCGACCAAATTCTCTCTGATGCCCGGGACAAGCTCGAGCGAATGACGCCCCAACAAGCCTACGATGCACTTCACGATCCCACATACCCGGTGCCAGTTTTTCTTGTGGATATTCGCCCGGCTTCCCAACGCGATCGTGAAGGCGAGATCCACGGATCTCTCGTCATTGAGCGAAACGTTCTGGAGTGGCGTTTTGACCCACGCTGCGAAGCGCGATTAACAATCGCAGATCGCTATGATTCGAAGATCATACTATTATGTCATGAAGGGTACACCAGCTCATTGGCTGCGGCGTCCCTGCACGAGCTTGGGTTGTTGAATGCGACTGATATAGTTGGCGGTTATACTGCGTGGATCGCGGCTGGTCTGCCATGTCAATAGGGCTATTGACAAGGAAGGCTATCAAGTCAGTCAACCATCGTTTGTATCCAGTAATGCAATTGATGGGACATGACTAGGTTCAGTCAGCAGAGGAATTTGTAACCAGCAGAGATGACACCGCAGAGGTGGCAGGCAACACGATCGATACTTTCGAGTATGAGGTGGCGCGTGGATTTATGCATGGCCGATAGTCTTGAGTTAGAAAGAATGCTCCTCTGCTGTACCTTTGCTGTGTGGGTAGAACGATGTCTCATTGTATTTGATTGAGAGACGAATAAACATCTATGTACGTTCCAATATAATGCTAGACATAATCTATAAGGTGCCTTTGTAGCACTAATGTACACCCGAGAAGAATGATCCTGTAATGCGATGCTATACTCTAGTTGTTATGGTATTTTGAGCACTCATAGTAGCGAAGTTGTCTCAAGTAAGAGAACGATACCTAAGTACATGGTAAGCACGGGGAAGATGGAAAATCAAGTCGAACTCACTGTGCACGATGGATGGTATACTCTGCACGGTCACGTCCACAACTAGGTCTGCTTTCTTTGGCACCTCATACTCGGTATCAACACCAACGAAACCCCTTATCTCTCCACGACGTGCTTGGGCATAGATGCCTTTGCGGTCAGTGCTCTCGCAATGCTCGAGAGGCGTTGCAACATGAATCAAGAAGAAGTTCCCTCCTGCACCGCCATTCTGGAGAACAGCATCCCTCACCAACGTTCGTGACCGCTCTTCAGGGGCTGTAGGTGAAGCAATGACAGCCGCTCCCGCGCGAGCGAGTTCGCCTGCGACGAAGGATATGCGTTGCAAGTTCTCGTGACGCTCGTCTGGTGTGAAGCCCAGCTTGACGTTAACATCATCTCGCACGGTCTCACCCAGGAGAAGGGACACGCTGCGGCCACCTTGTTCGTTGAGTGCGACTTGAAGAGCCTTTGCAATGATGTCCTTTCCAGAGTTGTGGAAGCCAGTAAGACACAGAACAAAGCCTTGTTTGTTCCTTGGTGGGTAACTTTCTCGCAATCTCGCCACCACAGCCCTAATGCGCTTGTTAAATTAATGCGTGGATACTGAGAATGAGAACGTACTCGTAACTGAACCAGTCAGGGATATGTGCCCCTGTTTTTAGTCGCCTCCGCAGCTCCGTGCCGGAGATATCCAGAGTCTGCGCTCCAGCTGGTATTTCGTCTACTGGTTGATACTCATCGGTGGAGGGGAGGTATGTCATCTGTTGGAATGGAACCATCTCTATTTCTAGCTCATCCTTGTACTTCTCAACAAGTTCTTGTGCGTCATATGGGCCGTAGAAATCTTTGCCCTGTGAGTTCTTTCCTGGTCCAGCATGGTCGCGACCGACAATAAAATGCGTTGCACCAAAGTTCTTTCGGATAATTGCGTGCCATACTGCCTCGCGAGGACCTGCCATGCGCATTGCGAGAGGGAGGAGCGCAAGGTGACCCATTCCATTTGGATACTTGGCCATGATGGCTTCGTAAACGCGGACACGAGTATAGTGGTCGACATCTCCCGGTTTCGTAAGACCGACGACAGGGTGGATTAGGACGTTCGCCTGACGTTGGCGAGCAGCACGAACGGTGAGCTCACGGTGAGCACGGTGCATTGGGTTCCGAGTCTGGAAAGCGACGACTCTGCGCCATGCAAGTTTTTTAAAGTGGGCACGAAGTTCAGTAGGGGTATCTGTCAATGCCTTTAGTGATACATGTTACCCCAAAAAGTAGTATAACTTACATCGGAGGGCAACATAATCGAAATGTGATGGCGCCTGTATGGCTTGTACCTTTCCTCCTACGTAGAAAGGCTTGACGCGGTTGCGGAGGTACGTGACAGAAGGGTGCGCTGGATCATCGGCACCAAAACGTGAATACACTCCTTGACACGGTCATAGGTGTAGACATCATCTACGGTGATGATTGCAAGTGCTTCATCGTCGCGAGGATCGCGGAGAGCAATGCGAGCGCCAGGCACTATGCTGAGACGCTCAATATCTGCAGAAGACACATCAAGGGTGACAGGCATGGCAAAGAGTGTACCATCAGACAGTCGTAACGTATCGACGACGCTGACAGAACAGTTCAGCATTACTTTCTATGAGTTGGATAACTATGCTACCTTGTATAATCAGCTTCGTTCATGAAACCCTCCAATGGACTAAATCCGCCATTGATAATCAGTTCAAGATCGCAGAGTTGACGCTATTTAAGATCCATATTCAGCTTGGCGTTGAGGCTGCTGCTCGGGAGACGAACCTCGGTGAGCACAAAATCCTTGAGCTTCGCAGCTTCGTCCATGAGCTGCCCGGATATCGGTTCATCTCGTGCAACAAGGTCCTAAATAATCCATATGATGTTAGAATCTTGGCGTGAAGTGCGGAATACAAAAACGTACTTTCAAAATTCCCCCATGAGGTGTACTGGCCATTTCTAATATTTGGGTATGTAGGGAGTCAAAGACAGTCGCCTAAACCAATGAGTGTTTAAGAGGATGCTAAGCTTACATGTGAGCGAAAACCTCGGTGATTACTTATGCATTATGCAGCATCGTCATATTGCGATCTGCGATGAGACGATATCACGCAATCGTGAGCAAGGCATAAAATGACGAATATAGGCAAAAATTAACAAGAGGGCTGATACGACTTCCGAAGGCGTAACGGCTGGAAAAAGCACTGGCAGGTGAGCCTTCTGCCGGTCATATGATGGACTGAACAGCTTGTGACTTTTTGTCAGTAGCTGCTAGCAGCTACATACTCGCCACGGCGCTGCACATCCATGATGATGATATCACCTGCCAAAATGAAAGTGCCAGATTTGGTACTAGTTATTTGTACCTGTGATTACGTAATATAAAGCCAATATTTACTACTGCCTGGCAGCTCAGGCCTTTACCAAGTCTCTACTGCCTTCTACTACTTGTCGACGTCGACTGTTAATCGATCACCGCTAAACGTCTGATAAGTCTCTGCAATATTCTGTGTGGCTCAGGCTCCACATTATCAAAGATAGAACGGATAAACAGAAAGTCCTGCTGACACCAGATGGGAGTCAGGGACTGGGCTACTCCCAGCCCGGGCTACGCGCACCCTGTCACCGCCGCGGGGTATCCATCATACCTCTGGCAAGTCTGCAAAGACTCGTGGCAACCCAATGCGCGAAATAATTGCCGTTCTCATGCACCTCATGCTCGTCACCCGTCCACGTCGAACTGATCAGCACCCGCAGTTTAGGCAAGCCTTACTTCGGTTTTGTTACAGAATGCCGGGAACTTTGGGAAAAGTGAATGGGTTGTTTTAAATACTTACGCTTGGTCTGTTCTGATAACACTTCCGTGTACATGTCGACACTTGTGTTCTGTGCTCGAACTGTTAATTTTCATTCTACATGTTGAATGCATAGGCTCCGGAACCACCAATTGCACTGTTCCATTTCCCACTGAATTAGATTCAGAGCATTGTCATATTTCCTTTTTGCGGAGGTGTATCCCCTGATTTTCGTTCGTTTCCGTTCTCAAATGACGGTGGTGAGTGTTGGCGCAAATGCCGGTCCCTCACTGTATTGGCTCGGGGATTTTTTACACATCATTAATTATGAGCGAATACCTTACCAAGACAAGCAACGAAAGTAGCTTTCGTGGTAGCAACTTGCAAGGTGGGTATTCTATTTCTAAGGCCGTTCCTAACTTGTCAGTGGACCAGTGAGAATATGTCCAAAGTATGTGATTGCGGAGTCTGCATGGAAGGTCATGGGATCGGAGTAATCAAAGTGGATGACATCTTATCTTCTTGAGCTAACAGGTCGAAACAAGGGTGCCTGTCGGAGGGCCAATCATCATGAGTCGCAGAGCAGGAGGCGCATGACCCAAAGTTGCAATTATGCAGCTTTCTTCGTGAAAAATGTGGACAACTTCGACATTCCTGCCACATTGACCTTCTTCAGTTTCTCTACGCCATATGACGATTTGGCGTCTTTCTTCTTCTTCTTATCTCCATCACCAGCTGCATCAGCATCAGTATTCGCAACAGCCTTGGGGTCTTTTTTCCTCTTCTGATTTTTATCGCCAGCTGTAACAGCTTTTGCAGGCTTAGCTCTCTTCTTAGTGTCGGGAGCTACAGCGAGTAAAGCGAGTTCTTCATCCCTAACCGTTTTCACATGGGCATCCAGTTTGGAGACTAATGGCCTATCAATTTATGCTAGCCGCAGTAAACAGATACATACTCGTAAGATGCAATCAAGTCCTGCAGTATGTCCCGGGGGAGGTATTGCGATAGCAATTCGCAGGCCAACTTGATCCGTCCGGCTAAAGAAAAAATGTATGATGTCAACAAGAGATAGGCGATGAAAATGACGTACATTCAAGTAGTTCTTCTTTTCCATCATCCATCAGGCCATCTTTCGCAAGGCTCCGTACCAGAGTGCGAGACATCTCCGCGACATGGGGTCGGATAAACGTCCCACTTTGGCCTTAAGATTTTCCAGTACAACATCATGAGAGTATCTGTATACGGTAATCTCATCCGTTATAACTGAGCGCAGACATGTGAATAAGTGGTTATGCAATATTCAAATGCATACCCTTGACGTCGCAGACACGCTTTATAGAGGACTGGACAAAATCCAGAGACAGAAAGGTAATAATGTCGTCTGCGGAGATCTTTAATGACGAGTCCTTCTGAGCATCTTTCTCGGACGCATCAGCAATCTTCGCAGAGGCTTCTTCTATAATATCCTGCATGGGTCGGAAGTTGCCTTTTGAGCCGTCGCGCTGTTAAACAAACATTGTCTTGGAAACTAGCACAGCGTGAATGATAACTTACCGCTTGTGGAACGCGCAAAAGAGACATGAGTAAGAACATGGGGTCCATGGGCGTCATCACCATCAGCTTTCCATCTGAATACCTGTGCGTCAGAAGTACGCACGATTGGCAACGAGATCTGCATAACGCACCGGCAACGACTTCCTCTCCTATGAACCAAGTTCGCGCATTTGTCGGGGATATAGCTTGCACCTCCAAGATGGAATTTGTCTTTGGGTATCATCCTGTGCATGTTGATCATGAAGAAGAAACAGCGATGCGACACCTTGTCATCGTGAGCGTTGAGAACGATAGCAGTCGTATATCAACTAACCTGTACGCGGGTGCGGAAGTCTTAGAAATCGAGTGGCATAATCAGGATGGCAGTTTTCTTGATTTAGCTGCGCAGTCAGTGTGTCAATAATATCTGGC
>JABBWA010000508.1:0-29128 GCA_016628065.1 Suillus lakei
TGTATTTTGTACACATTTCACCAAATACCAAATCTTGGGTTTCGGGTTGTACACATTTCACCAAGTACCGAGTACCGAATTTCGGGTTTCGGGTGATTTGAGACGACACTCGGAACTCGTAAAAATGCATATCATCTTACATTTGTATTGTCTTAATTTGAGACTCGAGACTCGGTACTCGGTGAATGTCAGACGGTGTATTCAGGATTTTGGGTTTGGGTTTTGGTCGTTGATGGTAGGTATATGCACTCATATATTGGGTGTGTACTCCATGTCTTCGATTCTCTGGTGCCTACATCAGCAAACTGATTTGTTTGTTATCCAACCATCTAAGCCCAGTTATGTTTATGTGATAACAACTACCTTATAGTATACCAATACCGCGGCCCTTACGTCTATGGACCGTCTTCCTCGGTATCGCTGGATTCTGAGTCGACAGGGCGCGTGGCTGTGTTGACTTTGATCGACGTGGACAGGGTCTGAGTCTGAATGTCATTGATGACTCGGATCAAACTAGTGCAACAGCATTGCTCATATGTCCATTAGTATACCAATACCTCGGCTCATATGTCTATATGATATGTATCTGGGCCCACCCGTCTATATAATATCCCCCTACGTCAGCCCACCTGTCTACGTAAAATACCTTATGTCGGCCCATCTGTCTATGTAATGTACCCCCATGTCGGCCCACCGGTCTATCTAATATACCCCACGTCGGCCCACCGGTCTATCTAATAAATATTTCACCACACTCTCGGCCCACCGGTCTATCTAATATACCCATACATCGGCCCACCCGTCTATCTAATAAATTCTTGACCTCACTCTCGGCCCACCCATCTATCTAATATTACCCCACATCGGCCCACTCGTCTATGTAAAATACCCTATGTCGGCCCACCCGTCTATGTAATATACCCCTACGTCAGCCCATCCGTCTACAAAATAATACTAATATGTCGGCCCACCTGTCTATATAATAATATCTGCTATACATCTCTCTTCAGCCCAGCTGTCTATAATATATGTCCATCCTACTCTACATATTACCCAGATGGGCCCACCCATCTCCATCGGTAATAATATTTCTCCGGGCCCATCCACCATCGTCGAGGATATATATAACATCGGCATAGATGGGCCCACCCATCTCCATCGGAAATAATATTCCTCCCGGCCCACCCGTCAACATCAAGGATATACATAACATCGGCCCATAGTCCGCTGGCCCGTCTTATACGGGATATTATGTAGGTCGGGTGACCTGTATAATACGGAGTTTGTCACTGAAGGGGCTCAATGGGGAACCTATGGACCTTGACAGGCAGTGTGGACGAGCCGGGCTGATCAAGTGTTTCAACTGTGGAGAATTAGGACGTGTTTCACGCGGTTGTCCTAAGCCGAAGGGATGGCAGAATATGGAACCCCTTCAGTGAATTTACCCGTATTAGACGGACAGCTAAGGGTGACAATGTACCAATACAAGTGGGCCAGCCCATGTGGGCCCATGGCAATAAGTGTACCATGCTAGATGAGTGGGCCGGTGTGTGGTGTGTACCTGTTCGAAACAGATGGGCCGGTGGTATATAATGTAGATGGTGGTATAGGAATGTAGTGTATAGTCTATTATGAATAGCAGTGAATGCGGTGTCCAATGGAGATGAGTGGGCCGGCTGAATGGTGTGCAATGTAAACGAGTGGGCTGGGGGGAGTAAGCACAATGGAAGACAGGTGGGCCAGGGGGTGTAAGCTCAATGGAAGACGGGTGGGCCAGGGGGGGTAAGCTCAATGGAAGACGGGTGGGCCAGGGGGGGTAAGCTCAATGGAAGACGGGTGGGCAGGATGATATAGATGAGACGGTAGTGCATGAAATGGATGATACAGATGAGCCGGTAGTGTTTACCGGATTAGCCGGATGAACATGAAATGGATGGATACAGATGCACCAGTAGTAAATATATGATACAGATGAGCCAGTAGTACATGAAAATGGATGATACAGATGAGATGGTAGTAAATGGATGATACAGATGAGCAGGTAGTACATGAAAATGGATGATACAGATGAGCTGGTAGTACATGAAAATGGATGGTGCAGATGAGTCGGTAGTACATGAAAATGGATGATACAGACGAGACGGTAGTAAATGGATGATACAGATGAGCCAGTAGTACATGAAAATGGATGATACAGATGAGATGGTAGTAAATGGATGATACAGATGAGCCGGTAGTACATGAAAATCAACTATAAAAATTAGCTGGATGAGCTGGATGATACAGTTGAGCCGGTAGTACATGAAAATCGACTATACAAATTAGCCGGATGAGCCGGATGATACATGAAATGGATGATACATGAAATGGATGATACAGTTGAGCCAGTAGTACATGAAAATCGACTATACAAATTAGCCAGATGAGCCGGATGATACATGAAATGGATGATACAGATGAGCTGGTCGTGTTAGATGGATTGGCCGGATGAGCCAGTACATTAAATGGATGATACAGATGAGCCGGCAGAACACCATCCGGTCCCGCAGTATTCATACTACTGAATGCAAGTCAAATCATATTCATTGAAAGCATGCAAGGTTGACAACACAATGTAGACGACAGGTACATACAAAAACATGAATGATGTGCTACTGTGTCCCATCACCAGAAGGCTTGCTTGTATATCTAGCACTCACTGACTGACCTTGTTGAGATAGAGGTCCATATTGCGGGCATGGCAAAGGAGCCGAGATGGACTGCGCATCAGCCGGCATATGTGATGGTCCGGCAACCAGGGGATCAGGAGATCACACAGCCAGAGAGCCAGCCGGAGGAACAGATGATCTGGATTCCCCCATGGTCAATGGAGGGATGTTGGTGGGAGTAGATGACACCCGGTTGAGCCTTGTGACCAGTGAGCTGTCTGCAGTGTCACCAAACGCATCACCACTGGTCTGGGCACCCATCCAAGATACATCCGGGGTGAACACATTGTTGGTGACAGTGCAGGCAAATGCACTGATGGATGGGCCGGGAGCTGTGATGGGAGGTGGATTGAATGCTGGCGGAGGAGTTGATGCTGGTGTTTGAGCAGATCTATGCTCCCTCAGATACCTGACGATGCCTCTCACTTCGGCGGTGCACTCAGAGAGGAGTCCACGCTGCACCTGCATATCCCACTCAAGTTTGTCCACCTGCATGGACATTGCACTGTCAGATGCCTCTGCAAGGCCCATGCAATGCTCCAGGCGATCTTGCCGCAAGTCGATTTCCAATCGATTGTGTGTATGAAGGTCCTCCATCTCAACGCGAATTTGGGCCAACATGGCCTCCATCTGGTCATGAGAAAGGGGGTGCCGGATGGGTGGGGGTGTGGACGACAGGTAATGGTGAGAACCGGATGTCGTCCTCTGAGGCCATGGCCGGTGATGGAGCTGGAGGTGGCAACTCGTCAGTGCTGGGCTCGATCCAGTGATCCACAGGGAAATCGTCTGCTGACGCCAAAGGGGCGGATTGCTGTTGAGCACCCGGCACACCCACAGTGCCATCAAACATCTTGATGTTGTTGTCTTCCTCTTCGATAGGACTAGGTTGCCGGATTTTCTGTTCTACAAGCATGGTGAGAAACATAAAGCAACCGGAAGCAAAAGACTTACCTTTCGCATTGAATTTCCCCACCATCTTCTTGCCGGTCGCTTTGGACTGGGTCGTCTTAGAGCGTGTGGTGATTGTGGCAGGTGGTGCAGTGTCAGTGGTGGGGGTAATGGTGGAACTCTCTGTATCCAGCCGGATACATGCCATCTTCCAGACGTGGCACAACGTGCATGTCGAGGCGACATCACCTTTCTTCGTCAACCGGGGGCAACACTCCACATTCTTTGCCTTGCATCTCTCACAAGGCAGCAGAGGTCCATCAGCATGGGGCTATGATGAATCAGCATGGCAAAAATTAGCAGTGACCGGAAGACTCACTGGCTCTTGTACCTTGGTCTTCCTGCCAGTGGTCTTGACCTTGGACTGGCTGGACTATGGAGTAATGTCAGTTTGTATTCGATCTTCGCATATACAAGCAAATCTTACCAGTTTTTGTCGCTTCCCTGGACGTAAAGTGGCCTGCACCAGGAATGAGCGATGGACCTGGTAGATATAAAGATAAATCAATAACTTACCTTTGATTTGCCTTGTGCGTCTTCATCCTCCTCCAATTCATCTTCTTCATCCTCTGCAATCAGCAACAAACTGACTTGCCTTCAGTTTGCCCTGCTTTTTTGCAGGGACAACAGCCTTGTGCATTGATTTCCGGGGCTGTTGTCAGCGTCAGTAAGGTCGAATGTAGGAAGAGCAAAACACTTACCTGAGCATCTGGAAGGTCATCGACATCAATCACGTCGTTGTCCTCATCACCCTCAACTTCCGGCACCTTTGCCTTCCCCTTCCCCTTCACCTGTCTCACCAGTCGGTAGTGTCAGTGTCGGACAAGATTGCCTTTGACTTGACAACAGGCTTCCGGGACCAGGTTGCCACGAGGCACAGGAGGGCTGGTGCTGAGTCGACGTTTCCGTGTTGTCAATGACCCTGCCGGTGCAGTTTCACCGAGATGCTGCGCGTCTTGGCATGCGAATGCTGGCATCTCGCGCAGGCGCCGGTACCGGTGGTGGTGCAGGTGCAGGTGCAGGTGCAGGGGTGGGTGCAGGGGTGGGTGCAGGTGGTGGAGCAGGTGCAGGTGTAGGTGGTGGTGCAGGTGTGGGAGCAGGTGGTGGTGCCAGTACCGGTACCAGTGCAGTTGCTACTGCAGTCTCAGGTGTGAGTACAGGTGGGATGAGGAGGAAGACACTCACCAGGAGCTGCAGACGCAATAGGTGGTGCAGCACCCAATGTCTTACTGTACAATGGGTGCTTCATGCACATGTCCTGATTGTTCCCAAGACGGGTCCAATCTGGTACATCCACCAATTGTGTGGTGCACCTCTGAGCGTGAAAGATCTCAGCTGCAAGTGACAGCAGGTTTGGGGGAACATAGGAAGCCTCCTTCCCATAGGTGCGAATTGCGTCATTCTATGTGACCATAGTATCAATCAAGACAATTGACAGGTAATGAAACATACCACTTCACGCGCAATCTTCCAGCTCAACTCCATTTTTTCCTCTTGTGACGGCAACTGGTTGACATCTTGAACCATCTCAGTGAGCCGGGTGACAAGAGCTATGAGAGCCTGGTTGGCAGCAGGCAGCGGCAGACGCAGAAGTAGAGGTAGAGTGAGAAGACATGGCAGGGAGATGATTGCAGTAGAGACTTAGTGGACAAGTAATCCGGAAGAGACGTGTTCAACAACCACACTTGTGAAAATTTCGGCAACCGGCAGCCTGGCCCGATCCAGAAATATCCGAGTCCATTGTTTGTTGTCAGCAGTCTATTTTTAAGTGTCTATTTTTAAATCTGAATATCACATTGTGCAGCTGACACGTCATCATCAATCAATTGTAACTACCCAACCTGTGAAAACATCATCTGGTCACAGGCTGCAGCAGAACATCTATTCTTCCGGTGATCTTATGAAGGCTGCGGATTTATACAACCCCCTCATTAAAATTAAAAAGAGAAGGATGCGACCGTCAGCCAAGGCCCAGCATGACCTACATGTGTCTAGTGAGGATGAAGGTAACAATCTATCTACTACAACAATGGACCGGTTGACATTATCCGGCATTCTAGTATTTGACATCTTGCAGCCAGGGCGCGATGAGCACACTTACAACAACCCTTTGATGGATTGTTCAAGCATGGGTGAATGTGAGTTCATCTCATGCGTAGCAAAGACCATTCACATTACCTTTGAAGACCTGGATGTCCTGTCCGCTCATGACCGGTTGGGGAATGGGAATGGATTGAAGGCGGTCCACTTCCAAACCGAGGGTGACCACCGGTCATTGGACTTGGGTTTTCCTGTGTGAGATGACGACCGGATAACCAACACTTGCAACCACCCACAGCCAGACATCTTGGATATGCAATTCCCCACCATGTCTGACGATGAACAGTCACATGACGAGATGCTGGAATTAGGATTTCCACCAGAGTCGGACATCGAAGATGTGCTAGATTTGGGGTTTGATATTGACGTCAGTGATTCAGCCGGAAACACAGACGGGGCTCCGGAGATGGGGTTCAACATCAACATTAGTGATCCGGCCGGACACACAGATGGGGCACTGGAGATGGGCTTCAACACCAATGATATCACGCCGGATGACAACCCTCTGGAGATGGGTTTTGATGTGGATCTGGCACAATTTGACCCGGATCGATCTTGTAAGCCTTCCTGTTGCTTCAGATATTGTACTGACTGTTGAAATTCAGTTGCTGTCATTCGACCGGATCCCATTGGATTTGTAATCCAGCAGGCTGTAGGTGATTTGTGGATTGCAATGCACCAGTTGATTGCACGGAACCGGTGCTGGCGTTGTTGGGCTTGGATTTCTTTCCTGGTGACTGACTGTCCGACTCTAAATCAGATTGAATGTGACCAACCCTACCATGCTTCTTGGTTGATTTTGATTTAGGTGGTAATGGAACCGGCCTGGATTTCTTGACCGGTGGGCGAGGATCTTTGTGCTCTGCAGCAGATGCAGCCGGACTAGTGCTGCGTGCATTGACCAGCCTGGATTTCTTGACCGGTAGGCGATTTTTGACAGGTTTTGACTTTGGAGGTGGCGATGTGCCATTGTTGTCATCATCGTCCTTCTCTTCGTCGTCATCCTTATCTTTGTCATCATCCTTATCTTTGTCGTCATCCTTCTCTTCATCCTCACTACTCGATTCCTGTTCCACCCTCCTGGTGTGCTTTCCAATATGTTTTTTCACTGGATTCTTGCGTCTCGTGTCAGAACCCTTTCCGGAAGTTGCCTCTGCCGGTTCTCTCATCGTCTTATCGTCACCTTCCCAGCCTTTAAATTCAAAGGTTGGGCAAACATGGTCCTTCTGTCTTTGACACCACAATTCCAACAGCCAGTTAGCGTCAGCCAACTGAATCTTTGACAGATTGTCAAGCTTCCAGCCGGTAGGTAAAAACTTGACTGCAATAAAGTCCCCCTGAGCCTTCCTCACTGAGGCCCAAGGCACAGACGCCTTTGGTTGTTGGCTGCACAACCCTGAGAAATCACCAGTCAGTTGATCAACTCTCCAGATGCATCATTTGTGAAACTGACTGTAGTGTTTTGTGAGGAACGTCCTTATAAGACACTTTTTACTCTCGAGGTTCAGCTCTTTCACGTCCGGTATGACTGGAAGCCCATAGCTATCCACCTCCAAAGGATATTCATCCTTCTTTTTGCCTTTCTTCCTGCCTTTTTTCACCTCCCCCTCACTATTGTTGTCATCATTATTCAGGTCAACATCTGAGTTCACCCCATGTCACATAAGTACTTGACTGAATGTTGCAAGATTGTCAAACAGAAGCTCACCAAACTCTTCTCCAGCATAGGCATTCCACTCTGATAACATGGGCTTCCAGTCCTTCGTATTGGTAAAACTATTGCCCTCCAACTTTTCATTGAAGTTGATTCTTCCGACCGGATCAGGATTCATTTACCGGTTGAGTGTGAACTGGAACTCACCCATTGATACGCACTTCATCCTCCTCTTTCCATGCCGATAATATAAAAATTCTCATACCGGCCTGCTTCCACAACTTGGACGCCAGGTCCTTCATCAAACTGGGTGCTTTCTTCTTTGCAAAGTCCGCCTGGACAGCTGCAGGAGGAGTCTTGGCAGACCACTCAATCACAGTGTTCTGAGCTTCCTCTAGCTCCTCTTTAGATAGACCGGCCATGACTGCAGTGAGTGTTGTCTGATATCTTTCAATAAAAGTCTTTGATCCTGGCATCGCTCCAGTCTTTTCAATGATCTCCTCCTTGCACAGTTGTTCTATGACTATCCAGGAAGTCCATTTCTGACCCAACTTGCTGGCCTTCTTTTTTCAAGTCTTTTCAGATCTCCGGTTATATAACCAGTCCCGGTACATCTCAATACATTATGATAAAAGTCAGTCACCGTGCATAAAATTTGAAGTTCAACTGCTCACATATTTTCTGTTCTTCAATGACCGGTCATCCATAGCAGGGGCATGCACCTTTGCCTCTTTGATGACCGCCTTCAGAATCTTTTTTCTATCGTCGGCAGCGGCTTCCTTCCATTCTTCTAGGTGGGATTTTAAGACCAGCACCTCTTCCTCAGTCAATTTCTTCTGCTTGGTCTTTTGTGGGCTGTCGACTGATGAGTTGGACCGGGGCATGGTAAAGCAGTTGAGGAGCAGTTGATGTCTTGGTAGAAGAAAGGATGCATGCGTGTCTCACAGTATTAGGTTACATAACCTATGTACGTGACTGCAAACCAAACAAGAGATTGTCCAATACTTGTTCGTTGGTTTGATTGGTATGATTCCCTTGACATCCTGTGTTTCTGATACATAGAAGAGAACTGTAAAAGCACAAGTACTTAGATGTGTATTATATAATATATGGGCAGCATACAGCCCTCCGGTACTGCATGCCACAGACATAACTCATGTACGTGCCTACAAACCGAACAAGAGATTGTCCAGTACTTGTTCGTTTGTATGATTGGTATGATTCCCTTGACACCCTACGTGTTTCTAATGCATAGAATTGAGACCTGCACAAGCATGCATACTTAGATCTGTAGAATATAGTATATGGGCAGCATACAGCCCTCCGGTACTGCATGCTACAGACATAACTCATGTACGTGACTGCAAACCGAACACGAGATTGTCCAATACTTGTTCATTGGTATGATTCCCTTGACATCCTACGTGTTTCTAATGCATAGAATTGAGACCTGCACAAGCATGCATAATTAGATCTGTAGAATATAGTATATGGGCAGCATACAGCCCTCAAGTACTGCATACAGGCCCTGTGCAATCATATTCCACAACCTGTTTGAGTAAGTATCCTCACAAATGACTTTGGAGGCCAACATAAATGTGCATACAAACAGCCGGTGTCCGGAAGATCAAACAAGAAGCCTGTTTGCATCCATAGAGTGGGTTATTGGGTTTGAACTGTTCTCTCAGAGCATGTTTTGCAATGCCAGTGCCCTCGACTGAAGGATAATCAATGTATTCACTTTGCCAGACTCATCAATCATCCAATCAAAAGAAGCGTGTATTACTGCCGAACCCTCTTAATTAACTGAATTACTTGTCTAAGACCAACACTCCGGAACACTGGCTAGACAAGTATTTGAACCTCGAAATGTAACCTCCGGTCGACTGTACTTTATCAAGTCAATTGTCATCTAACTTGAACATGAAATCCATGCGACTTGTGTCAATGGCAGGATTGTGGTGTTTGTGAGATGATGCAACTATGGCAACCCTCGGTGACTCCAACCTTAATATATCCCAACCAGAGATAATATTACAAGATCATCACAGCAACAATGTGGTAATACCGACCGTTCAAACCATTCGGAGTCTGGACAACACCGGATCAATTGGTCCCTTGATGAATGATTGGGTAGTTCGATGACTAACAAGGGAAAATGTGGTAATCTCGATGGTTCAAATCGCCCGGAGTCCGGAAAATTGATGGAAGGCACCCGAGTCAAGTGTTCAGCATACTTATCCTGTCCAGTTGTGGCATCAACATGCGAAAGACCAAAGAAAAGGGAATCACATACACTCCTCCTATGAAGAAACGATTGCCTCAGCTGTATAAGCTCAAGGAAACAACTACAACTAGAGGATCCAGGTCATCTTGGGTGAAAGATTCATGGGCTCGGAAAACACGGTCGGTAACATCATCACCGACAAAATCTCCCTCGAAGCATATATCTGGGTCCCCTCACTTGCTGTATGAAGGTGCCGATTTTGACTTTGACCAAGGTGACATCCCACAGCCTAAATTTCCGAAATCTCTGGCAAGCAACAGTCGTCTTCATTTCCAGAGTCTGGGTCTGACCAGATCACACAGAGTCAGAATGCATATCTCCAGCAATGGAAATGCAAGTTCAAGGACTACATAAATTCACTCATGGTCAGAGAAGCCCCTCCACCTGACCGACTTTGTTCAGTCTGCAAGAAGGATGGGGTGTATAGATGTCATGGCTGTTTCAACGAGCCACTCTTTTGCACAGACTGTTGCAGAATTCAGCATCAACAACATCCATTCCATTGCATCAGTCAATGGACCGGATCATTTTTTCAAGAAACTTCACTCCTTAAAGTTGGCCTGCACATTCACCTTGCTCACAATGGCACTCCATGTCCCAGCAGCAGCACGGATTACTCATCTGATGTCTTTCAATGGTCAGACACTGATGATGATATAGATGACGATTATCCAGAGGGACCTTTCATTCCACTGGTCAGAGACCTGGATCAGCTGGCAATAACTATAGTAGACAAGTCCGGTGTTCACTCCCTTTCCATATGTTATTGCCACTGCCCCAGTGCTCTCAGCCGAGACATGCAGCTTTTTCAAGCTGGCTTGTTCCCAGCATCTTTCACCAGACCAAAAACTGCATTCACATTCGCCATCTTGGACGACTTTCTGTTAGACAATCTCGGGTGTGGTACATCAGCCATGAATTACTACAGCAAAATTCACAGACTAACCTCGAGCATCTTTCCACTGATGGTTCCAGTGAGCTGAGTTTCACTTGGTGCATTATCTTCCGGTCATTAAAGAACAATATCCATAGGATTGCTACAGAGAGCTCATGAGAGCTGCCAGGCAGTGGCGACAATGCAAGCTTTACAAGTGGCATGGATTTGCCCACAAAGATGACCAGCCGAAGGATGGCGATCTCGCCCTATTTTGCCCAGCATGTCCACAACCAGGTATAAACTTGGACCTGTCTACCGGTACAGGTCACCCAGTCAGACGATACACCTTCCTGGCTCATGACTAGATATTTGGTCATGGATGGAAATTTCAAAGCCGAGCACATGCATCCGGTGAATCCATCCGACGAAGTATCATTAATGGATGGTCTGGGATTCATGGTCTCCAATGATAGATACAAGAGCCATTTAGCCATTGCTCCGGACCATGTCCAAAGGTCAGATTGTAATAATCACTGAGCAGTTAATCAAGCAAACACCTCATGGCAAAGGCTGGAGGCCACCAGTATAGGAGGATGTGCATGTGCACGGCATGGATGTTTTGTCCCACACTCCATGGTGGACTTTCAGAAAGGCGAAAGGTTCGTACATATTGCATCTGGTCGCATCAATCGCTGATCTTACAACTCTAACCCGGAATGATCAGGCAGATGAACATGGACTATGCATCAAGTCAAGCGCTCAACTATAAGACCCCCCCGGCAGACTCCCGAAGCCCCGGTGCAGGCACCACCAGTCATCGACGCAGGTGCTATTCTCATTCCCAGACCGGTGAGTACTTTGATTTATCTGAAGTGTGTCCATACACTAACATGACCAACAGAACAACCCATGCCAGGCTTGCAACAAGCAAGACTGGCCCTGCGCAACTTGGTTCGACAAGAGGACCAAAGCCCTGTGCATGTCATGTGTCTACTGCACGACAAAGAAGATCAAGTGCATCTCCGCGACTCTGGGATCCCCGCCCAAACGTTCTCGAGTGCCCTCTACCACCCGGAGGGCGAGGTCCAAGACACCTTCCAAGGCTCCCTCCAAGGCTCCCTCCAAAGCTCCCTCCAAAGCTCCCCCTGCATCACAATCCACAGCCCGAACTCGCAGTCAGTCTCATGGCACGTCTGGAACTCCGGGTGTCATTGCTGTGACAACCCCCAAGACACAGACGCGTGGTCACAGCAAGACCATTACTGCCACCAAGGCACCTGCACCTGCACCAGCTCGTAAGTGACCCGAGTTTTCTTTCATCATCATCTGACCTTATTTCTCCCGTGTAGCACTTCCGTCTTCGAGTTCGGCAGTCCCTCGTGCAGCACTCGATGTGCCAATGCTGGATCTCCATGCCATGGCAATCGCGATTCAGGATGGTGCAGCTCGAATTGCTCTTCTCAAGGCTTGAGTGGCAGAGGATGGTAGGTTTGATACCCTGCAACGCCTCCATGAAAACCTTCAACGCGAAATCATCGACTGGCACCCCTCATTTCCACTTCCCGACCCTCCTGCCAATGCAACAACAATGTTGCTTGATCAATCTGTCTCCGTGTCCATGTCATCCCCTGAATCTGCACTCCCTCCTCTCATTGATCTGTTGATGGCAGGGATGGCGCCCACACCCCCGACACCCAAGGATGCATCTGCCATTGAGGGACTCATGTTTGAGGACAATGTTGTTCATCCAGAGGATCCACATACGTCTGGTGAACATGTGGACCCAGGTAATCCGGTGTCATGCACCAAATGTGTTTGGTAGCGAGAACATGGTTTTTTTATTTATATCTTCATTTCCCATATCATTCCTTACTCACCTTTTCATTTGTTTCCCTTCCTTTCCTTTAATTTTTCGATTTTTCAGCGATTTTCAACAGTATTACGGCATCCCGCATTTTTACGGCATTTTGCATTCGACGAGGTTTATTCACCTTTCCCCCATTCACACGCTTCCAATGCTCTCCCATCTTCACCCACTACACTCTCAGACAACCTCAGCATCAGCCAGATCATGCCAAATTGCACCAATACGTCGAAAACCGCGTCTTTATTCAACCTGTCCTCATCACCCTACCATTTCCAATCCTCTTCAGCGGCTTATATTTGTCGAACCATTCAAACCATTATCCACTTGCACCTCACCTTCATGATCACTGTGGACATCATGCCATTCCATCCTAATGCTCACCAGAGATTGCAAACAACCAAGTCCCTATGCAGATGACCAATCCCTTTATCATGCTGGGGAAGCGTCTTACAGACGTGTATATCCCATGATCCCTGCATGTCGACATTCTGCACCAACAACCACATGACATCTCTGCAGCAGAGCATTCGGATCATCACACCATCATGGCATCATAGCATCATCTCTTCATTCCATTCTCCACTGCCCATATGCTGCGTCATTGCTGTGTCACAGCTCTTGCATCATCACCGCACAGCACTTTGTCATGCTTGCATAGCAATTGGTCATGATGACTCAGGTCATGAGTCATGGTTTGTAATGGTCACAGCCCTGCTTTATCATCGCTTTTTTCATTCTCTGACTCATTCTTTGTCTTTATGACTCATTCTTTATCCCTATGACTCATTCTCCATTCTTATGCATAGGATTTGTTCTATTTTTCGAAATTGCTCAGTCATTACCCCTGAAGTGCAGCACATTCATTCCATTCCCCCCTTTCATTGCCCTCTTCATTGCCCTACTCATTGCCTGGAGCGTTGCTTTGCATACACAGACGTACGCAGGTACTCTACTCTATATAAACCCTGTACTTTAGCTACATAAAAATAAACTTATCCAGTTCACCATTTCATGTTCAGTTCTCTCTGAAGCCTCAGTTGGCTTCGCATTTTTTATCCCCCACGTCTTCCTGGACCTTGTTCACCTGGAACACTGTCTCACTGCCATTCTATTCTTTCAGTCCAGACCATCATCTTTGCTGCCTTCTTTCTTCGTCCTCCAACACAGCTAGGTCACTCCAGACTTAGTTGTGCTCATCTACTATCCCCCAACACCTAAACCCCTCACACTCGAAGTGTGTGGTGCACTACCAAGGGTCAGGCCACCCAACTGAACAACTACTGTACCCAGTGCTTCTCAGCATAAGGACCACTGAGCAGTAGCGTTGCTAGGTTAGTTGTTTTGTTGTGGTTTACAACTGATCAGCAACGAAGATCGACAGCGCGAGGGATGGGGGCGGCAGGCCTAGGAACACTGACCAATGCCTGCCAATTGAGCCCTCTAGATAGACAGTGAACACCTAAATACCACAGCGGTACATCCAGATATTGCGCTCTCCACAGACGCAGTCTGACTTCAGTCCTCTTGGAAACTACCAACCAACCACAACAGACAATGTGTAATGAGGAGTAGTCGGGATGCTTGATGAACCTCAGGTCAATGGTGTTGGGGATGTCGAACTGACTAAGGCACTCAGTGAGCCAGCAAGTTTTTGTGGTGTCAGCGGCAGAGTGACTCATCCTGTTGAAGCTTGCAACTGATGTAGTTGCAAGAGGTGATGAGGCCATAGGAGCAAGTGATGAAGGGGCAGGAACGGGTGGTACAGCACATGGGACTTCATGGTGATGGGTTGTTTGACGGTTGTACTGCGACAAGGAGCCATGATGAGGAGAGTGCACTACAACGACAAAAATCAGTGATGTATATGCAGGTGTTTTGAGGAGACTTACAGCGACGGCTACCTTGGCGACCAGGACTCTGATAACTCAACCTCTGATATCCTCCTCGTGGTCCTGGTGAAGGTGAACGACCATGGCGAGTAAATGAAGGGGAACACAATTGACCGTGACAAGGAGACATGGCGCGGTCCTGCTGGCAGGAATGATAGTCTCTGTAAGAGGTCCATCTACTGTGATCAGGGGGAGAGACTGGTTGATGAGGGGGGTAGTCCCTGTACAATGAGGATCTATGATAATGAGGGGGGGATGTGGGATGTTCCATACGGTGAAGTCCAGGAAGGGTTCCATCCTTTCTGTCTCTGCCTTCTCACGCACGACCCTCTCCAGTTCAAGGTTTTGTTCTGTATGTTCTCTCTCTGCCCCTTCCTGCTGTGCCTTGTCCTGTTGCTGCTTTTGTTTCTCATGAAATAAGGCAGCTTTTTCCTGGATACAATGTGTGTGTTCCTCCGCCTGTTGAGTTGGGTGCGAAGGTGGTCCTGCTCGCTCATTAGACATGACCATGGGGACTGGAACTGCTGGCTCCCAGGATCTGACTTTCCGAGGTCAAAATGAACCACCTAGCTCGCTCATAGGCAGGGATCAGCGACACCAAGCGTGTGCCCAAAGACGTTGTGCTCGATGGTGTTGATTGCGAACAGCACACATGAAACTTGATCCTTTTGGTGACTATGGGGCAAGTTAGGTCCTGCGATCACAAAATTCTCCATCAAACCGCCCAGAGAACCACAATTGAAGTTTCTCAATGAAGAGATCCAATTCTTGGTGCTTGTAATCAAGAGAATCCCCTGTGCTCAAGTTGAGTGATGTATTAACAATCAAGACATGGAAGCACTCACCATATCTGAAAGATCTTGTTTGAAAGTCAATTTCAAACGCGACATAATGTTTCTTGGTATACAAGGGAGCGTACAGATATCTATGAGTCTTCGCACTCTCTTTGAGTCTCCACAGTTGGTGGTGCGGCTGGTCGTGATACGAGATATCTTTAGCACTGACAATGGCATCACCGAAGCAGGTGTTGACAATGGTGTTGTGCCGTTTATTGGGCAAATGAGAGACCAGACAGGCAGTCATCATATTGACGAGAGCATCCAACAACCACTCATCGTCAGATAGAAAATGAAGGAGGTGTTTCATTGTTCTGCCAATGCCAGTAGCTGGGCCATGTAGCAACTTATTCCAGGGCAGAATCATCAGCTGCCTTTTGCATGCCGGAAGGCCTGCTCATTGCGAGCTGCTGCCTGTTTCTTGTGTAACCAGGCCTTTGCATCCGTCCATTCCATCCTGCTATTGTGCACGCGGTGCAACACCCACCAGAATTCGATCACCCACTGAGGCAGTCAGGCATCTGTGGTGTGAGGATTGTGCATGGAGATCTTCCTGTCCAGAAGCACTTGACCAAAATTCTTGCAGAGCTCTTCGATGTATGGCTCTGGAGGTATCTCCACTCAAATGAACAACTTGCCTCTAGGAAGGTCTTCCTGAAACATGATCTTCTCCAAAAAAGGCCATTCTCCAATTTTGGGGAGGCCAAATTTGGTTAAATCTGTCACCAATATATCATCGGGAGGCAGAAGGCATGTTAGTATGTCGTGTGGCATGGTGTTGACTGAAACACAAAGTCGGTGCAGATCATTCGGCAGTGGTAGCTTGTCCAGGAATTGTAACCCCCAATTGATCCATCTGTCAGTGCATTCAAGGTTTGAGAACACTTTCTCATCATACGAAAAGTGAAGGAGCTGGAATCCTGGTGAGGGGGCCATAGTTTTCTTGTTGGTCCTTTCTTGTGGTCCTTGATGTTGAAGCATTCCGACTTATCTGAGTAACAGAGTGTCAGACCTCAGACTTATAGGACGAGTTGTGAGCTCACCAGGAATGTGTGATCTCACAGACATAATGGCACTGCGGGCGCATGGTAGGTACGCGGGGGCCTGTGGCCTTTGGATTGTTGACCTATCGCGAGCCATCGAGTCAAGTGCTAGGCATTCAACCATGTACCGGGGGGAAATGGCTGCACTTTCGATGGTGTTTCAAACAGCTAGTTGAAGAGGTGGGATTCAGACACTAAGCGTTTTTCAGGGGAAAGCTCGACATCGAACACTCGTTTGATGATGTGGCAGGTCCTAGGAGCCTTTGAGCTTTGATGATGAAGTAAATATATGTAAGAGTCAAATGCTAAGCATTCAGTGATAGAAAGACTGGGCGTCAAACACTATGTGTTTGACGATGAAGAAAGTAGGAAGGAAAGAGGAGGATGATGTAATCTGCATCGGTGGGGACATTATATAGTGAACAACTATTGCAGTCCACAATCATCACATGACCGTTATGGTGGAGTGGGTAATGAGCTGGTGTTATAAACAAAAGTGAGCTGCTTGTTTTTGTTTGGCAGCATAAGTACTTTACATGTGACACAGGACTAAGCTCTTGGTATTGGTGCATGTACTTGGAAAGCATGGATGCCAATTTTTCCTCAGACGGTGTTAAATTATGTATAATTTGGGATCGTTAGTGGCTCCAAGGATGGCTGACTCATCATGATCTCCAACACCTCATTGCTCATTGTCACCTGTAAAATGGATGTCTGTCACATGAATGGCAAGTGAATGGTCATTGGTCATCAAAAGCAAAAACAAAGTGGTAACAGGGTAGCACAAATAACATAGATCATGTCCAATGTACAACTAACTTAAATGAAATACCAATACAACATCGAAGGGTATGGAGAACATATGCCGCAAACTTTGACCAGTGAAGGGGAATGATTAGAAACCAGCAATACAACTACAAGCAAGAAGGGTCCACGAATACAGAGGCGTTGGAAGAGGTGTACTGTTACAGTTAACATAGCCCCTATTCATTTTCCCTCCTATATGACTGTCACGTGCACCGGCTGCATCCGAACTAGAGCACGCTGTGCTATCAGAGGTCACTGCCACTTCAGCAAACCCTGTGGACATCTCTTTGACTGGTTACCAGCTCTCCGGTATTGTTCCCATTTACCCTTTACCCTGTGTACGAACCCTTAGGCCTGATTGCCTTTCCTGATCAACCCTTGTCGATACCCTCGACCCTGATCTATGATTGATGACTCATGTCTATTCTTATCTTTGACTCATACGTGACTCATATACTATACTTAGCTCACCATTCCGGACACATCTCCTTTAGTACTTACCCTTCACCCCTATAGTTCAGTCTCAGCTTGAACTACGATACCAGTTCCCTATATGTAGTCGACCTACTTACCATTGTATTCTCCTTAACTTGAATCTACTTGGTATTTAGCCTAGTTGGCTAGAGATCAACTTGTACTTGTCTTAGACGTAACTAAGCTCCAAAGCCACTTCCGCTTAGCTAGACACCTCAGTCTAGCTTACTTGTACAAAGTCCAAGACAGGACTTAGCTTTTGTGACTGCACACTCCACGTGCTCGCAGTCACCGTCCACATCATAAAGCCTTATCTAAGGTAGATGTTGTAGACAACAGCCTCAGCACAATCTCTCTTATCAGAGACCGCTGTTGTATTCCATCCAAGTCCCTGTGTTACAGTGTACGTAACACGTATGAGGATGAAAACCAATCATCAGACCAATCATTGTCATGTCCATACATCACAACACTTCCAGAAGAGCCTGCAGTGATCTTAGTGTGAGAAAACTGAAGTAACAGCTGCATGCTCACCATCAGATTCGGTGCCTTCAGACTCAGCAATGCGTGATAAGGCTTCAGAAAGCATGTCCACTTCTGTCTGTGCATGGTGCTTCTTCAGGTCCAGAATATGGATATTGGACCTGAGCAGGTCCAGACTTTTGGACTCTTTGGCCTTGAAACTGTTAATTTTGTTGGGGCATGGGGGCTTGGTTTCCGCAAGGGATGCGCTCATATATGTACAGTATGTGATGTGATCCACCCATGCTTTAAAAAATGAGGGAGGGAAAGAAATATATATTTGGACTGCACAGCGTCAGAATATCGGGTCCCATAGTATAGGAATAACACTCACAATTGGAAGGTATTCAGGGTTCCAGAGTGTGTGGGGAATCAAGAGGTTTCGGGCTGGCATTAGAATGAACCTTCGTGGTGCCTTGGAAATACAATGACGTGAGAAGCCATGCATTGCATTTTTTTTCAATCTCTTTTGAAGGCTGGAAGCAACCCAATCTGACCAAGCTAGGTGCCAAGCATGCTCCCACATTTCTGATAGTGTTGCCTGTGGACGGCTTCTTTGGACCTAGTTGAAAATTTACACGCCAAACATCATCCTTGAACAGTTCAGCTCACCTGTGTGTTCATCTGGTTGAAACCTAGTTTCCAGCTCTTCACATGTGTTTGCGATAGCATTGCTAAATAGTGAAACTTCCATCTGAGCACGATGCATTCTGCCCTCCATTAAACATCATCCTCCTTCCAGAAAGAATATTGGGTCCTCTTCTTGCCGGAGTTGCTTCTGCATTGTGACCTCCCTAAGGCTCAAATCAATGAAAGCCATAAGATCATGGGAGTCGACCAATCCAAACAGCACTGAAGCTGTGACATAGAGGGAGTCTGGAAGCTGGAGGTGAAGTTAGAAAAATATTAGAAAAGTATGAGCACACTGACACTGTCACATCCCTGTTTCTGGAGCCATGATACCAGAGCTGTGTCGGTCTGGTCATTTCCAGGAAAATGATTGTTCAGAGGACTGTCCCATGCAGAAAGAAAATGTGAATAAATGTTTAGCATGCTGAAGTTGAGGGCAAGAGACTCGGGGCACATTCTCACGATTGTTGAATGCTTACAACACCTATACAGTAGGTTGAGGAATGGCCAAGCAATGGCGATCAAAAGGCAGGAGATTATAAATAGGTTACTAAGCGATGGCATCATGGCCAGTCAATGGTGATCAAACTATACAATCACAGGGGGTTAGACTAAATAAATGAATTATGACTCAATGTGTTTTGACTGAATCCATTTGTATAAGCTGAGACTCAAGAATATATAGCACCCTCATGTTGAAGATTTGCACTTGCTCAGGCTATGGCAACTTTCAGACTGTTACAAAACTTTTGCAACCTCATGGAGAGCAATGTATATTCAAACCAGACAATGAGATATAGGGCATGAATCTAAGTTTCAGCTGTAACAGATGTACACCTGAGACACGGTTAGAAAAGTTCTATGTGCGGATACAATAGACATCCTGAGACATATTTATGAACGTGATGATTCCAAATGTCACTCAATTTGAACAGCATTTGTCCCAGATTCTTATTTGCCTGTGTCTCAGGTGGTAGAAGCTGTAACTTTATTTGGCCAGCCTATGCAGCAAACATCAGCCTTGCTGCACATGTATCGCATCCCAATTAGCAGCGGTACAGAAATCGCATGTCAACTTATGTAATGGTGCAAAACTTTCGGAGGCCATCGAGGAATGGTAAGAATCTTGGATCATGCAACTGATGGAGCAGGACAAAAGCAGTATGGCGCAGTTCTTCATGCACCTGACTGGTGGCTGGAAAACTGGGCATGCCTTCACTCATGGGCCTAAAAACTGATAAGCTTTGACAGCAGGACTTGGTAACACTGGTGATAATTCAAGTGAATAGCCTATGCCAAGAGAGTCGAAGACACTTACAATAGACCCTAAAAATGCTATTGTGTCTAATGGGGGATATGAAGCATGCCTGAACGTTGCAGTGTCAAGATCAGCCATAACTGAGCCTGATTCAATATGTGGTGGTGGTGCGGAAGACAATGTGATACATTATCTCTGTTGCAATTGGTTTTTCCAAAAAGCAAGCGAAACTGTTGCACTACAGAGCAAAATAAGGCTTGACAATGAAAACGAATCAAGAGAACTTACTGCAAGAGGGAGAACATGTGCATGTGGATGAACAAACATTTGTAGAAGGTTTAGAACCTTGTCCCTTAGGGCCAAGCCCCACATTCCATCCGCTTTGAGGCCCAATCCTGTGTGCTTGTTGTCCGTAGAATGTTGGACTACTCACCTCGTATCATAAAGAAACTGAGATAACCACAGACTGGCCTATCCTAAAGTCAGACAAGTAAATCAAAACAGGAATGACACATACCATGAGCAGGATATCACTGTGTGCCATGGGCACCTGAGTCCCTGTGGTCAGAACTAGCAAGGAATCAACACGTGTAGGTATCAGGAAATTGTAGCTGCAGACCAGTTTCCAACTGCTCAGCAGTGATGTTTGCCCTGATGAGGCACTGGGGCCAGATGGTATGGAGAAGTTGGCCTCTACGCTCAGTGTAGTCACTGGTGACAAGAAGGTGGGGATTCTCTGCCTGGCCGCAGCAAACAGCAATGCAGAGCATCATCCAAAGATACCCAAGCGTCTTTCTCCACCTAGGGTGCACCTGCATGATCATGTAGGATATTCAAGGATCCTCCTGTGACCTTTTTGGAACGCACCCGTCTGTCTGCAGACTTTGTGCTGAGAGCACTACTAGGGCCAGCTGACATAGTGTTAATGGTAGAGCCTATCCAGGACATGGGGATTGGGGAGTCATGGATGGAACAGCCTTGCCCAGGAGTGTCTAATAGGGACGTCATGTTAATGTCAGAAAGTGAAAAGTGAACTGTGTGGTCAATTTCAGGAACAGGGCAGTAGTGGCCCATAGGATACATGGCATGGTGAATGATCAGTTGTAGGCTCATTTTCACAAGCAACGTCATTCTACAATATTGTAGCACGAGATGTTCATATTATAAGCCTGAGCTGGACTTACAGGGTCATAAACACCATGCAGCATCATATTAATTCCTGTCTTGCCCCGCAGCCACATCAGATTCAAGGCTGGCGGGACATCATCACAGTTCTACACAGCTGATCAGTGGAGGGTGCAGTGCAGTTGAGAGTGAGCATACAGCAAGAATGAAAACAGGGACTACGAATGTCTGGTGACTCTTCAAGAGCCAAGTAATGCAAAGTAGGCATTTCCACATATGTGAAGAGAGACAGATAATCCCTGAGCTGGGAGGAGGTCAGTGATATAACACCTATGGAATAAAATTTCCTACAGCATCATGACCCGTAGATGGGCCCTGCACCCATATTAAGACATGTGGAATCAATTGTTCAGGTATACAAATACTTACATAGAGAGGATGCAGCATGTGCCGATGGCCAAGTAACAAGTAGCCAACAAAATCAATCATGATAGTTGGCACGCTGTGGGAAACAACTCCGCAGTAGGCGGATATAATGTTAGGTGAATGCTATGCCTGCTGCTTCTCTTGCAAGACAAGAACATTCGACCCTAAAGGGGTCTGCTACTGAGATAAGTCTGATAGTTAGTATCTAAGGTCGTGGAAAGGTAAAGGAACAAGTCCGAAGGTATGCGGACCAAGTCCGGAGGTCAAAACGTCGGGTCCGAAGGTATACTACCAAGTGCGAGGCGCGGGAAAGCGGGTCCGAAGCTTCGGGTCGTCGGGTTACAGATAATAGCAAGGGAACGGGTTCGGAAAGCGTCGGACTATGTCCGGAAACAAGGGAAAGTCAGGGAAAATGAATGACAAGGGTTGCGGGTCCGAAGCGGGTGCGTAACGGGTGAGAACCAGGTATATTCAGCCAGGTAACAGGTAAGGACAGGTATGTGACCAAGTAGATGGGAAGTCCCACCTACAGTAAAGTAAAGAGTGCTTGGTCGTACTACCAGTCCTATATAACTAGCTACGTAGAAATCCAGAATATCAAAAACAGGAAAACATCGGGTCCGAAGGTATGTAAACTGACATGAGGCACTGCGGACTTGTGGGAACACAGGTAATAACGCTGCCTACTGCATCAGCCATGGGAAACAAGCTACTACACACCTGTGGGGTCGGACGGAATGGACAGGACATAGGACGGACGGGTTTCCGAAGGTATGCGAGCGGGTCCGGTGCATCTCCGGTGATGTCCGGCGGGTCCGAGGCTCGGAGAGCGCGGGAAAGCGTCGGGTTTGAGCGGGTTTCGTCGGAGATGACTGGGAATGACTGTACTGATGTCCGGACAACTGGGCTTTCGACGTACTCCATAAAATAGGCCTCTGCAGGGCTGCAGTGAGAATGTTTCCTACACCGCACTCTCTTACTCTGCGTCCACACCACACTCATCTCGCAACTCATCCGCATATCCACATCTCGTATCTTCACCGCATAGCTTGCGGAGTCCGTCGCATAGATCATAATACCCAGCCGCACTTGTCCCTTCGCTCTTGCAAACTTGAGGAACTGCTCTCAGAGCTATCCCTTTGGGTCGACTACTACTCTTGCACCAAACAGGATCGACACACTATCACAATAGCGCACTTCTACGATTTCTCCCACACCGCCAGTTGCAGCACAACTCGGCGGGTGATTGGGGGATGATGAGATCTAGAGTGAGCAAGATAGGTATGTGGTCAGTTTTTGGCCCACACAGATCAGGCGCAGTATCACATGAGATGAGGGAATCCAATAGATGTTCTGTGCCGAATACGTTGTCAGGACGAGTCCAATTACCAGTGCTTGAGGATTGCAGTGTAGGTAGGCCTTGGGGGAGGAGTTGGATCATGCCATGTTCGGCGATCATATCTATGAGTGGGTTAGCAGCTGCGTAGTTGAACAAGTGCCAATTGCGAATATCCTCCCACAGTGGATGGTGACGGTTGAAGTCACCCATCCAGAGGATATGGTCATCTTTGGCGGTTTTGATAGAGGGAGAGTGGAGTTCTAGAAAATTGTCAAGCATGGTTAGCATAGTGGAGTGGTTACCATCATTATAAATATTGAACAATGTGCAGTGACTGAATAAGCCAGCGAACTGGATGACGACGACGTCCAACGAAGGGAACAACATCTGCATCCAACTGTTAGTGTCAAGTTTGGTGCTGATTAGGGTCACGGCCCTCGTGCGCTGTTGAGGGTGTGTGAGGTGTTGGGAAGGGTAAAGTACATGCCAATGGTGGTTGGCACTGGTGTTGCATAAGAAATTAATATGGGGTTCCTGGATGACTGATATGTCCCAGTCGGCAATAGCGGGGCTGTTAAGTAATGAAAGCTGTGAGATTAGAGAGGTGTTTAAGTTTTGTTGCCAGATTTTGAGTCAAACGAGAGTATTAGTGGGTGTATCAGACATGAGATGAGGGTGTGGAGGAGGGGCTACTAGAGGGGTGAGAACTTTGGGGGGATGGAGATGATGCAGGCGTGAAGAAGTCGGATTTGGTTGATGGGGTGGAGGCAGGTTGGTCAGAGGGAGAGTTGAAGTCGAGTGGAGGGTATAAGTCAGCCATGGGTAACAATGTGGAGGTGTGAGTGTGAGGAGTGGGTGGGAGAGAAGGAGATGATGGCAAGGGCTGCAGGAAGGAGATTGTGGTTTGTTGTAGGCGTTTATTGGAGCCTGTCGGTTGACTGCTTGGAGGGGTGTTAGCACAAGTCTGGGGGGGGGGGGGGTTTGTGGGGACGCAAGGGGGATATTGCGTGGGTCCATGCCGCCTCAGTTGGGAAGTAGGGCATGCGGTTCTCCGGGAACTTCTCATCGAGTAGTTCATGTTGGCGAATGAATTCTGGACACTTTCTACTCCAGCTGGTGTGATTGTCGGTGCGACAGTTGATGCAACGAGTGGTGCAGTAAGTGTTGCAATGAAGAGTGGGGTGTTGACCCGCACAGGTGCCACATAGATCCGCTGGCACAGAGCAGTGATGGGCAATATGCCCGTAGCTCTGGCATTTGGCGCATCATATCGGTTCTTTCTTGTCCTTGCAGACAACGAACCATTCATTCTCGATACAGAGACCATCCCTAAGGAGGTTGTTAGCAGTGTGGGCATCAGCGACTTGGATGATGGCGAAGGCCTTGCATTGTTCTGATGAACGATGAGCAGGTGGTTTAATCCACCAAATTGAGGTTAGGGACTCTTCAGGTAGAGAGTTCTCAGATTTGACATGGCAGAGGAAATTGGTGTCCTCGATCTGTAACTGAATAGGTAAGTATTCGACTACAGTGGCAAAGGTGTGGGTGCGGAATGAGATGGTGGAGCCGAATTGGCCTGTGAGGAGTGAGCGGCCAGTGGGACTGCGAAGCCAGTCTGCCAATTCCTCAGTGTTAAGTTTGGCAATGATTCCGCCATTGCAGAGAGTGGTGATCACCCAAACATATCCTGAGGGCGTGTTGTTGTCGCAGATATTGCTGATAGCCTCCTTGAGCCTTGCAGCGATGTCTTTGTGTAATGTTCCCGGCTTTGGATCCAGGATAATCTGGCATGCATGGATGGCCGCGCGGCCAATGGCATGATCTGCAGTCGGTGGGAGGTGCACAGCAGTGACCGCACTATAGGAGAGAGGAATGGTAGGGGGAGTGGAGGAGGTAGTGGACATTTGTTTTGAGAGGTGGTTGATCCATTCCTGGGTGGAGTCCAACGAGGGGGCAAGAAGCGTGATGGCATTTTGGCAGTCCATCACCGTAGCGTAGAGAGCATCTGCAGCTTCCTCCAATCTTTCAGCTGCTATATTCACCCCTCCTTCATGTTCCTCCTGTTCATGCGAGCTGAGCTGGTGGAGTTTTTCTGCCTTATCCAGTGTGGTGGACAGGGTGTCGTCAGCCAGCTGCGCTGTTTTGGCTAGGGCCTCAGAGGCTACATGAATGTTGGCAATTTGAGGGGCCAGGGCCGCGATGGTATGATCTACTAAATGTGTGGTGACGGAATCAGCAAGTGTGGAGGAGAGGGACTTTGCTGCCGCCCTGGCGATTTTGCATATGATGTGTTTTCTGAGAAGGATTGCTACAGCTCGAATTGCAGCAGTTACTGGAGCTGGAGTCACTGCAGACATTTGAGTTATGTGAAATAAGATGGAAGATAGGTGTGATAGCATGAAGGGTTGGTTCTCAAGGCACAGAAGCTTGGTGGTGAGATACTGCTCAGCATCAGAAGTATTTATGACATCGTTCGGCATTGCTAAGATGTCATCTGCTGAGGTTGGGTTTCGCACGGTTCATCATGTGTTTGGGGCATTGGGTGGAGATGGTGAGTGGGATTTGGGAGGGCCAGCACCATTGGTGGTGTCACGCACCAAACGTGTTTGGTAGCGAGAACATGGTTTTATTTTATTTTTATCTTCATTTCCCATAACATTCCTTATGCACCATTTCATTTGTTTCCCTTCCTTTCCCTTGATTTTTCGATTTTCAAGTGATTTTCAACAGTATTATGGCATCCCGCATTTTTACGGCATTTCGCATTCAACGAGGTTCACTCACCTTTCCCCCATTCACACACTTCCAATGCTCTCCCATCTTCACCCACTACACTCTCAGACAACCTCAGCATCAGCCAGATCATGCCAAATTGCACCAATACGTCGAAAACCGCGTCTTTATTCAACCTGTCCTCATCACCCTACCATTTCCAATCCTCTTCAGCGGCTTATATTTGTCAAACCATTCAAACCATTATCCACTCACACCTCACCTCCATGATCACTGTGGACACCATGCCATTCCATCCTAATGCTCACCAGAGATTGCAAACAACCAAGTCCCTATGCAGATGACCAATCCCTTTATCATGTTGGGGAAGCGTCTCACAGACTGTATATATCCCATGATCTCTGCATGTCAACATTCTGCACCAACAACCACATGGCATCTCTGCAGCAGAGCATTTGGATCATCACACCATCATGGCATCATAGCATCATCTCTTCCTTCCATTCTCCACTGCCCATATGCTGCGTCATTGCTGTGTCACAGCTCTTGCATCATCACCACACAGCACTTTGTCATGCTTGCATAGCAATTGGTCATGATGACTCAGGTTGTGAGTCATGGTTTGTAATGGTCACAGCCCTGCTTTATCATCGCTTTTTCATTCTCTGACTCATTCTTTGTCCTTATGACTCATTCTGCATAGGATTTGTTCTATTTTTCGAAATTGCTCGTCATTACCCCTGAAGCACAGCACATTCATTCCATTCCCCCCTTTCATTGCCCTCTTCATTGCCCTACTCATTGCCTGGAGTGTTGCTTTGCATACACAGACGTACACAGACACTCTACTCTATATAAACCCCTGTACTTTAGCTACAGAGCAATCAACTTCTTCAGTTCACATTCCATGTCCATTCTCCTCTGAAGCCTCAGATAAGCTTCGCATTTTACAGTCCTCTGTCATCATTCCTGACATTGTTCACCTGGAACTTTGTCACTCTGCTTTACATTTATTCCAGTCCAGCCCAGTCTATCCATTCCAGTCTGCTGTTAGTGTGCAGTACTTTGCTTTCTTCACCCTCCAACTCCCACAAACCCAAACTCTTCAACAACTTGAAGTGTTTGGAGCACTATCAGGGCCAGCCCACCCTATTTTGAACAACTACAGAACACAGCACTTCTAAGCACAAGGACCACTGACCAGTAGCATTGTCTGGTTTTGTTGTTTTTGTTGAAGGTTTCAACAGACCGGCAACAAAGATCGACAGTGCTATAGTTATATTTGTCTTATCTGATTGTTGACAGTCCGTTTACAAGTGCCATTCCCATCATGAGGCCACTTAGTAGTTTACATATTACTGCACCAAGCACTCGCTACGGATTGCCTGTAGTTACTGTGCTGGAATAGACACTTCCGAATTTTTGTATAGACTATGATAAATAGTTGCGCTGGACTCTGAAATCATTACTTCCTGATTACCTCCTTTGACTTCATGTTTGAGTTTGTGCATGAACAGAGTCACCTTTAGCTATCCTTTATCATCACGGACTACCTCACATTGTCCCTGCATTCCACCATCAATCATTGTGCTTCAGCCTGATCATACCCATCCCACCGGAAACTATCAGACCTCACACGGACTTTATCATGGGACCCAGCACAACTTCTGGAGTCTCAGCATAAGTTCTTAGTACCTGGACCTGGACCTCATACCTATTTACCTCAATACCTAGACATGACTCGCCTTTCTTTACCAGAACCCATCTACACCCACTCCACTTTTTGTTAGATTTAAATATCCCGCACCCATCATAGCTCGATAATGGACCTTCATGCAACATATTATGGAATGTGGAATGATCATTACATTCAGTATATGTGGACTTCTCCATGCAGTTCATCATATGTAAATGAGTGGATTATGGATGAATAGTGTGTGTGCTTTGCAATTGAGTATGGATTGTGGAACAATCATGCAAGTCAGTGTTTGTGGCCTATCGCAATCAGTGGTCACATTAGATGAAACCTACCTAAGTAAATACAATCATTACTCAATCAACTTAATCACTCCAATACTCACTGTGAGCTCCAAGTCCTTATACAGCATTTACAACTACAGTACTCTATTCACACACTACCATCACCATCTTCATACACCATGACACATCATACCACCAAACCTCTCTCTGATGACAATCTCAATTCTTGCAATGGCAAGTGCATCAGACGTAGGTCTCACAGTGATGATGGCACTGCCAAGGTATGTCACCATTCCAGTTTGTTGCCCATAATCAGTTCTGATGAAAAATGATAGCACTGGCAGTTTGAAATTCACCTGGAGATGTAACTAAGTTTGTGAAGCAGATTCTACAAGTGGATGATCAGTAGCATTTCACTGATCTCCTTCCACTCCATGATGCATTCTGCCCTCCTGATGTCATCATGCATTCTGCGGTCGATGAGTTCCTTAATTTCCATCTTCTGGGCATTTGTTTCCTCCTCAAGACTCTTGCATGCTTAGTGAGGTCCAAAAGGTGGTGGTGCTGATGGTGTATAGCTGCTTGTAGGTCAGAGATCTGGTTGTGGTACTGAATATGTGACTCTTCATCATTCTTTTCTGCATCATTAGATCTTCAACATCAAGTTCTAACTTGTTGATAATGGCCTACAGGCCCACAGTGTACTTGGAATCAGGAGGAGTACATTCCTTGCTGTCCAACTGCTCCAATCCATCATGATATTGGAGAATGGGACTGGAATTATGACATACCTCGATGGTGCCATCATCACTTTCAGGACTAGTGGTGATGGGCTTACTATTGCGAGAGACAAGGACATCATCAGCGCATGTGAAGCGACTAGCGTAGTTCTAACTGATGGTGAATGACTGAGAGTTGCTGATAATGATCATTAAAGAAGTTAGGTTGTTGGAGAGATTGTTGTATGCCCCTAAGTATTACATTCCATAACATTCCAGTTATTCATAAAGGCCATTCATGCCATAATCCACACTCAATTGTAAATCACACATCAAAGTGCAGGCCACACAAATCGAGGTGGATGGTCTCAAAACAACATGTGGTGGCCCCACAGTCCACTATGTTAGATCATTCGAAGTACAGCATCCAAGGCAGGTGGTCCATCATATGTCACACATCTCCACTACAACACGCTACAAGCATGTTTGGCCATCTGCAGCAGTTCCACATCGACAATCAGGGCACAACGACCTTTGAATCACACATATTGTCAGATACTGAGTGTGCTGGCTATTGGGTGTTAATAGAGCCCAGTATAGTACAAAATCATGGTAACTGTACTAACTAGCTGAAAACAAATAACAACTCAACTACATTGCTATGGGTGTGACGACACTGAATACCAATCACTACAGTGACTTTGACTACAGTGACTCAATTGGCTACAGTGACTACAGTAACTAATTAGCAATCACTACAGTGACTTTAGTGACTACAATGACTCCATTGGCTACAGTGACTAGGTGACTATGGTGACTACACTGACTAATAGCAATCACTACAGTAACTTCAGTGACTACACCTGACTCAACTGGCTACAGTGACCATGGTGACCACAGTGACTA
>JABBWA010000509.1:0-28809 GCA_016628065.1 Suillus lakei
TGCGGCTCCCATTGGGGACCGCATATCCTACAGGTGGTGTCTGGTATCCACTCACTTCTAATCTACTGACAACAGACGCGGCTCCCAATGGGGACCGCACATTCCACAGGTATGTCTGTTCACCACTGACAACAGACGCGGCTCCCAATAGGAACCGCACGCTGTGCAGGTATGTATGTTATCCACTCACAACATACCTGGGTCCCAATGGGGACCGCAGTTTCTGCAGGTATGTGTATCATCTCTTGACAACAGACACGGGTCCCAACGGGGACCGGACTTGCTGCAGGTATTGTTCTACATGCCCACAACAGATGCGGGTCCCAATGGGAGCCGCACACCCTACAGGTAGGTGTCTAATCTACTCACCACAGACGCTGGTCTCAATGAGGACTGCACTGTCTGCAGGTGTCTAGCTATCTGCCCACAGCAGAAGCGGCTCCCAATGGGGACCGCACACTGTGTAGGTATGTCTGTTCACCACTGACAACAGACGCGGGTCCCAATGGGAGCCACACTTGCTGCAGGTATTTTTCTAATCCACATACAACACACACGGGTCCCAATGGGAGCCGCACACCCTGCAGGTAGGCGTTTAAACTACTCACAACAAACGCGGCTCCCAATGGGGACCGCACTCTCTGCAGGCATTCATTGATCTGCTCACAACAGACACGGCTCCCATTGGGGACCGCAGTTTTTGCAGGTATGTTGTTGTCCACTGACAACAGGTGTGGCTCCCATGGGGGACTGCAGTTTCTGCAGGTGTGTGTTATCTACTCACAACACACGCGGCTCCCATTGGGGACCGCAGTTTTTGCAGGTTTGTTGTTGGCCACTGACAACAGACGCAGGTCCCAATGGGAGCCGCACTCTCTGCAGGTTTGTTGTTGGCCACTGACAACAGACGCGGGTCCCAATGGGAGCCGCACTCTCTGCAGGTGTTCATCTATCTACTCACAACAGACGCGGCTCCCATTGGGGACCGCACTCTCTGCAGGTATGTGTATTATCCACTCACAACAGACGCGGCTCCCATTGGGGACCGCAGTTTCTGCAGGTATATTTCTAATCTACTCATGACAGACGTGGGTCCCATTGGGGACCGCACTTGCTACAGGTATTTTGCTAATCTACTTACAACACACACGGGTCCCAATGGGAGCCGCACACCCTGCAGGTAGGTGTTTAAACTACTCACAACAAACGCGGCTCCCATTGGGGACTGCAGTCTCTGCAGGTGTTTATTTATCTCCTCACAACAGACGCGGCTCCCATTGGGGACCGCAGTCTCTGCAGGTATGTGTGATCTACTCACAACACACGCGGCTCCCATTGGGGACCGCAGTCTCTGCAGGTGTTTATTTATCTCCTCACAACAGACGCGGCTCCCATTGGGGACCGCAGTCTCTGCAGGTATGTGTGATCTACTCACAACACACACGGCTCCCATTGGGGACCGCAGTTTTTGCAGGTATGCATTATCCACTCACAACACACGCAGCTCCCATTGGGGACCACAGTTTTTGCAGGTCTGTGTTATACACTGACAACACACACGGCTCCCATTGGGGACCATGGTTTTTGCAGGTATGCATTATCTACTGACAACACGAACGGCTCCCATTGGGGACCGCAGTTTTTGCAGGTCTGTGTTATACACTGACAACAGACACGGCTCCCATTGGGGACCGCAGTTTTTGCAGGTATGCATTATCCACTGACAACACACGCGGCTCCCATTGGGGACCGCAGTTTTTGCAGGTATGCATTGTCTACTGACAACACGCACGGCTCCCATTGGGGACCGCAGTTTTTGCAGGTCTGTGTTATACACTGACAACACACGCGGCTCCCATTGGGGACCACAGTTTTGCAGGTCTGTGTTATACACTGACAACACACACGGCTCCCATTGGGGACCATGGTTTTTGCAGGTATGCGTTATCCATTGACAACAGATGCGGCTCCCAATGGGGACCGCACTCTCTCCAGGTATGCATTATCCACTGACAACACACACGGCTCCCATTGGGGACCGCAGTTTTTGCAGGTATGCATTATCCACTGACAACACACGCGGCTCCCATTGGGGACCATGGTTTTTGCAGGTATGCGTTATCCATTGACAACAGATGCGGCTCCCAATGGGGACCGCACTCTCTCCAGGTATGCATTATCCACTGACAACACACACGGCTCCCATTGGGGACCGCAGTTTTTGCAGGTATGCATTATCCACTGACAACACACGCGGCTCCCAATGAGAGCCGCACTTGCTGCAGGTATTTTCTAATCTACATATAACACACGCGGGTCCCAATGGGAGCCGCACACCCTACATGTGTTTCTGTCATCTACGGACTGCACTCTCTGCAGGTGGTTATCTATCTCCTCACAACAGACGCGGCTCCCATTGGGGACCACACTCTCTGCAGGCAGGTGTCTCATCTCCTCACAACACATGCGGGTCCCAATGGGGACCGCACTTGCTGCACACATATGTGCAATATCAACCCACAACAGGGGCGGGTCCCAATGGGGACCGTACTGTCTGCAGGTATGTTATCATTGCTGATCTACTGACAATGAACGCGGGTCCCATTGGGAGCCACACAATCTGCAGGTGCGTTTCTCATCTCCTCACCATGAGAGCGGCTCCCATTGGGGACTGCTGTCAGTGTAGGAGGCAGCCACCCTCCTCGACCATATTCCCACGCAAAATTAGGGTTAGGGCGTCCACATAAGGCAGTCGTCGCCGTAAATTAAACCCTAGGATAAGGTTAGGGTCTCAACCACTGAGCGGTCATCCTGGCAATCCTACCATCCTCTATCAACCTAACTAACCCTAAGCCGCGATGTCATCCTGGTACATTGATAGTGCAAGACGTGAATGAACTCTGCTGACGATGCCGGACAGTCATTGCTGTAGCAGACGCAGATGTTGTAGATATTACTGGGGATGCGACAATGACCTTCTATTGTGATTGCTGTTGGCTTCGTGTGTGGATGGGTTGGGAGCGGTTCATTTTCTTGCGTGGCGGAGCGACATAGTATCTCTTAAAACTTAGTATATTGTCATGACATGGAGGTATTTGAAGTACACGAGCACTGACTATATAATAGCAGTAGCTGCGTGGTTGAGGCGTCCGCGACACGGAAGCTGTAACGACACCTGCTGAATGCGAGAAGTCTATTAAACACGAAAGTTGCGATGGGGGGAGGAGAACACTGAGTCAAAGAAATGTTCGCCGATACTCCGAGGAAGTAGATCGAGCGACGTCTCAAGGAGAGGAACGGAGTCAGCGTACTACATAGGCTAGAAAAAGTGGTGACTGGGTGACTAGCAGATCGATTGCATACCAACATATGAGATCATGCAAACCTGGAAAGACTATTGAATATTGCGTACGGTGATGTTTGCCCACCAAAGTACTCTGACCACTCAAACATTGAAGGGGTAAAGTAGATCTTGAGTTGATCGTTGTTGCATGCCGCGTTGTTCACAGGGAACCAATCATTGGATTGCATAAGCGAACTTCCTGAACATGTGACCGTCGGCTCCTTTGCACTTAGGGGCCTGAATGAAGTCAATTTGCACCGTTTGTCTGGCAGGCGCGTCTTTTCTTCCTGTTACATAACAACTTCACAGCTAACTTCACTTGTAGCGTTTGAAAATACTGACCACTATATGTCTATCCATCTACTGTGATATGAGGATGGCTTTCATCATTTGAAACCTTTGTTCGAACTCTTCGTTTGCCTTTTGACACATGCTCCCACTACACCCCACACCCATTCCCCGTACCTTGTTTATGATGGCGCATCTGGAGAGAGCGCGTGCAGAAGGCATATGAAGGTTGAGCGCACAGCCTGTTTAACGAACGACTCCTCAGGACCATTCCATCCAAGTACTACGTTATCAATGACCACGATCACCACAAATGGTCCCTCCCATACACCCATAGACACCAGCAAATCAGACACAGCGCGCACGAACCACCCTCCATTTTCACCTCCACATTCGCAAATGACACTGTTCCCTGTCCCTCCCCTCGTTCACGTCTTTTGTGGGTGGTCTCATTGGTCCAGTGCTGCCCTCCACAACTCCAGTTCAGCTTCGACTTTGAATAGCACTCCACCCGCGAGCGACTATGATCGTGCTTGGCGTGGTGTTTGCAGTCCTGTGATACGCGAGTGGAATCGGAAAAGATGCGCAAGGGAGGAGATCTTATGACAGGTAAGTGCTATGTCTCCCATTTTACCATTTCATGCTCTCTATGGGGGATCGGAGCAGATGGGCGAGTTTTTGATAGATTTGTGCATTGGCTGTTCAACATTGTTTCCGTCTCTTGGATCTACTTCTGATCAGTCCTTTTGTCTTTCATGTGCGATCACTTGGATCGGTTTTTTTAACTTTTGTGTTTCAATGTTTCATCTTTGCTTCTCAGGCGGTTATATTCTGTTTTCTCGTTCTTGTTGCACACGTCAACCCCACAACTCTCCTTCCCGATTTTTTCGCTTCTGTTCTCACTCGACGCATAAATAAAACACCTACTCACACCTACTCCTCGCAGATCTGCAAACTCGCCAATGCCGCCTGTACTTGGGTCTGGGATCGACGTCAACCTTCATCTCGCCCCTGGCAGGTATAGCGTGTATGAGAGCGAGGTGCACGCTGCCTAGGATGTGGGATGTTTGTGTGAGCCGCTTTTTGTTCTTCCAAGTTCTTTCTTTCTTTTCTTGCGAGGACTTTGATGTTTGATTTTGCTGGTTGTTTTATACCGCTATATTCATGAGTGTTACATACTCTGAAAACACGAGCTCGCAACTTCCAATTCCATTCCTAACTTCGTCTCTCCAGATATTCATCTACCCTATCTTGACGTACTCCGCTCATACCCTTGCACGGAGTCAGCACCCGCCTATGAGGAGGTGTTCATGTTCGCGTGTAATGTATGTCTGCACCTCTCCTAAACTCGATGGGCGAAGAGGGTGTAGGACGGTGATTTAGGATGAGAGTATGGTGAGTGATATCTACGCGACTGATATCTACGCGACTATTCAACTTGGTGCATAGCTAATTTGATTCATCTCTCCCCGAAAGACTCGTAATTGCTCGACACATCAACATTGAACACTGAGGCCTACTATTCTTCTATGCGATTCCGTAACCCGTCTCCGACCAGCCCTTGTTGAATCCCACCCCCCCGTGCATCCCGACGTGGCGCCCTTCACTCGCTGGGTCTGCGACGTTCTCCGATAGGAGAGTGCGAGTTGCTTCAGTGACGTTGTCGATAAGGCCAAGGATGCATGTACTCAGCTCTGAGTGTACAGGTTTGATGCAAACACTATTCGTTCTTAAGCCTGTTCGTTGACATCCAATTCCTAGCATTCGTCTTATCATTGCATTTTGCATCGCTTTCCACTCGTTTGCGAGATTCAACAAGCGTGGGCTTACGAACGTGCATGCCATGCTACCCACCGGGATCCTCGCTCGACTTCAAAGTGAGTTTGATTCGTTTTTGCTTTTATGTTATGCTTCAATGAGCATCATTGTGTAGTTCCACGGTAATAACGGTACAGCAACAGCACATATCTCATTCGCTCTTTAATTTAGGGCTGCACGCAATTGATGTGCCGGCTGCAACCTTCATATACCTGTCTCGATTTCGAGTCGAGTCAGATGCCCGGATTTCGAAGTGAGTTATGGGCGATTGTCATTGTGTGGAAGTTGAGGCAGGTTTCCAGGATGAACGGTGCCTCGATTTGGCTCTCGTGGGTTATTGTACATGATGTGGTTGGGATTGGCTTACGCTCGCTTGCAGGTGTTCGATCAAGGAGGCGACGTTCATGACTCGGTTTGCAATCGTCTGTATCAAGATCTCACAGTTGGTGAAGCGCGGGTTTAAACAGCGGATCTTGCAAGTGTTCTTCATATGATCTCGTCCTATATTCTGACCCGACAATTAGGTTGTCGGTATCTGGCATCTTCAGCATCGAGGAATTGTCCATCGCGACTTTTAAACCATAACGACCAGTCCAATCTCGCAGAAATCTGCAATTGCTCTCTCGTGAGCAGACTCTAGCTACATGTAGCCCGGGAACATTCAAGAAGATACGTGCAACTCGGAGATGGACGAAGAGGCAATACGTTCGTCGAATTATTGCAACATCGCACCTCAGAGCACGGAACCGCACTACCGAGTTTTGATCCGTACATCCAACACCTCTTCATCCGTGAATCGGAAGGTTTGTCATGGGACACAAAATGGCTTAACGCAGCCATGCCAACCCTAGCTGGCTTGCTTCTCGATATTCAATCTCCACTCTCGAAGCCAAGCATGTTTCCTGGGAGCATCTGCCGTCAAAGGCTCGTGATACGTGGCGTCGGGGGTTTATGCTGCGGGTATGGGATTTCAGGACGACACTGGATATGATCAGGTGACTGGGAGAGTTTGAAGATGTGGAAGCGCTCGCTCCGGAACAGGCGCACTGTGAGTGGGATGATAGGGCCGTCGCGAAGCCCCCAAGGAAGCTTAGGGAGCTTGTGATATGGAGAGCACATACCTGGAAGATGCAACTCATTGCCCTCGATCGTGTGTGCACCGAGCGAGCTCGCATTACACCCCGCTGATTCGCACGCCCTTTCATCGATGGACTTTGCAGGGCTAGCTCCCGTATTAGATGGCGAGCCATGGACAAGCCTGAGGATGTACGAGTCGTGGCAGCGAATGAAGATGATGGAAGTATGGTCTGGATTGTCAATCAGAGACTGTATAGACTACTCTAGGGAGGGATGTAAGCTTTGACAGGTAATCTGTCCAGGGCTTGCTCGTTGCATTCAACCCATCATATCACTTACTACAACATTCTTGTTTGTCCTCCCCCCATGACATGCACACAATCAGACTGGTGTAGAATGGTTCAGCTTCTCTGCGCGCATCGTTTTCACTGGCAGCAGTTTGTATTGTTTGTACTGTGAAATACACCACGAGCTCGATTATCAGTGGTTGAAGCCATGGACCACCGTAGCTTCATAGGAACTCCTACTAGGGAGTTTTGCCCATACTCCAGTTCATGGCCCCGTAACACCTCGCCAGTTTATGATATGCAGTATAGAACAGGCGTTTGGGAATCAGCTTTGACAACGGACATCCATTTGGCTTCATAAACGGGACGCACTGTCTTGGATGAGGAACGATGAGAGATGGCACGGCTGTTCGATAACATCGACCCCTGCTAACCAAGCGACGTCTCCTTCAATTGACTGTCATTTCTGACGATGAAGAACAGGTTGTAACAAATCCAGCATTCGTGAATCGTGGGTATCATCACGATGAAAGATAATTAGGTTACATTTCGTACTCGACCCTTCTCGTTCATGAAACCAGACATACGGACGGCACATGCGATCTAGCTAACTGGGGATTGATAAAACAAAACACCGCAAGTGTGCGAGACCTCATAGATGCCCAAGTCGGATGGAAAGCCCAGAGAACAAGGAGCGAGCCTATGAACACTGATCTGTTGCAGTCGCAATTGAACTCGTAAGATGATGTGTTTATGGCAGCAGTGATATTTTGTCCTCCCAGTTCCTGGACGAACGAAGGAAGGCATAGATGTCTTTGTAGTGGTAGAGACGTGTTGATACTACATACTTGTGGTATTAGATTGAAAATCTAAACGGTCATTTATTATACTCGATGTATCTGCAGTGAAAGAGATATGTAGACGAAAATTTCAGGATCAGGCTGGTTACTGGTAGGAAAAGCTGCGATGCCCGCTTAGCATATCAATAGTGCAAGACGCGAATGAACCTTGCTGACGACGCCGGACGGTCATTGCTATAGCGAATGATGTCGCAGATGCCACCGAAATTGCTGGGGATGTGATGGTGACCTTCAAATGTGACTGCTGTTGGCTTCGAGTGTGGATGAGTTGAGAGCAGTCTATTTTCTTGCGCGGCGGAACGACACAGTATCTCTTACAACTTAGTATATTGACATGCCACGCAGGCGTCTGAAGTACATGATGACCAATTATGTAGCAGTAACCGCGCAGTGGAGGTGTCCACGACACGGAGAGCTAGAAAGAAGCGTAGACTGTGTGACTGGTAGCAGAACGATTGCAAACCTACTATCATGTAAGAACATCGACACAGCTGGCAAGACTATTAAGTGGCATACGTTAATGTTTGCACACCAAAGCACCATGACCACTCAATATTCAGATATCGAGTTGACCGTTCAATTGCAGGCGTTGTTCAAGCTCCTTCCCAGCCCCCGATTCGAGTGTTAAGGGGCGATATCTGAGGGACTTAGGCTTAGGATGCGGGTTCACCTCTACTGGCATGCTGTCGTCGATTAGCACCTCTACACTCCGAAGTCAGACAAATACTCACTAAAGCATCGTTACCTGCCCAAATGCCTCCATGGAGTATTCAAGTGTATGCTCCATATATTCCATGACAGCCAGCTGTCGGATAGCTTCTTCAATACGACGCTGCGCCTCGAGATCGAATGTGTCAGCATTGGGAGCTGAAATCTCGCGCTGGTGACCAAGCTCAGTTTGTTGTGCGCAGTCACGCTGGTGTCGAAAGAACTGTGCAAAACGTGTGGGGTTGGACTGGGCGGCAGCTATTCACGGGAGTGTCTGAGCGAGGAACACTCAGTGAGAAACTGAAGAAAGTAAGGTGAATAGTCACGGACCTCTCATAATTGTCTCATAAGTTGTGGATCTGCAAGGATTTACAGTCTCGTAGTCTCTGCATCTTCTTCTATAAGTCTGCAAAGAGCCATCAATACAGGCGTACATTGAGGCCGAGCCAAGCGGCTGAATAGTAGCCTTGAAATATATCAGCTCGCGTCCGTTGTGCAAGATGCTTTGTTCGCTGGGGGGTATACTTGACTGGATGATCCGTCGTAGACACGTCATCCTATGAGCAGAGGAATGGGGAGGGAACAAAGACAAGAACGGAATTGACATGTAATAGGTTAGGGTTGGATAGACTTGGTGTAGATAACAAGCGGCTCACCTTGCCTCTAGCAGAGCCATCACGTTCTCAAGCTCCATGTCAGGGTTGATAGATTCGTGACTAACACCAACTGCATCGTTGCCGCGTTCGCTCTCTACCAGTGTATATGAAAGGGTGAGCGGAAGCTAAGATTCTCGAGGAAGCGGAACAAGTTTCGATCATGAGTGTTGTACTAACCGCGGAATAATGTAGATATGATCAAGACAGAAAGTGAACGTGATTATCGAGACGGCCAGAACCTTAGGTGCTTTGTATCAGCTCTCAAGCGCGATTGTATTCTGACGATTCTGTGCTGACCGGTGAAATCATCAAGGCATCCGCACATGTACGGCGGTGTGAGTGGGAGGGTGCGCCTGGGTTGGATCCAGCTGCGAAGAGCGAGAATTAGGATACAATATCATACGAGAGGATTTAAATGAGGAGAACACTGAGTCGAAGAAATATTCACCAACACCGAGGAAGCAGGGAAGCTTGTCGAGTAGTACGATGAGCTAGAAAGAAGTGGTGACTAGTAGCAGATGAGTTCAATTGCAAACCTACATATAATATCATGCAAGACGAATGTTGAGACCTGGCCACAAGCTTATAAGATATTGTATACGCTAATGTTTACCCACCATGCAAAGTACTATGACCATTACTGAAATATTGAAATGGTGAAGTCAGTTTCGAGTTGATCGGTGTTTGTGCCTTGCAAGGCTCGGAACCAATGATTGGATTGGGTAAGCGAACTTTGTGCTGCCAGTGAACACCTTCGTTTTCCAAATATTTGCTCTGGTGCCCAGGCTGGATGAATATTGGTATTAATGTCGATGTTCAACTATAAAAATTGCTCCAGACACGATCCGTCTCCAATTTCGAGGAATCCCGTACGCCCATTCACCAAAATCTGCACGCCCTTTCCATCACTACATGCAAATTAATGGTATGATGCAACCAGAACCACTTTTATACAGTATTTGCCCAGTATTAGAGATGAGGATAGGATTTTAATGGTGACTGGGGAGGGGTGAGTGCCGTTTGTTAGTGCAGAGGATATTGCGGATGTTGCGTATAGGGTGTTGGTGGATGAGAAGAGTCATGATACAGATCATTTGATTCTTGGACCGGAATTGTTTTCTTATGACGAGGTGAGTTCTCTTCCTCCCTCGTTGATTCGGGTTTGACTTACCAAACGCAGATTGCAGAAATTTTCACGAAGGCACTGGGGAGGACTATCACACACGTAAAGATCACAGAAGATCAAGTAGCTGCGGGCATGGAACAATGGGGTGTTCCGCTCGACTATGCGATGATGTTGGCAGGCTTGGACACAGCGATCAAAGATGGGAAGGAGAACAGGCTGAATGATGTAGTGCTGAAAGTTACTGGGCACCCTCCGAAGAAGTTTGAGGTTTATTTGGGAGAGTGCATCGCGAGAGGTGTTTGGGATAAGAAGTTGTGATGGCGCATATCATCAAGAATTGGAAAGGTGGATGTTTTAGACGTCATTCCGACATCGTCGAGGAGAAAAAGTGTAAAGGATATGGCTGAGTGACATCATTAATATTAACTGACATTATGCTCTGTGATTCCCAGGAGAACAATTTGACATGATGAAGTACCTTATCGAAAGATTCACTGCGGCAGAGGGCGACTAGTTGTAACAGACGTTACAAAGCTGCTTCAGATAACGAACCCGTAGCTAAACACAATCACAGTCTGGAGAGCCAGCGAATAAGAGGAACATAGTGGTCAGGTACAATCAGGAAACTCGGGAAAAAATCCGACTAGGACTCGGATGCAGCAATATTCTTCTAATTTGAAGCCTGATCATCAGCTGGCTCCACGTCGACCACGAGACAGATGTCGCCATAGCAATGCCCCAAACTTGCTTCATTGCCATAGATGATAAATTCCTCTCTGACCGACGTGAACGTGGTCATCGGCGTGACCCAGTAGACTTCAATTGGTTTCCAACCCGAAGTTTTCCCCCCATCCACCACCCATTCGGGAGTTGGAGGAGCTGGATGGCCGAGGGAATACACGACCCTTCCATTGAAGTGCTCTTGAAGCTCAAACGACAAACGATTGTTCATGTACGCTCCCTCCAAGTTTGCGATTCCGTCAATCATGATGTCGTGTTCGGAGTCGTCATCACGATACACGACTTTGAGCGAGGCGTCCAAAGATAGTTGCGTGCAAACCTTGTAAATGAGTGCATCACCCCCTTTCAAACACCCAATCAACTCCGTGAGATCGGTCTGCACATTCACAGGGTACTCGTGTCGAAGACCGAATCCCAATTTTCCACCATTAGGCAGGACGCTCGAGTCTTCCAACAAACTCGAAAAAGCAGCTTTAAATTCGAGCTCGTTCAAGGAAGGGGTAGGAACGATGATGTCGATGGGTTTCTCAGGAGCGAAGAACAGGTTGTACGTGAGGGTGACACGTCTGCCGGACTTGACTAATCCAACTTCATGCTCAACGTCGCTGTAGAATGCGACGTAGCCGACAGAGGGTTGAGGTCTTCCTGCCAACTCTTTTCCTGAATCAAATGACCACTCCTTGCCACCATGGCGGAGTGTAAGAGCACCACCTTCATGTGGGGTTGGGAATACGATCACAAGGGAGCCAAACATTCTATCGCCACGTGGAGTATCCTTGTGCGCCTTGAAGAAAGAGCCTTTCCCTGTTATGCATGAGATGTGGTCTACTCAGCAGTAGATCGAAATGTACCATAAACGTTCAGCTTGTATAACTCAGCATTGATGGGCTTCGTGTAATTGTGTCCTTGAAGAAGCTCGACCCGGATGGTATCCATTAGACCAGAGCGTTCAAGGTTGAACTTGGTGGCAAAGTTGACAACATTGAGTTTGCCTGCCTTTCTATAGGATTCATCGAGGACATCCTGTTGATTAACGCCGAAGGTGGCGGGATCACAAGCTTGAGAGAGATGCTGCAGCTGGGCTTCGGAAGCTTGCGAAAGATCGATACGGCTATGAATAAAGTTATTTTACACATTAGTAAAGACATCTAATCCATAAAACGACTTCATACCCAAGAGTGGCATCTTTGCCATAGAAGAGAGTAAATCTGTCGACAGGGACAGTTAGAATTCCCCCACAATACGGTTGAGTGTCCGAAATGGCATTTTTCAATGCTTGGAACTTGGATTCGTCAAAAGTAGCCATGGTAGAGAATTATGCGGAGGATGAAGATTTGATGGAGTTCCCCAGAGCCCGATTAGTAATAGCCTCTCCTTCGTACGAGCCTCGCGTCAATCGGAGTATTGTGTTTTCCTGATGGCGTCCTGATGGCCCCTATCACCATCGCTCTACAGCTTCATCGTTTCATTGATCTACTAATTCGTGAGTCGAAGGGGTGGCACGGACGCTATACAAATAGGGATCTGCGGGGGTATGGGTGTAAAAGTTATGAGGTAGGTAGCATCGACTGGCAAGCAGGCCTTCAAATCTTATCATTACCGGATGGGTGCTCATGTGTTTCTCTTTGTATCCCTTGTTTGTCTCTTGCGCCCTCATTCTATCGAACTTTTGCATTCACGCTCTGCACCCGTTCTGAATTCACTGACGCCTTGCACCTCCAGCAGCAACCTCACGTTCTCGCTCGCACTAGGCTGGGCATTTCGCAGAACATAGAGATAGACTGGACTCATTGGGGAGCTGGGTTTGTAGGGCAGACGACAGTATGTTTCATACATTACTATCTTATCACACACTGATTCATAATTGATAACAAGACAGTGGGTGTGCACCAACGACATTTGGGTTGATAAGTGCCGTGATGACTGAAGAGGCATGCAAGGCAGAGGGTATGATATAGTGTAGGCGGGTGTATTTTGATCAGGCGTTAGTTGAGAGTGCGCGGAGTATAGGGGCTTGGGGTCACAGGTGAACTCTTTTTTAGAAGACAGCATTGGCATGTTGATTATTGTATAGAATATTGTATAAGTCACATAGAATGATAGTACACCGCTGATTGCAATCAATTGCAAATTATATCAGAGGTACAGGTAATGGCAGCGCGAGAAGCTATTCTGACCCTGAGTTTATGCACTGAAACATGATTCACCACGCTAGGATGATTGGAAATGGGTAAAGGGGATCATTGGTGTGGATCGTGAACAACGAGCCGTATAGCCGCATGAATCTGCAAATGGACAATTAGTGCCGTCTCATGGAATCCATGCCTGCAAGAGATAGAAATCCGCTTACCTTGCTAGCTTTCCCCCATGCAAGAGACAGCAGACAACCTAGTGAGCACTAATCAACTGTTGCACTCATACTTGATCACGAACAGCGTCAGAGACAAAGTGATACACCAAACGCCTTGCCGTAATGAGCTATGACAGCCATATTCTTTGCAGAGCGGACCTACAGGGAAGCTTCAGCAGGAAGGAGCAATTCTGAAGCACGAAATCAAGGGACTGGAGGACACTTTTAATTATGTCGTCTTCTTGCACCACAACGTCCATATCGTGAGTTGTTCGTGGGACGGCACGATGCGAAATTGGGATTACGAAATATGACTTGTTGTTGGAGAGACAATGACGGTAGCATATATGTATTGGCGTTGCCACCGAATGGCAAGACGATTGCGTGTGGGAGAGCATTCAGCACCGGAATCCCGACGGAGAAATTATTGAGGGCGTTTGGACGAGTCATAGCAGCGCGGTGCAATCGCTTTCGTAGTCTTGCGGCGGAGGCAATACTGCCAGCGAGTCCAGTGAGTCAGTGACGGAACAATCGTCATTCCAAAGGCGGAAGGCTGAAAAATCTGGTGGACCCAACCAACACAAAGCATATTGATGCGCAACCTGCTTGAGAGAGAATTGTATCGGGCGAGTGCAACAAAATGAGTTGCATATGGAGCACAAAGTCCGGCGAGCTACATAGTCATCGGCCCCATCGAAGAAGTGCACATTGGGCGATCCTCCTAAATTTGATCTCCCATCACGGCATTCCTCAGTGATACCTACCATTTATTTTAACGCTGATCGTCATGTCCATAGGCATAAGTCTTCCAGAAGTGCAAACTGGCATACAGGGCATTAAGTATGCTAACTAACCACGCCAAAGAAAAGGGGAAGGTCTTGATTTTATGTAAGACCAATTGATGTGGCACCTGAGCTGGCTTCGTCGAGATAATTTCAAGACCGGTGCGTTCAACACCGCCCAGCCTATCATATAGGCGTCCGACTCCTTCTGGTTCATCGTCATCAGCTGTTCCTTGTACAAGCATGGTTAAGCTCTGGGCAAGATAATGAACTTCAGATCATTGAGGCAACCCCCGGTCCCCGGATCAGCGGGAATATGTCTGGGTCTCGAGATGGTAGACTTGACAACGTATCTGTGAGTACCGTTTTGTCCCGTATGTTGAATTTCACGATGCTTATGGGTCAAAAGTAGTACTCATTTATAATCAGCCGATCCTGGTGTTAGTAGTAATGCCACACCTTAGCCTCATATTCTGCAATCAGACGAGTGTTCCCTTACCCCAGCTGCTTTCCACGCCATCCAACCATCCAACAAGCTTACTGCGGTTGAAGTCTCCATCTTGCCTCTTGCAATCTGAATCACAACCACTCCGATCCGTATACAGCTTACTTGTTTACGTCTTGTGATCAACCTTGACCAATGAGTTCCTCGGAACTACGTCAGTATTTTCATCAAGTCTTATCCCTTTTCTCGTCCTGACTTAGTGCACCATTAGCCAATGAAAGAGCTTGGGAGAAACTATTCCAGGTCGCTGTACATGGCGCTGTATACGACTCCCGTGAACGCCTGCCCCATCCGAAATGTCTGAAAGGGACCCGAGTGCGCCTTCTCAAACACATCTACGTATTTTTAGACAACCCAGAGAAGAGCCAACTCATTTGGCTCCATGGCACGGCGGGCGTAGGAAAGTCCGCTGTCGCCTTTACCGTAGCCGAAAGGATGAGAGATCTGAAAGCATCAGAGGAGACCACTGTTGAAAAACGGCTAGCAGGAACATTCTTTTTCTCGCGTACGAACACGAAACGCTGCACGACCGGGTACGTCTTTGCGACGCTCGCCTATCAGCTTGCCAGGAATTTCCCCTCTGTCCGGAGTGACGTATGCAGAGCTATCATCGAAAACCCCGCCGTTCTAGATCCTACCAGTTCTCTTCGGGACCAGATGGAGTCGTTGTTTCTCCGACCTCTCCGGAAGCTTCACCGCAGACTGCACGGGTGTCCGCCTTTGTCATTTGTCATCGATGCCCTTGATGAATGCGCCTCGGAAGCGGAACTCGCTGAACTCATCTCACTGCTTGCCAAAGCTCTTCGTGAATCTGATCTGCCCAAGCTTCACATCTTGGTCACTAGTCGCTCAGAAGCGTATGTCCGTGAAGCCATGGAGGAAGAGGAGGCACACCCGCTGGTGTGCGAGATACCAGTGAAAAATTCTGGGGATGGTGTCCCTGACATCATTTCCTTAGACGGTGCAGACGTCGATAACGATATTTATGTTTTCTTGAACCATTCCTTCACAAAGCTGCAGCATCGCTACCCCGATTTCCCGCAGCCAACGAGCGATCAACTAGTCCAATTAGCGACCCGAGCAGGCAGACGTTTCATCGTGGCGTCTACGATGATGAAGTTTATCGACGATGAACACAATGATCCACGCGAGCGGCTTCAGATCATGCTTAACCTCACGAGCCAATTGCTTCCAGGAACGGAGGTATACAAATTATACGACAGCATTCTTTCTACATGCGCTGACCCTAATTGGGCATTCATGCATATGTCCGTCGTTGCCGCCCTTGCAGACCCTCTTCCGGCGTCACAAATATCGAAACTTCTTGGCCCTGGTGAGGGCAAAGATGTCGAGGCAACGCTGGTGCAGCTACGATCTGTCATGGATATCCCTACCGACAGCAGTCTCTCCGTGAACATCTATCACTCGTCCGTTCGTGATTACGTTTCCAACCCCTCGAACTGCAGCCTTCCTAACCTTCAATATATCCCGCCCCACTCTCTACTTGCTTATTCTTCGTTATCCTTGATGATCCACGATATCCCAGCAAGCACGGCGCTCCTGGATGGGCTCGTAGAATTGAAGAGACATAATGAAGTTATGCCATCCAAGGACCCCAAGGATTTGAGGGAGTCATTGGCGTTCGTGGTTCAGTCGCCAGTGCCGCTACAAGTTCTTTCAGGTCTGCTATGGTTTCGGACAAGGCGTGCTCCAGTGTTACGATGCTGGCTAAAGACCCCGGACGGGCGTGCCTGGCTGGAGACCGACGACGGGTTTGAGTGGCTGAGCCACGAGGTCATGGATGACGATGGCCCGGACGAGAGCGGGACACACTGGTTGTGGCCAGAGGGTGGGTATGGCTGGCTGGAGACTGAGAATGGGAAAGAATGGCTCGAGCGGTATGCACACTACTGGCTGTGCAGCATTGGCGGGAAAACCTGGTTGAAGACCCCGGCTGGGCAAAACTGGCTGCAGACCGCGGATGCACAATACTGGGTTGGGGAGGAGGCTCACGATGTACGGCATGAAAGAATATGGTTGGATACCAAGGACGGGAAAAACTGGTTGCAGACCCAGGCAGGGCAAAGCTGGCTGCAGACTCCAACGGCGACATCCTGGCTCCCATGTGGCGAGTGGCTACCGACTAAGGCCGGGAAATGCTGGCTGCAGACCCAGGCCGGGAAAAGCTGGCTAGAAACTCAAGCCGCGAAAGAGTGGCTTTTGACCACGCACGAGGGAGGAGACTGGCTGCAGAGAAAGCGCGGAAGGGACTGGTTGCAATCACAGAGCGATGGAGACTGGATGCTTGCGGAGAGTGGAGGACAGTGGAGACCGATCTTGGATGATGACGAGGAGGGAACCTGGCTGCAAACTTCAGGTGGGCGAGCCTGGTTCCAGTCCCAGAGCATACAAGACTGGCTGCAGACAAGTCGCGGGCGATGCTGGCTGCGGGCACAGCACAAGTTAGACTGGCTGCTGCCAGAGGGCGGGAAAGACCGGCTGGAGACCGAGGGCGGGTCAGAATGGCTGGAGAACCGGGTCGGGCAAGACTGGTTGTGGACCAAGGGTGGGCGAGACTGGCTGTCAGCCGAGGGTGGGAAAGACTGGCTGCAGAGAAGGGGCGGGAAAGCCTGGGTGCAGACAGAGAGCGGGCAAGACTGGTTATGGACCGACGGTGGGCGAGATTGGGTGTCGACCGACGGTGGGCGAGACTGGCTGAAGACCGAGGGTGGGAAAGACTGGCTGCAGACACAGAGGGGGCAACGCTGGTTGTGGATCTTTGGTGGGCAAGATTGGCTGAAGACCGAGGGCGGGAGAGACTGGCTGAAGACAAGGGCAGGGAAAGACTGGCTGCAGATACAGAGCAGGCAAGGCTGGTTGGAGACCTTCGGTGGGCAAGACTGGCTGAAGACCGAGGGCGGGAACGACTGGCTGAAGACAAGGGCAGGACAAGATTGGGTCCAGACCTGTACTATGGAAGACCGGCTGCGGAGCGGTAATGAGTGGTTGCAGACCCAGGTCGGGGAAGATCGGCTGCAATTCAAACGTACAGGGCAAGACCGGCCAACCCTGACCATACAAGAGCGGTTGCAATTAAAAGGTGCCGTGAAGTGGTTGAGAACCCAGGATGGGGAAGACTTGCTGCAGACCAAGGATGGGCGAGACTGGCTGCAGACCGAGGATGGACGAGACTGGCTGCAGACCGAGGATGCGCAATGGTGGGTGGCGACACAGGATGGCCAAGACTGGTTGCAGACACAAAGCGGAAGAGACTGGTTGCAGACCTACCTTGGACAAGACTGGCTGGAGACTCGGGGTGGCGAAGACTGGTTGCAAACAGAGAGCGGGAGAGACTGGCTGCAGACACATGATGGCAAAGCATGGCCGTTCATGGGTGTCTGGATGACACTCGTCGAATTCTGGAGTGCATTGGAAGCAATCAGCCAGTACCCGATTGTCCCAGAACTGCCTTGCCACCCCCCCAGGCCAGCCCTCGAGGTGATCCAGCATTTAAAGAGTTTGCCGGATTTCTTGATGTTTCCGGTGTTCCTCGCGTTAAGGCACCACGATAATGCTGTGTCTGCTTCACCACAAGATCATCTTCCGGACGTGGAGATCATCCATGCTATGAAGGCTTTCGTAAACGTCGCCAACAATTCGCGAGAACGAAGTCAATCGGCTTCTGACGCTCTCAAGTATGCATGCCACAATTGGGCCATCCATCTCGCACGAGCTCCACGTCCATGGGGTACCATGCTCGGTAATATACTTGTTTCCTTCTGGAATCACAATCTCCTGTATTGGCTCGAAATGCAGTGGTGTTCGAAGGGTCTGCGGGCTTGCCTCGCTGATATATATGAAGGCGAGACACTTGTAGGGGTACGTGCACTTAATTATTCCTCGATGATTCTGCGAGTCGGCACCTGACCTGCGCACTCAGGAATACCTAGCTCATGTCCGGCTTGGACCTGAGACTCGTTAATTGAACGCTTGATATTTTATAGGATATCAGCTCTTGTTATCACACATGTTCCTGCTTCATAGTCAGCGTTTACGGTAGTAGTGATACTTTGTCCTTCCAGTTCCTAGACGAGCGAAGGAAGGCGTAGGTGTCTTTGTAGTAGTATTGATACTGCGTACTTTGTGATATTAGATTGACAACGTAAATGGACATGTCTTATACTCGATGTGTCTGCAGTGAAAGAGGGCAGCACGATACGAGGACGGAAACATCAGGATCAGGCTAGCTACTGGTGTGAAAAGCTGCGATGCCTGCTTGGCATATTGATAGTGCAAGTTGCAGATGAACCTATAGCAGATGTAGTACATGTCGCAGGTGCACAGTTGAAGTGTCCAGACTTCATGACACGGAGCCTGTAACGACAGACGAGCGCTTGTTGAATGCGAGAACTCTATGAACCACAAACTTTGGGAGGTGGGGCAAGGTGAACAAAAAGATGAAGAAATGTTCACTGACACGCTGAGGAAGAACAGGAGGTGGTCGAGTGGCGTCTCAAGGAGAGGAGTGCCAGCCGCAGTGTGCAGCGTAGTACGATGAGCTAGAAAGAAGTGTTGACTGGGTATTGCATACACAGCCACGAGTTGATCGTTGTTGCAGGCGTTGTTTGGCAGGGCTCGGAACCAATGGGATTGCGTAAGCTGAGCTCTCATAGAACCAAATTTCGCCACGACTGTATACACGCCTGGTCACAACAACTTATCTAGACGGAGACTTGCAGTATCTGGGTACCCGGCCGAATATGCAAGTATCAAATTCAATTTCTCAAATTTTTGCTAACTTGCATGAACTGCAGGGTCTCTGTCACCGTGCGGTCTAATGAGATTGCTAAAGCCAGCTTACATGTCGCCCTTCCGTGGTACACGCACTTGTATACCATACCGTTCCTCTCCCTCTATCCGCTTCTTGCGTACGCGTATTACATCAAGTACGATGACTGGCTGAAGAGCGAAGAGTGGACTTTCCTGGCTTGTGTATCTTTGGGCGCAGGTCATGCTCTAAGTTTCCTGGTCACTCGATGGAGTGCGGGCGCGAAATCATGGATAACAACACGAAAGGTGCGCTCTTATGTTTCTAGATGTCATGATATTATCCTCATATATTATAAGGCGCGGTCTATCGAGGATGCGGACTGCATACGCTTGGTTCCTCACGTCCATCGTGGTCAAGGCGAGATCGTTCCGCTGCTCAAGGGAGTTCCATCAGAGCCAATGTCCTACACATTCAACTACCAGAGAGATACTTACGTTGTCGCCGGCAAGAATCCTGTCGTGTTCACTCGTCTCCCGTACCCATCCACCCAGCGCCCGTCATTATCTACCTTTTTACACCCCACCGGCCTTAATCCAGATGCAATTCCACCCTTGAAGTCACTATATGGCAAAAACGAATTCAACATTCCGATCCCCTCTTTCTCCGAGCTTTTCGCTGAGCATGCGACGGCTCCCTTCTTCGTTTTCCAAATATTTTGTGTTGCACTCTGGTGCCTGGATGAGTATTGGTACTACAGCTTGTTCACGCTGTTCATGCTCGTCATGTTCGAGTGCACTGTTGTCTGGCAGGCGCGTCTTTTCTTCTTCTTAATAACTCCGAAGCTAACTTCACATTTGTAGCGTTTGAAAACTCTGACAGAATTCCGTACAATGGCTGTCGCTCCGTATCCTCTTCAATGTTACCGGGATACAAAGTGGATTACCGTTCAGTCTGACGAGCTTCTCCCCGGAGACCTCGTTTCTGTTGGTTAGTCTGATTTGTCTGTTGGCGACATCACTTGACTGACGTATCATCACAGCACGACAGCAGTTTGAAACGGTAGTTCCTGCCGACGTTCTTCTTGTGCAGGGCACATGCATCGTCAATGAAGCCATGCTGTCGGGAGAATCCACGCCGCTACTCAAGGAATCCATCCAGCTTCTCGACAGCAGGGACAAAGTCGATGTCGATGGCGCGCACAAGAACGCGGTCCTGTTCAGTGGTACCAAGGTGCTCCAAGCAAGCCCGACGGGTACGTTCGACACTCGCAGCTTATTCCTTCGTTAATGTTGTCATTCGGCTTTCAGGTCAAGGACAGGTTACTGCAGCGACTCCAGACGGTGGATGTCTCGGACTCGTTTTGAGAACAGGTTTCGGCACAGCCCAGGGGCAACTTGTGAGGACGATGATATTCTCAACGGAGCGTGTTTCCGCGAATAATCTCGAATCGTTCTTATTCATCGGATTCTTGCTCATCTTCGCGATCGCCGCGAGTTGGTATGTTTGGGTGAAGGGTACGTGTCATCTCTTGCATACGGGGCGACTACTCACAGCATATATTAGGGATCGAGCGAGATCTGAAAAAGTCCAAGCTCTTGCTTGACTGCGTACTTATCATTACGAGCGTCGTCCCCCCGGAATTGCCTATGGAACTTTCTTTGGCCGTAAATGCGTCCTTGGTTGCTCTATCAAAATTCGGTCAGTCGTGATTTATTTTCCGTGATATGTTGTCTCAATCATTTCAGCTATATTCTGCACCGAGCCCTTCCGTATCCCGTCTGCTGGCCGCGTTGATATTTGTTGCTTCGACAAAACAGGGACCATTACCGCGGAGAATCTCGTCCTAGAGGGCGTTGCTGGCATTGAGTTAGCATATTTCTTGTTTCATGTCATGTCTCCACTAATATATAAATAATTCTAGCGAGTTGGACAAACTGAAGCTAGTGGACGTCAAGGACACCGCCAAGTATACCATTCTTTGCTTGGCCGCAGCCCATGCGCTCGTTCGTCTCGATGACGGCACAGTCGTCGGAGACCCAATGGAGAAGACAACGTTGGAAGCCCTTGACTGGCAGCTTACAAACGGTGACCAAGTAGCGCCATCGTCCGCTAAGTCACCAAATGCATCGAGGGTTTTCATTCGGCGCCGTTTCCAGTTTTCGTCGGCTCTCAAGCGCATGTCCACTGTGTCGAGCTTGCCCAGCGGCAAAGTGCTCGTCGCCGTTAAAGGTGCACCGGAAACAATTAAAGGCATGCTCGCGGAAGTCCCCGAATGGTACGATGTGACATACAAGTGGTATACTAGGCGTGGCAGTCGTGTTTTGGCTCTTGGAACAAAGGAGATGGACACCATGTCGATCGACAAGGTTGGTGACAGTTGATAACTGCATGCGCATTATTAACAGATGTCATAGATTAACAAACTATCCCGCGAGGATGTTGAGAACCGCCTTGCGTTTGCAGGATTTTTAGTTTTCCATTGCCCTCTCAAGCCAGATGCTGTTGAAACACTCAAGATGCTTGCCGACTCGTCGCACAGGGTAAGTCGTTCCGCTCACTAAGAGACTTTACTCATCGCACAATAGTGCATTATGATTACCGGTGACAACCCATTGACGGCTGTTCATGTCGCGCGGGATGTCGAGATCGTCGATCGCGACGCGCTGATTCTGGACTTGCGCGAGAACCCCGCACATGAAGCAGGTGAGTTTATTACCATTGCAGCCAGTACGCGTGCAGTAACATTTGTCATAGATTTGGTCTGGCGCACTGTGGATGAAACCAAGATCATCCCGGTTGATCCGTCTCAACCTCTGGACCAATGCCTCTTTGACGAGTACGATATCTGTGTTACCGGTGCTGCTATGAAACAGTTCGAATCTCGTCCTTCGTGGAATGACTTGGTGCAAAATACCTGGGTTTATGCTCGTGTCTCGCCTACGCAGAAGGAGTTCATCCTTACCAGTCTAAAGATGCTTGGCTACACTACGCTCATGGCTGGAGACGGTACCAATGACGTCGGTGCACTCAAGCAGGCTCATATCGGCGTCGCTCTTCTGGACGGCACACCCGAGGACCTTCAGAAAATAGCTGAACATCAGAAGGTCGAGCGGATCAAGAAGGTCTATGAAAGCCAGCTGAAGATGTCGGCGAGGTTTGGACAGGTACCACCGCCTGTGCCTCCCGCCATTGCGCATCTCTACCCGGATGTTGTCGAGGCGCAGAAAAAGGCTGCGGATAATTTACAAGCCGCGCGTAAAAAGAATCCGATGGAGAAGGTGGCGTTGTTGTCCCTGTGAGGGTTCACTCGGCTGACCATAGTTTAGTTCGACCTTGCTTCGATCACTGATGCTATGGCCGACATGGAAGGCGATGAGGATGTTCCTCAAATTAAACTTGGAGACGCTTCATGTGCTGCACCATTCACATCGAAGCTGTCCCACGTCGCCGCCAGTGAGTTTGTGTATGGCTTACTGTCGAAAGTTCCTACTGAAACTTGGAACAGTTACCCACATCATCAGGCAAGGTCGTTGTACTTTGGTCGCCACCATTCAGATGTACAAGATTTTGGCGCTGAATTGCCTTATCACCGCGTATAGCTTGTCGGTCCAGTATCTCGACGGTATCAAGTTTGGTGATTATCAGGTAACCGTCAGCGGGATGTTGATGTCCGTCTGTTTCCTTTGTATATCTCGGGCTAAGGTGCGTCCTTGCTTCACCATTTTTTGGCCGTACTGAGTGTTCGACAACAGCCGGTTGAAAAACTTTCCCGGGAGAGGCCGCTAGGCAATATCTTCAACCTCTATGTCTTACTATCCGTGCTGCTCCAGTTCGCCCTACACATTATATCGCTTGTTTACATCACGAACTTGTCACATTTCCATGAGCCGTAAGTATCGGTCTATTTTATTCTGAAATCTACTGAGTCCTGTACAGAGCTGGTGTAATTGACCTCGAGGCCAAGTTCGAGCCGAGTCTTTTGAACACTGCTATCTACCTTCCTGGGCCTCTCTCAACAGGTCTCGACGTTTACTATCAACTTCCAGGTAATTTATTTCACCGAGCATGTCAAGTTGATACATTGACGACATCTCTTACAGGGCCGTCCGTTCCGTGAGGGAATCCGCGAGAACTCGAGCTTGTACTGGGGACTTGTTGGTGCTAGTGCCGTTGCGTTCTCTGGAGCTACGGACTTTATGCCCGAGTTAAACCGATGGCTGCAGATTGTAGAGATGGAGGGACCGGTCCGTCATTTTCCTGACTTTTATCATCAAAGTCTTACTCTCCTTCCTTCTTCCCTCTAGTTTAAAGTGAAGTTAACTAGCGTCATGATTGCGGACTTTGTTGGTTGTTGGGTGATCGAGAAGCTTTGCAAACGCCTCTTTGCAGATCTCGAGCCAAAACCGTTAGTCACTCGAGGTAGGGAACGGAGAGAGGCGAGACGAAGGGAGGAGGCTAGACTGGCAGATGAGGCAGCTGCACAGAAGAAAGCTCAGTAAAGACGCTCCATATATGTAGCTAGATTCCCCGCGCAAAGCTTTTGAGATCATCATAATATTATCTTAGACTTCTCCAAGTTTCATGCAGAACGAAGTGTGTAAACTTGAAACTCCGCCTGAAACACATCCCAATTGGTGCAGATAGACTTAAACTTTGGAGTGACGTTGCACTTCGTGTTCAGCTCAACTCACAAGTAACAGTCGCGCCCTTGTAACTTTCTTTGAACCCGTGCGGAGGCACTGAGATGCTTAATTTTGAAGATGTCGAAGAGCGGGATGGTATGTCTCAGTGATATCTTGTCAATTCATTGATTAGCTTAATATTTGACTTTGATTTCAGGTGTTCGTCTTTCGTGGAATGTATGGCCCTCTTCTCGGATAGAGGCGACGCGGACTGTGGTCCCGATATCAGCGCTTTATACTCCATTGAAGCAGCGAGAGGATCTTCCTCCAGTATTGTACGAACCCGTGACGTGTAAACCCCCTTGTCGTGCTATTCTCAACCCGTATTGGTATGGCTCTTCTCTTCCTTCCTCACATTCTATTAATGATGCGCCGTGCAGTCAAATTGATATAGAGGCAAACTATGGATTTGTCCGTTCTGCTTGACTCGCAATGCTTTCCCGCCACATTATAAAGACATCTCTAACACCAATCTACCCGCCGAACTACTTCCAAAGTACACGACAATCGAGTATACGCTATCACGTCCTGCTCAGGTCCCACCCGTCTTCCTCTTTGTCGTCGATACCTGTCTAGATGCAGAGGACCTCAAAGCACTCCGTGACGCCCTTGTCGTCAGTCTCAGCTTGATCCCACCATATGCATTAGTTGGTCTCATCACGTTCGGCACAATGGTACGTATATATATCTCTTCATTTCGTATGCAACCCCATCCACCTTAAATACTAGACACAAGTTCACGAGTTGGGCTACGCCGAGTGCAGCAAATCATATGTCTTCCGTGGCGGCAAGGAGTATACGCAGAAACAGATTCAGGACATGCTTGGACTCAGCACGACAACTCGTGCCGCACCCCGCGCCGGCCAACCCATGCCCCAACAAGCATTTGGAGCAGCCCGTTTCTTGCTTCCCGTACAGCAATGCGAATTCCAACTCACTGGTATTTTGGAGGCACTCGCCCGTGACCCTTGGCCCGTTGCCAATGACAAACGCGCTTTACGTTGCACTGGTGTGGCCGTCAGTGTAGCCGTTGGACTTCTGGAGGTGCGTATATTAATTGTGGTGAGAAGAGTGTATGAGTGACAGTTTATCTCCCAGACGACTTTCCCTAACACGGGCGCACGCATAATGGTTTTCGCAGGTGGACCTGCAACGGAGGGTCCCGGTATGGTTGTCAGCAACGAGCTTAAGGAACCTATCCGCTCTCATCACGATATCGAACGAGATAGTGTCAAACACTACAAACGCGCTGTAAAGGTTCGTCCTACATTGGCGAAGTAATGTGCGATGGCGTCATAGTTCGTTTTCTTCTAGTTCTATGAAGGTCTCGCGAAGAGAGCATCCAACAATGGGCACGCTGTCGATCTGTTTGCTGGTTGCTTGGATCAAGTGGGCTTGCTTGAGATGAAGTCCTTGCCAAACTCGACAAACGGTGTCATCGTACTATCGGATTCATTTGCTACGTCGATATTCAAGCAAGCTTCCTGCGCATGTTCAATAAGGACGACCAGGATTTCTTGCAGATGGGTTTCAACGCGACGTTCGACGTACAGGCAAGTCGCCTCACATGCTCCTCTACACGAACTTTTGACTTCAATTTATTTAGACAACCAAAGAGCTGAAGGTTTCTGGCCTTATCGGTCATGCAATCTCCGCCGGGAAGAAATCTGCATGCGTTGGCGAGACAGAAATTGGTATTGGTCAGACGTCAGCCTGGCGAATCAATTCCATTACGCCTAGGACATCTGCTGCCATTTACTTCGAAGTGGTCACTCCTGCGGGCCAGGCACTGTCTCCTGGGTCAAGGGGTCTCATCCAATTCGTCACTCATTATCAGCACTCGTCTGGGCAGATGCGCTTGCGCGTCACAACGATCGCTCGAAATTTTGCAGAGGCAAACTCTCCGAGCATCGCTTCTTCCTTCGACCAAGAAGCCGCTGCCGTACTTATGGCAAGGATAGCTGTCTTCAAGGCTGAAATAGACGACTCACCAGACGTTCTGCGCTGGCTCGACCGCATGCTCATCCGTCTCTGCCAGAAGTTCGCAGACTACAGAAAGGAGGACCCTGTCAGCTTTAGACTGACGGATAATTTCAGCATTTATCCACAGTTTATGTTCCATCTCCGGAGAAGTCAGTTCTTGCAGGTGTTTAACAACAGTCCCGACGAGACTGCATTCTACAGGTCTGTACCTCCGACATGCGGTTAACTATTAGATGCTAAATGGCCATATGACAGACATATTCTCAACGAGGAAGATGTCAACAATTCATTGATCATGATTCAACCTACTCTAATGTCATATACATTTGATGCCGAACCCCAGCCTGTTTGCTCGACAGCGTCTCTATTAAACCCGATGTCATCCTCCTCCTCGACACCTTCTTCCATATTCTTATTTTTCACGGTGAAACGGTCTTCGCCCAATGGAGGAAGGCAGGTTACCAAGATCAGGATGGGTACGAGAACTTCAAAGAGCTGTTGGAGAACCCTGTACAGATGCTCAGGTGCGACGATTCAGCTTTATGTTGCTGACTCACTTTGACGCCTGCTCACACAGGACTTGCTCGTCGACCGCTTCCCTATACCACGATACATCGTTTGCGACCAGGGTGGCAGTCAAGCTCGATTTCTGCTATCGAAGCTCAATCCGTCGACGACGCATATGTCGACATCAATGTATGGCACTGCACAAGCTGCGGGCGCTGGCCAGGCGATCTTCACTGACGACGTGAGCTGCAAGTCTTCATGGAGCATTTTGAAACGACTGTAAGGGTTTCTCTGTTACTGGTATCCCGTTGTGCGCTTACGAGGGGCTTTTCACCAGGCTGTGGGCGCACAAACAAACTAGATTGCTGTTTGTCGCACAGTTAGATGTCGATTTGTGCACGGGACGCGTTTACTTGTTCGCGTCGAGTTACTTCGATTGTAGTATGTTGGTGTAGTATCATTCTAAATGTCCATTGTTTCTGATTCCGAAACTTTCTTGGTAATTTCCTGGCAGAGTATTATAGGTGCTAAGGTGAGGGGTGTATATGTAAAATTCCCGTTACCTGTCTTTGCCCAATCCAGGCCTTGCAACCGTTCCCAGAACAACGCCTTGCTAACAACGATCACCTCGAGATCGACTTTACAGGAAGTGCACTTGTCGGAGTGACATAGTACATTGGTAGGCAATCATCAGCGTACGCAATACCTAATAGTCTTGTCAGGTGTCGGCATTCGTCTTGCATGATGTTATATCTAGATGTGCAATCAACCTGCTACTGGTCACCCGGTCACCACTTCTTCTAACCCATCGAAGTACGCTGCACACCACTGGTGTTTCTCCTTAAAATGCCACTCCAGCTTCCCTGCTTGTTCAGCGTATCGGCAAACGTTTCTTCGACTCAGTGTTCTCCTCGGGCCCCTCATAGTTAACGTTCGTAGTTCATAGAGTTCTCGCATTCAACTTGAATACGCCCCCATCTATCGTTACTTCAGGGTCCGTGTGTGGACGCCTCGACCGCGCAGCTACTGCTACTACACAGTTTTGTGCCAATGTACTCCATGAATGCATGTGTGGTATAACAATATCCTAAGTTGTACGAGATACTATGTCGCTCCGCCACGCAACAAAATGAACTGCTCCCAACCCATCCACATTTGAAGGTCACCGTCGCATCCCAGTAATTCATGTGGCATCTGGGACATCTGCATCTGCTACAGTAGTGACTGTCCGGCGTCGTCAGCATGCATGGTTCATTCACGTCTTGCACTATCAATATGCCAGCGGGCATCAGCTTTTCACACCAGTAACCGGCCTGATCTTGACGTTTCGTCCTCATATCGTGCTGCCCCTTTTCAACAGACACATCGAGTATAATAACATTATAAATGATTATTTACGTTTTCAATCTAGGACATAAGTATGCAGTATCAACATGTCTTCACTACTACAAAGCTAAAGACACCTACACCTTCCTTCCTTCGCTCGTCCAGAAACTGGAAGGACAAAGTATCACTACATAAGTGCTGACTGTAAAGCAAGGACCATGTGCGATAACAAGATAGCTAATATCCTATGAATGTTGGATTGACGAGTCTGGGAGAAGTACATTCGAGCCAAAGTTGCGCTTCGTATTCCTGAATGCGCAGGTCAGGTTCCGACTCGTAAAATCATCGAGGAATAATACAATACACGTACCCCTGCAAGTTTCTCGCCTTCACGTAAAACAGCGAGGCACGCCGGCAACCCTTCGAACACCACTGCATTTCGAGCCAATAGAGAAGCTTGTCATTCCAGAAGGAAAGAAATATGTGACCGAGTGTGGTGTTCCATGGACGTGGAGTTCGTGCGAGATGGATGGCCCAATTGCGGCATGCGTACTTGAGAGCGTTAGAAGCTGATTGACTTCGTTCTCGTGAATTGTTGGCGGCGTTTATGAAGGCCTTCATAGCATGGATAATCTCCATGTCCGGAAAATGATCTTGTGGTGAAGTAAACGTGGAATTATCGTGATGCCTTAACGCGAGGAACACTGGAAACATCAAGAAATCCGGCAACTCTTTAAATGCTGGATCACCCGGAAGGCTGGAAGACAAGGCAATTCAGGGGCAATCGGGTGCTGGCCGACTGCTTCGAATGCACTCCAGAATTCGACGATTGACACCCAGACACCCTGAACGGCCATGCTTCACCATGTGTCTGCAACCATTCTTCGCCACCCTGGGTTCGCAGCCAGTCTCGCCCACCCCGGTCCTGCAGCCAGCCTCTTCCGCTTGTGTCTGCAACCAGTCCTGGCCATCCTGTGTCCCCAGCCAGACTTTCCCCGG
>JABBWA010000051.1:0-309852 GCA_016628065.1 Suillus lakei
TCGCAGTCGGATGGATCATCTGTGCCCATCATGACTGTTGCCGAGGGCAGCACGACTCTCAGATCCCTACTTCTCCTTTGCTACCCTACTGCAACCCCAACGTTTGTTAGTTTGGATGATGCAAAGGCTGTCCTAGAAGCAGCCAAGCAGTATGATATGCAAGCAGCTCTCAACTGTGCAGGAGATTTTATCATCGCTCAATCCTGCCAGATCACTTTCTCGACCTATACGCTCTTTCCTGTCGATTCAGATGGCACCATCATCAACTCGAATGTAAATTATTGCTATGTATTCAAGAACGACGCGAAATGTTGCGACGTTATTCAGAAGTAGACGGTCACTTATGAGCTGTACGAGTATGTATGCCAGTCTGAAAGTCGTATTCAGTTGTCGTATCACCGAGTCTCTTGCGGAGTTGATGTATGAACATCAGTAAATACACTATTGAGTTCAGTGGCCGCGCCTTAACAAATCAGCCAGTGCATCCACTGAAGTAGTCAATTCCTTTGTCACGCCAGATAGTACATAGATACACAGAAACCTCGACCCTGAACTACCTACACTCGTGGATTAAAGAACTCCAGACCCGGGTCCAAGGGCTTCAACCACTTCACCCCATATTTGCTCCTTCATCGTGGTTGGAACATGCGTAGCCCATTTCGTGCTGTTCGAATGTCGGTGGCAAAGTCCAACATATGCAATCTTCGAACATCGTACTGATATGTACGCACTCGTCGTCGACATGCGTATCCCAAATGCTGATGATCAGACGGGGGGCCATAATAAATTGCACAGTATCAATGAATCCCTCCGAGAGACTTATTGCTGCTTGCTATTCGTATACGCGTTAGAGCTGATCTCTATAGAATGATGATATCATCATACTGGAATGTCGGCCCATAATACCGCCAATAAACTTGGTTGGTTAAATTCCTAGCGGGATTTCGTGAGAGAACCAATTAGACGAAGGGGAACTCACAGGAGAAAGTATACGATATGGCATCGAACGACCAGGACTACACATGCGTTAGGCTTCATTCGGATTTCCCTTCGTTCCCTAAGGTGTCTCGCGAGGATGACGGTGGCGAGAACAACTAGGAAGACATCGTAGCATATGATCGGGATAGAAGCATAGATCGCAGGCATTGGCCCTATGTTGAAGGAAGTCGTGCAGTACCCTGACGTTCAGAGTTGCTATTTCTATCACTATACAACGAGATGTCAGCTTGCACACAAATCGATCTATGTAGAAATTCACCCGAGAACGCTTCAGGTCGACTATATAAGAATACATCGATCCCTATCGAGAGCGCGACGATAGGTATGAACAGCCCCAGTAGCACATACAGCATGAGCTTGGATTGGTTGTATAGAGCATAAAGACGCCAGATGAGAATGACTGCGGATGCAAAATCGGTACGGACAATGAGATGCAAGAATGTATGACTTACCTTCCGCCACCCAAAAATAAATTGAAAAGCCCCATTCCAATAGAACAGCAAGAGCGTAGCCTGTTTCAATTGCGTAATGAGCGAATGCTGTTCAAGTTGAAAACAGTATACTTGCAGCTAAATAAGAGGTCAGTGATCAGGCTAAACTGTAAAATGAACTTCTGACGTACGGCTGAATCTGGGTCAACCCGGCGGAACCCCGTAAAGAAAAAAAGCATCGATACACTCACCCGTTCGGGAATGTATATTAGACCTCCCCCTAGTGCTAGTCAGCTGATGATCGCTCAGTTGGCACAACGTCACATACAGCAGGCACAAAGCCTAGGGTCAATGTCAACCTACAATGTAACACGTGAAGGACACAACCACCGCGACGTACATTGCAAGGAAAATACCAAAATATCGAACCTGGCATAGTGACAAAATAAAAAATCACAAAACACTTTGACAAGGCAGAACTCACGACGAGGTAAAGATACGTCATCATTGACCACGGTTTTGTCTAAATCTTCCATCAGCGTCCGGACCTTGATATCATTGGGGGCTGAACGTTCAACACTGACCCAAACAAACTTGACCTACGAAAAGTTGATCATGAGCACTCAACCAAGAGAAGGCAAGCTTTTCGTTACCTCTTTCTCAAACTGAAGTACTAGATAATCTCGCGCTCAGTCGCAGTGCAATGTTCATGAAAGTTACTGACTGTACTCGTAGGATATCAAAGTAAATATCGCTACTGCAAAACCGATGAAGTTCAGCACGACGCTATGTTCACAATCAAGCTAAACGGAGTTAACGAACCTGCTATATTGTTGTTCCATCGGAGAGCATAGACAACTTCTTCATCCGACATGAGACTGTGCAGATCAATTGGCAAATTCAAGGTGTGAGCGGTGGGCCACTGATCTAGTACTGACGCAGATACTTATAAAGCACAGAATTTCGTTATCTTGCCAGGGTCGGTGGTCGAATGAAAATTATATGACATGTTACCGAGTTGCGTCACCACACTTCTTGTCGGTGTCACGAATCGCAGTTAGCTACCAACGAAAGGTCGAAGGATATCAATACTCACACGACTGACAATGGTGACATGGGGACATATTCTGCCTGTCACGTCAACCCTTATGTTCAGAATCTGGAGGCACTGCCTTTGGGTTTCGGGTTATGCCGCACAACCTATCACTCAGGCTGTCATTTGGCTGTCGTGGACTCGTATAAGGCGGCTGAAGCTTGAAGCTAAGCTTGAAGCCTGACAGTCACCGTCGTTGGTGGTGGTCAATTGACGATCGCACCTATTCGATTACTCGGGAGCACGTGATCTCCGTACCGTCCGGCCGGACTACTTTCAACTCCCGGAATTAACGATCTCCAAATGCCCTCTCCTCGAATTTTGCAACCTTGCGGGCAGTCGTGACTCTGGCTGCCTTCATACTAGCTCTCAGCGTGTTCGTTGGGGAACACGTCGCTGTGGAGATTGATGCTGTAAGTAATATGTTGAAACCAGTTCTTTTTGCGCAGGTAAAGGCTAGTAAGGGGGAACATTCGCTGTGGAGATTGACAGGGCAAATATTGATACTGTAAGTGCGTTGAACTTATTCTTTTTTTGGGTGCGCTGAGTCGCAAGGTGGAGCTAGATATCCCATCCGTGGTCTATTTACATAAACACCACGCTGTAACACTGTTTTCATACTATGTAATGCTACATCCCCTAGATCAGGCTTTCGCGCTTCAGGCTCAGGGATCACCCCAAAAGAAGACTGTCTCGTGCTGACTGCTTTACAACACAAGTACAGCCGGCGGTGATAACTTCTAGTTTATCTAGCCCATCACATGCACGACTTTGTCTTCGCTGTCCACTCAGTTACTATGACAGTTGCGGAGGAAAAAATCACCACTGCTAAAGCACCATTCGATAATCCTGACGGTGATATCATCCTCCGTTCGACCACTGACCATGTCGACTTCCATACTTTCAAAGTCATTCTTTCGCTCATGTCGCCTGTGTTCAAAGACATGTTCACGCTACCTCAAAGCAGTTTGCAGTCGGGCGTATCGCCTGTACCTGTCATTCCTGTAGTTGAGAGCAGTCCAACTCTCGAATTCCTTCTTCTACTCTGCTATCCTGCCGCAACCCCGACTTCGGCAGCTTCTCTCATGTTGTGGCTGTGATGGAAGCAGCCAAAAAGTATGACATGCAAGCGGTCCTCAGCCGCGCAGCAGACCTCGCGATTGTTCAGTTTCTACCCCATGACGCTCTCGAGCTCTACGCTCTGTCTTGTCAATTTGGATGGCAGCATCATGCTCAGACCGCAGCTACTCGGGCGCTCGAGATCAAAGATCTAGGTAGACCCAGCCATGTGTTTAATGGTTTGAGGAACATTACCGGCTTCGATTACCATAGGCTCCTCGCATACCATCAGGAATGCAGCATAGCTGCTCAAGAGGCTGGGAAGTCACTCTCCTATGATGCGCAAGAGTGGAAGTGCTTCAATTGCAAGCGTTTTAAATCACCTACTAGTACCCAATCGTGGTTCAGTGAATATCTGAACGTGAGTGGGAAGGAGTTGTCGGCAAGACCTTGCGAGTCGACCTTATTGGAGTCGCCATCTTACATGCGCACTATTGTCACCACAATGGACAGCACTCATTGCAGTGAGTGCAGAAACAAGATCGTAGAGAGTATGGACAGAGTTCGTGCTCTGTATATCGCACAAGTTAAACAGGCGGTTGCGAGCGTGAGCTTTCCCTGTTGATCGATTCATCACCGATTCATTGCTCACCTTGCTTCCATAGGTGAGATTGGCAGATTCTGAGTAAACTACTCGTGTTGCTGCTGTACTAGAGTGTTGTATACCATCAGAGCTGGCGTTCCAAGTAAATACTGTACTGTAATAAGTCGCCGAGCAGCCCTTAAAGCTTAACACGGCCCGTGATAGAAAACAAGTGATCATGACGAATATGACCCAGCGATATGACCATTAACTGAGAACTTAGAAGACCGAAAAAGAAAATACCCACTGAGCAGCTTACTTCCATATGTCGTCCCTGTCCGAATCCCGATGTACCGTGATTTCCATTTCGGTCTCCTGAAAATTTGTCTTCGAATCCAACCTTGCCTCGCAGCGGCCAGCATCTGGCTGCTAGCTTACATATCGACCGGCTGCCTTCATGGCACCATGTAGATCTCTTCGCTCTCGAGATTGATGTTGTAAGTAATACGTTGAAACTGATTTTTTTTTGTGTGCACTGTGCTGGTAAGGTGGAACTTCGATGTAACCAATTTGTTTAAGAACGCCACGTTCCCTAGATCTGGGGATCACCCCAAAGAAAACTGCCTCGTGATGACTGATATTGCAGCGCTTAGATATAGTCAAAGGAATTGTCTTCTAGCTATCTAGCCCATCACAGTGCACGACCTCGTCTTCGCTGTCCACTCAGTCACCATGTCAATTGCTGAGGAACCAACAACCACTGCTAATGCACCATTCGATAATCCTGACGGCGACATCATCCTCCGTTCCACCACTGACCGCGTCGACTTCTACCTTTTCAAAGTCATTCTTTCCCTCGTGTCGCCCATATTCAAAGACATGTTCACGCTACCTCAAAACGGTTTGCAGTCGGGCGTATCGTCTATACCTGTCATTCCCGTAGTCGAGAGCAGCACAACCCTCGAATCCCTTCTTCTACTCTGCTATCCTGCTGCCACCCCGACCTTCGACAGCTTGGATAATGCAAAGGCTGTGTTAGAGGCAGCCAGGAAGTACGACATGCAAGCAGTCCTCAGCCGTGCAGCAGACCTCGTAATGACCCAGTTTTTACCAAATCATTTTCTCGAGCTGTATGCTCTCTCTTGTCGATTCGGATGGCAGCACCATGCGCAGACAGCTGCTACCCGGGCCCTTGAGATCAAAAATCTAGGACGTCCCAGCACCGAGTTTGAAAGCATGCGGGACATCACGGCTTTGGATCACCACAGGCTCCTCATGTACCATCATACATGCGGCATTGTTGCCCAAGCAGTCGGAAACTCTCTTTCCTGGCTAGAGCCACTAAATTCATCTAAAAATATGCCGATGTGGTCCCACGCCTCGAAGGAATGCCCTTGTAGGACTTCCACGGGTCTCAGGATGCTCCAAGTTGCAGACTTCGGAAATCTGAAGGTCACTCCACTGGTTCAATGAGTATCTGACTTCGAGTGGGAAGGAGTTGTGGGAAAGACCTTGCGAGTCCACCGTATGGGAGTTGGCAGCTTACAGTCGCGCTATTACCAAAGCGGCTGAGTGCAGCGTTTGCCGCATCACGGTCGTCGAGAGTATGGATAGATTCCGTGCTTTGTATATCGCACAAGTTAAAAAGGCGGTTGCAACGGTGAGCTCTTCCTGCTAACTGGTTCATTACCGATTCAAAACTCACCCCGCTTCTGTAGGTGAGATTGGTGACTTCTTGAACAATGCGCTGCAATGCTAATCGTACTGTAGAATGTAGGATATTGTACGATTGCCGAGTGGCTGTTAGAACACCTAGGCTGTGATGGAAAACAAGTTAGCTAGTGTATGAATATGAACATCGACAGCTTATGTGTGGTCGCTGAGATTGAGAAAGAAGACCTGATAAAGATACCACTTTCGAGTCACGACTGAGCACATTAGCCCCTGTCTCGCAAGTTCGGACCCTGACAGCGACTTCCATTTTGGTCTCTCCACAATTTTACAGAATACGGTACTCAACCTTGCCCCGCAGCAGCATCTGGCTGCCCTTCACATGTTTGACCGACTACCTTCCTATATCTCAAGATGTTTGTAGGTGAACACTTCGTTGTGACCTGTGGAGGTTGAAAGAGCGTCGTAAGTACGGTTCACTTTCTATCCTTGAAGACTATTTGAAATACAAAACTGTTGTAATCGAGTTGTGCCACGTACGTGACCTTACTTTCGTTCCCGATCATGGCAGACACTGGTACTGAGGAAATCATCAGAACTGCTCGGGCGCCTTTCGATAACCGTGACTGTGACATCATCCTGCGTTCGACCAATGGTGTCGACTTTCATGTCTTCAAGCTCATTCTTTCGCTCATGTCACCCGTATTCAAAGACATGTTCACGCTACCGCAGAGCGAAGCGCAGTCAGACGTATCATCTGTTACCTGTTATTACTGTGACTGAGAGCAGCACGACCCTCGAATCCCTTCTTTTACTCTGCTATCCTGCTGCAACCCCAACCTTCGGCAGCTGGGATGATGCAAAGGCTGTGATGGAAGCGGCTAGGAAGTATGACATGCAAGCGGCTCTCAGCCGTGCAGGAGACCTCGTGATGGCCCAATTTTTACCAGATCACTTTCTTGAGCTATACGCTCTCTCTTGTCAATTCAGGTGGCAGCATCATGCGCAGACAGCTGCGACCCGAGCCCTTGAGATCAAAGATTTAGGACGACCCAGCAATGTGTTTAATGGTATGCGGGACATCACTGCTTTGGATCACCACAGGCTCCTCGAATACCATTATAAATGCGGCATCGCTGCTCAAGCAGTCGGGCGCTCTCTTTCCTGGCTAGTACTTCCATCTAGATATTTGCAAATGTGGAGGGACTGCAGTTGCAGAAGTGGCACAGGTGTTATAGTAGTTCAAGCAGACTTCGGAAACGTGAAGGTCGCCCCGTGGTTCCATGAATATCTGGTTTCGAGTGGGAAGGAGTTGTTGGCAAGACCTTGCGAGTCGACCTTATGGGAGTTGGCATTTTACAATCGCGCTATTACGAAAGCGACCGAGTGCACCTATTGCCGAGCTACGGTCGTCGAGAATATGGACAGGTTTCGTGCTTTATATATTGCACAAGTTAAAAAGGCGGTTGCAAATGTGAGCCTTCCTGCCACTCGGTTCATCACTGATTCCATGCTCACCTTGCTTTTGTACTAGGTGAGATTGGAGGCCTCTGATTAAAGTACTCGTCGTAGTGTTACTGTTGTAGAGTGATGCATACTAGTATCAAAGCTAATGTTGTGTAGGATATCAGCTGTACTGTAGTAAATTGACGACAGCAGTAGTTGACAGAACATAAGTCACGACCGGAAGTACTCACAAGCTATCAAGACATTCCAGCGCTCTGATATTGGTTGGATCAACGCGAGTCCATCAGCGCTTCAGCCCCTGTCCCGATGGACGGCGATTTCCATTTTGGTCTCTCCACAATTTTGCCTTCTGATGTACTCAACTCTGCACCGCAGCTTTCTCGCTCTTCCTCTCCGCAGCCTCGGTTTCGCCTCACGTCGTCCAGTCCCCAAATCTTCACTATACACTACTCCATTCCAGCTCAAAGTCAGACACAGCAATGTCTTTCCCGCAGTCACCAGAGCCCTCTCTACCTCTTGTGTCAGATGGTCTGACAGGAAGACCGACGACACCAAAGGCTCTGCTGCAACGCCGCCTTTGCGCGAAAATATATACACTATACCAAATTTGTTGACAGTCTCTCGGATACTTTCGTGCCCTGTCCTTGGTTGGTCCATACTGCATGACGACTTCTACCTGGCGACCGGATTGCTGGTCTATGCCGGGTTGTCTGACTTAGTGGGTACCCCACGAATGGTTAGGTTGATCAAAAGTTGAGCTTTGAGTAAAGGCCGATGGCTACCTAGCAAGACGCTTCAGCATGCATTCAGTCCTCGGAACCATCCTTGACCCTGCTGCGGACAAAACTCTTATGACCACCCTCACGGTGACGTTGGCTATGAAGGGGTTGCTTCCTGGTAAGCAAACTCAATAGAGGTCCATTTGTATTATGTTGACGCCATCCCTAGCCTCGCTGGCCACAATAATTATCGGGCGTGATGTGTTGCTGAGTCTTTCCGCCTTTTACATTCGTTATACATCACTCCCCGCACCAGTACGTGTCAGGTTATTTGTTTGGGGTGCGTTCACCAATTTTTGCAGAAAACCTTCGCTCGATATTGGGACTTTTCTATACCATCTGTCGAATTACGGCCTACCACAATCAGCAAGGTAGGGTTCTTTTCGACTTATTATGTGATCTGCTGAGTTTTCATCCGCAGTACAATACCTTTGCTCAACTCGCGTTAATGTGTGCTACAACCGTCACACCCATCCTGCCCGCACAATATAACCTGTTTGTACCCGAAATGCAGTAAGCCGGTCATACATTCGTGTCATTTCTTGTTCTGATATGCTCAGAATTTTGGTGGCTGTGACAACGGTTTGGAGTGGGTTGTCCTACGTGTTTTCCAAGGATGCCGTGCGAATAGTTTCGGAGACACGCAAGAAACTTCCACCTTCATAATGCGTAATTCAGGCTTCCGTACTACCTAGGCCTGGTGCAGGGCGTACAAGATTTTGATTTAGGATACCGAACTAATGATACAACGTGTATGATAAAACAGTTTGGCCAATCGGGAAGACATCGCGAAGTGAGGGGGCTACGAGGTAGTTGCAATGGTTCTTCTTCGACGGACTTCTTGTAGTGCATTAGAAATCGCTTGCTTGTTCGAGCCTGCTTCTCGCCAAGCCTCACTAACTTGCCTGAAAAGACATGAATCAAAGACTGAAACTGGGGATGAGTAATTGGGCACCTACCTCACACGGCGTATAAATATGACACTCAGTACAACGCTCTTTATTGAGCGTGGTTTCTTTACCCTCGCTGGTGGGTTTTTAGGTTTGGGATAGCCTATCCGAGATATGCAAGCCAATATGCGCTTCTCACTGTCGAACAAGTTAAACATATAGTATGATAGGGGTGCATGAAGTGCCCCTACCTCGCCTCAAAGTTCGAGAGGAGAACAAGGAGGTACTGTTTCTGGTACACAAGATCATCTCGCAAGGTAGACTCGCGGGTAAACTTCGCCTTGAGGTACCGAATCTGGACGACGAGGCCCTTGCACTCCTCCTTGTGCTGTTTTTTCAGCTCGACGAGCTGGTGGCCATCACTAGTTTTTTGTTCAGCATCGAGATGCAGCACGCAAGTACGTCATCACCCACGTAGCAAATCCATAATCCTTGATCTTGAGCTTCTCCTGGGCCGTCCTTAACTTCGTATGCTGCCCGCCGAGCTGCTCGTTCAGGAGGCGTATCTGGGTTTGGGCCTGCTTCCTGGCTCGCTCAGCTTTCGTCAATTCATCCCTGTGTTTCTCCTGCATCTTCTCCTTCTCAGTTCGCAGATTTTTAAGATCACGTCCAAACGCCACGGCATCTCGCTTGACGCGCCTGAGATCGGACTCGAGGGCTGCAACAGTGCGTGCAACATCGGTCTTCTCAATCGCCATGCGGTTTTTCTCCTCTTCACTACGTTGTAGTTCGTCGGCTTGATTGGAGAGCGCACGCCTGAGGTCATCAATTTCACCGAGATGCGAATCGAGTTGACGGCGGCGGTTGTCGTGCGATGATTGTGACTTTGCGTGGTCATTGCGAAGCTTGTTGACTCGCTGTTCAAGTGTCAGCGCAATGTCATATTATGACAAGAAGAAAAACACACATCTGATACTTCAGTGAACTGCCGCTGAAGTTCTTTGTGGTCCTTTGCGAGAAGAGACCGCTCTTGCCGCAGCTGTTCGATTGTCTCTGCGTTTTCCTTGACTTTGCCTTGGAGGAGACGAGCTTGCTGTTCGATTGTTGCATTGGCTGCGCTTTCCAATCAATGCTGATGATGATGGAGAGATGGGATGGTACGCACTTCGCAACTCGGTTTCTAGTTCATGATTTTCGCGCTTGGCTTTCTGCAGCTGTCTCTTAACATCATCGATATCCTGATAACTTTCAGGTTAAATGCTTCTTCTGACGTTAGTCAACGGACGTACTGTCTCAGTTCGTTGTAGTTGACGAGCAACATCACTCTTCTCACGCTGGACGCGGCTCTGCTCCGTGGACATCTGTCTGAGACGCATCCTCTCAGCCTGTAGTTCAGCCTCGAGATCAGCGATAACAGCCTTCGCCCTCTCGACCTCCCGTGTATCAGCTCTCGATCGTCGGCTAGCTTCAGTGGCTCTCTTCACTTCGTCCTTTGCACTTCGTACTTCCATGTTCATCCGGTTCGCAGCGTCTTGAAGGACCGCCTTTTCCCCAAGAATGTGGCGTTTCTCTTCCTCCCATCGTTGTTTCATTGTGTCCAGTTCCTTGTTTACTGCATGAAGGTCTAATTTGAGAGCTTCGCTGGTCTTCGTCGGAGGTGTTGGAGGGTTGGAGGGGAGGCCACTATACGACACATCCAAGAAGCTTAGAAATCTTGTGTTAGGGTAATGACACTACAGACGTGCTATTAACCGCACCTTTCATCGGCGTCGTAAAACCGTTGCAATGTTGAGGTGTCCACCTTGACCATACATTTCTGACAACGGAGCCTTTGGAAGTCGGTGAAGTCGACGCTCCTCGCGTCTCTGTAATCTTCCCATCTCATTTTCCATTTGAGAGATCTTGGATCGGGCAATGCTCAAGTTCTCTTGTGAGTGACACGGCTCCCAGCCCAGCATCTTCCAGCTCATCGAGCTTTTGGTCGATACTATCGTTAGCACGGTCGAGTTCGGTTTGAAGACGAGCGATTTCGGTCAATAGAGGGGACACTGAAGCATCACCGGTGGTGGCGTTCAACCAGGAAAGCTATTGAGTTTTCCATCAGCAAGGAGCCCTCAAACATCATGATACCAGCTTACATCTTTCAGAGGACCTCCAGGTGTCTTCGGAGCCCTAACAGACATCGATAATACATGCCGATGAATGGGTGAGATCCCACTGAGGTTGACCACCTTGTTTGGAGTTGCCATCTCGAAGCTGGTCGATCGGAGGGCCTTGATGCGTGCCTGGAGCTGCTCTTTGTCCTTCTCCAGGGTCTCGATCCTCTGGTCCTTGGCAGCATCGATAGCTTTCCTTGCAGGAGAATGCTGAAGAAGCTCATTGAGTCTCGCGATATCTTTGTGTGCCTCTTCCAGCTCTGCCTCGAGTACATTCTCGAGTTCAGCATTGCTCTCGTCTGAATGTTGTCCTTTCAGCAGCCGGGACATCTCCCTCTCGCGCTCTCTTTCTCTTTCGAGGGTAGAAATCTTGGCCTTGAGATCTGCGACGGCTTCTTGGTCGGTGCGCATCTTCTGCTCCGCAGCTTCGAGAGCGTCTTCCATTTGGTTGACCAGCATCGATGCCCGTTCGTTTTCCTTTTCTAGTGCTTCAGCACGATCGTTAGCCTCTTGTTCTTCGGCCTCCAACCGGTTAAAGTGGTCTTGAGCGGAAGCGAGCTGCTCTTCGAGGTCTTGGATGCGTTCAGTCGCAGCTGTGGCAGCCTCTTCGAGCTCGGCAGTATAGGTCTGCAGCTCGCGAACTTCCTCATTGATGTCGTTGTCGGAATGTGCAAGAAGCTGCTGTGCCTCTGCGAGCTCATCTGCCTTTGCTTCTAGCTCGTGCTGGAGACGTCTGGTGGCGGCTTCTTGAGCTTTCGAGTCCTTCTCAAGTTCAGATGCCCGAGAGCTAGAGCGCATAATCTCAGCCCCCATCTCGCTCAACTGACCATGGAGATCATCGTTAACCAGCTTGGCGGAGAGCCGCTCTTTCTTGAGCTCCTTCTCGAGCTCGTCAACGCGCTGGTCGCTGGTCATGATTTCATCCTCCAGGTCCTTAATCTGCGCGGTCGCACTCTGCAGATCGGCTGTGAGGACGCTGATCCGCGTGTTGGCCTCCTTCAATGCGCCTCCAAGCTCCTTCCCGTTCTCCATTACCGTCTCTGCCTGTCCAGCCCTCTCCAGCGCAAGGTCACGCTCACTTTGAAGTCGTTCACGGATACGCTCCGCCTCCTTGGTCATCTCTTCCAGCGCTTGCTCGCTGTCAACGACTTTCTGCTCCAAGTCGCCCACGATCTCTGCAACACCACTCTCCACCTCATGCATGCGCTCCCGCCAACGTTCCTTATCCCGTGCACGTTCATGCCTTTCAGTCTCAAGGTCCTGTTCCACGCTCTCCTTCTCCCCTGCAAGTTTGTCGAGCTGAGCCTCCAGGTTCTCGACGAGCTCCTCCAAATCTTTCTTCTCCTCTGCCCAACCTTCTTCCCCCGCCTCCTCCACATCGCCTAGCGCACTCCCCGCACTGACCCTTCGCCCCTTTCCAGAGCCCATACTCTCCAAACTGAGCCGTCTCTGGTCAGCGTCCTTCACCTCCTCGTACTTCCTCAACCGGTCGACGAGTGCCTTGTTCTCTTCCTGCAGCTTCGAGTTCAGTGTGTGAAGGTAATGGTTGAGCTTCGGTGCGTCGAAGCGCGCCACGCCGCGCTGGCCTGTGCCCAGCGCAGGGTCGTACGAGGTATTGGCACGTGGATGTGTGGTGAGGTCATGTGAGGACGCGGTGGAGATGAAGGAGGCCGATGCGACGCGGAACTCGATGTCAGAGGGGGAGGCGAGATGTTCACTGTCACCTGCAGAGGATGCACTGTCTGGAGCATGCGCCTGCGCAAGAGGGTGCGACATGCGTCCCCGCCCCCGCCCAGGCCGAGGTGTGATACCAGCAAATGCAGTGCGCATGGGACCTGCGGGCGTTGCGCCGCCATTGGCAGCGTTTTCACTGCTCCCGCTTGAGCTCTGGGACACAGGGAGAGCACTGAGCCGGTTGTGGGGGTGAGGGGTAAACTTTATGCGGGGCCGGGCAGTGGAGTTGATGACTGAAAGAAGAAATGACCGTCTGCGGGTATGAGGTGTGAGAAGCTCTTCGCCTGCGTCTGAACCTAGTTGATTGTATGCAGGTGGGACGTCGAATTGAGTACGAAGCCGCGGGATGGGTGTGAAATCCAATACTGATCTGGCGGGTGATATAAACGCTGTTGAATGTGCACCTATGGTTCGATCGTTGTTGACTTGGTTGCTTGGATCAGACGATGCGGATGAGAATGTTGGCTCGCGGTCCGATTGGGTGGCAGAGTCCTCCTCCCCAGGTTCTGGGTCACTTTCCTGTAGTGGGTCCTGAGAATGGTATGGGGAAAGTTCTTGTTCGTCGTTGCTCTCATCCTCTGGAGGCTGTATCACAACGCTTGGGAGTGAGGTAACAGCTGGAGAAGCGGTTCTCGATCGAGGTAAGGGAACGTAAACACCAGGAGGTGGTGACGGTGTTTCTATAGGCAGTGCAATGGATCTGTTGCTGCGAGGTGTAGAGTTTGGAGGTGATGAGACAGGAGAGGGCGTCGTCCGGGAAAGTGACGGTGTTCTCGCCCGCGCGAGCGGTTTTCGAAGCGCAACATTACGGTATTTGTCAAATGGCGAGCGCTGAGATATGTTGAGCTCCATTAGAGTGAGAAGTAAGGAACAAAGATTCACCTGAGGTTCAGAACGTAATGACATCGAGTAGTCATATTTCTTCCTCGGCGTAGGATCTTCCAGAGGGATTTCGGGAGATAACGGGGAGCTGGAGCGGCTGACGGACTGTAGTGCATCCTCCAAAGACATGTCATCCACCTCATTCTCTTCTGGCGGTAAATGAGACTCTGGAATACTGCGCCTACTACGTGCGAGAGGCGAGTCTTCTGGTTCTGTATTCTCGTCGCTCTCATGGGGAAGTGAGGTTATAGCACTTGCCTCGAAGCTTTGTGCGGGGCTCCTAGGATATGGATATGTTCTAGAGGCAGAGGAAGATTTTGCTGAAACAGAGCGTGATGCGAGAGAGCTTGCAAAGCGTGCTGTGCTGGAAGTACTTGATTGTAGCCTTATAGTTGAGGTCGCCGTGTGCGCTGAGAAAGCGGCGGGTGTGGAATGCACCGGCAAGATATCAAGACCCTCGTCAGTTGAATGTTGGTCCGAGTCTGAGTCTTGTGAACCAGAATCATCGAAGGCAGGTAAGGACGGAAGAGAGGGTGGCTCTCCTTCGTCTGCAGCTTGAATTCTGCGCCATATTCGAGACGGTGTCTCAAGCATCGCCATCTTGAGATGTTACCGATTCCTTTGGATGCTCAGAATTTGTCAGTTCTAATGTACGCGATAACGACTTACCGAGGTTGATGTTGTTACAGATCACGACAACTCGATTCGGGTTGTCAAAGACCACGTGACCGTGTTTCATCACGTGCTGAGCACGCGCTAATCCATAACCAACTCAGCTAGAAGTCGAACGTGTTGAGATTTAACCTGTTTGATCTTCCACAGCCTGACAAGAAGATGCAGCTCGGCACCATCTCTCTCAAGTAAGTATCTTTACTTTGGCTTTGAGATCTGGCATGCCAGTGAACTAACCATGATCAACCACCATCAAAGCTAATACAGAGTTTATTCGAACACGGCCTCTGAGAGTGAACAACACATCGTTTCAGTTACTTATATTTCTTCGAAGTCCAGGCAAACATGATGATTTTTTTTCATTCCCTTTCGTGCTTCGACCTCGTCTTATTATATGATCTTCAGTGACGCCTAGACTATTAATGGGAGATTTATGACGAGACATTGTTCATTTGGTGACAATATTAAACGCCCACCCATCACCATTGTGGTCATCTGAGCCGTCCATCAACGGGTCTGCAGCACGGACAGCCTGCGTACCGTGTATCGTGAGGCGAATAAGATACTCGTGTCGTGTTCTTATCCGGCACAGAAAACCTCTTAAGAGCGCGACAATAATTGTTTTTGGAGTTCTTCCGTGGTGATGCAGAAGGAAGACGGCAGTATCTAAACATGTGCCTGTGCCGACAGAGAATAGAAAGATCTCAGGGGAAATTGTACGGCTTGAGTTGGTTGTCGATGCGGACGTGATGAGAAACAGTAGCCCCGGACTCTGTACTGAACGACCTACCGTTTCGTTCTCACAATGTCACAGTCTTGTGTATTTATTATGCCTTGGGTAGACCATCCAGTTTCGGAATAAGTGCACCGGACCCATATTCCAGGGACAGGGGTGTCGGATCTATTCCTGAAATTGAGGACTTGCATGTGACAAGAATGTGCAGGGATACAAAAATGGACGCTATCAGTCCTCGGAGGATCGCAGCATGACATGCCCGTCGTTATCGCAGTACGAGAGCAGCTGCAGTCGTTCGATGGTCAATTCTGTCGATGATAGAGTTCGGACGCGCAACAAGAATGTGTGTATTTGTTGCAAGAGGGGAATTGTCAAGCAACTAACTGGGTGCATGCTGATCGATTCAGACTCAGCGGTAGGCACCTGGACCACGCCTGGGGCGCGTATCAGCGTGCACTGTTTAGAATTCTACCGTTCGGGAAAGGTACATAACTCGAATGACGAAACTTGACAGAGGTAAAACCATTGGCTCACAACTGCAAATCGACGTATCTTGACAATATCCCAATCCCTTGAATCCGGACATGTTCCCAAATCGTACTGCATGCAAGGCAAATCTGCAAAGGGAGCCTGCCCACTACAATACACCTAAGAAGGTGCGGCATACATAGGACTATTTGTAACCTGACTCCAGTACATGGTGAAATGTATACCATCAGCGAAAATCGATGTCCAGGCGAATCTGAGAGGAGGTAAATCACAGTCAGTCAATCACGAGAGAACTCGCCTCCAGGATGATCGCCATTACCGGGAGGGCCAGCTCCTTTGCATATGCAGCAAACTTCCGCGGCACTCTCTCTTTACAGCTAATACAACTTCCAGCCCTCTTCACCATACTGTCAATCCACTCGGGATTAAGGAGGCTTTCCACGGATGGTCGGATGCGGAGTGTTTCCATGACACTATCTTGGTATTCTTTGAGGGACAAGCGAGAAACTCCCTTCTTTCGACAGAACTTGCAGTCAAGCAATGGTAGGGGATACGTAGACCAAAGACGGGTAAGCTGGGTCATCGCTTGACCGCAACTTGCGTGGTACTTGACCAACCGCTGGAAGTCTGAACCAGAGATGAAGTCCAATTCGGAGACATATGCGGGCTCCCATACTGCAAAACGCAGCATATATCTCGCCGCCGCGAGAGTCTCTGCCTCCGAACGGTAGCGACATGCGATAGCAAAGACCCGCATAGGCTCTTTCTCTAGAAATCTAGGAGCCGTTATCATTTTAACAATGAATATACCGACTCGTTTCATGTCGTATTTATCGGCGGCATCGAGGACAGACATGACAATGTCTAAGTCCTCGAGGGCGGGCACGTCCGTGTCGTAGACAGGAGAACAAAAGCTCAACAGCTTCTGCAGAACGACGCTCTTCTCCGTCACTGGTATAATGGGGAGACCGTTTTTTGTCTGGTCCGCATCTTCATCGAGAGGGCTTGGCTGAGGTAACAAGAACATATTTGAAAAGAAAGATGATGCTAGGGACAGCAACAGCTTGTGAAAGTGGAAATCAACATTGTCTGCACTGCGTAATATGATATCCCCTCTGTCAAAGGGGGCTGCGGCATCGACTGGTGTCTGCCGTGGTTCGTCTTCAATGCTGACGTACTTGCACAAAGCTGTGTCCATTGCGGGAGGGTTCTAGTGAGAGCTAAGTTACAACTTTCCTGGCAGCAGTAACTCCTGCGATAAGCATTTCCAGCATGAGCGTGGAAGGAGTCTGAGACAACACGGATACGGCGGGAACAAGTTCCCCTTTGGGATTGCTTTAGGATTTGTTTAGGATGACCTAAACTTTATAAATTTAGTCTCGACTTGCTCTCGAACCTAACTGTCAAAATGATCCTCTCACCCCCCACTCAGTTCGATGCCATCGACTTGCTTCCAGATTATAGGATTGTTGTGTTGCATATGGGCTTTCTTGGGAAAGCGCCAAATTTATACGGTGATCATGATGTGCGATATCACAGTAAGTGGTTGTCCTTCTTTCATTAGATGGAAAGTTCTCTACAGTCTAAAGATCTATGTTAACTTACGAGAAGTATTTATACGCTATCCGACCGGCAGATGCTGGCTCTACTAGTAAGTCCTTGGTAACAGGGTAATTCTACCGTAAGCTGGTTCAACTGTGACGGCGATTGTACACAGCGGTCCCCACTGATTTTTGACGCGCAAGTACACGGCGCAGACCCTTTATCAAATGGCAATATCTAAGGTGATCTGCAGAGACAAGTTTAGGTCATTACGACAACAGCAATCTAACCATTCACGCACCTCGGCAATGACTCGGTCTAATTCCCGCGCAAAAGTCCCGGTGAACTGAATCATTTGGTCTTGCGCCCGCCGCCGACATGAGGGACAATTGCTTGCCCTCCCGACAGCTTCTGCCAAGTTTTTCGTCAATGCTGCACCACAAGGAGACTCTTCCAAGGCAATGGATGTCTCGTCCATGTAATCTGCCCACCACTCCCGCGGATAAGTTCCATGCGTCAGGTACCTGACGTCCGCCTTCGAATTACATGGACAACAGTTTGTCCACCACTCATAGAAACTGTGGGTCTGTGACTGTTTCAGCCAGTCCAGATTGTCGCAAAGCGTTCTGGCGGCTTGGCTGCACTTCGAGCGATATGTGACAAGACTTTGAATGACGTTATTAGGAAGGCGTGTTATGGTAAGGATATCCTGTGTTGGGGCTGGATGATAGAGCGAACATTTTGCCGCGGTCCTGGCTTCCGGTTCAAGACCATATCGACAGGCAATCGCAAGGATGTGCACGGGGTTGCTCTCTAGGAGGGATGGGGCAACCATAGCTTTCCTCACCCTCTCTTCAACATCTTCCATTCCGTATTTCATTGCAGCCTCTAAGACTTCTTCCACATCATTCATGTCCTCCAAACTAGGATCTTTTATCGCTGCTGGATAACAAAATCTCAGCAGTATGTCGAGTGTCCTGCTGTTCTCCGACAATTGAATCACGTCTAGACCATCGAGCATCTCGTCATCAGAGTGGTTTCTTTTTGGTTGAGGAAGGCCCGAACATCGCCTCGAAGAATGGGGAGGTAAGTGCGAGCATGCAGCGGAAGACACGGAAGTAGACATTGTCTGAAGAACGCAGGATAATATCTGCCTTTGCATTGTTGAATGGCGCTTTGGCGTCGCTGGGCATTGTGGGGGCGAGTTAATAGGCAAGGGAAACATGAGGAGAAAGCAGTTCGGAATCTTATAAGTAATTTGATGCGAGCAGAAGTGAATGAGTGAATTTGGCAACAGCCTTGCGTTCCTTCCTAACTCGCCTCAGCGGACCTGGTTCGCTTCCAAAGACCCTGCCTTCATTACTTCATTCTCATCATAGTTGCATCATGGCTATGTCCGGGGGTATCTTTCTATTTCCCCTTTCTTGGCACAGAACGGCTGGTACAGCAAGAAAGGCATCCAGTAATGTTTGTCCGGCGGATTCCAGCTCATATGTATTCTTATACATAGCCAGCAAGAAACGCGTTTTCGTTGTGTAATTCCGGACTTCCGAAGGATCTTCTTGTCCTTATCTGTCCTTGATCAGAAATGGATCTTATCAGACCTACGAGATGGACACACTCATTCGCGGGAAGTTAAGTAGTCGTTTACATACAATTTGCTCACAACATAAGTATGCAGTAAAGGGCTTGACAAGGTGGTAAAAGAATATACCCGGCGTACTTATACACACCCCTTCTACGTGCTCGCGTCCTCTTCCCCTCCCTCTAGTGTTGTCAACGTCGAGCCTAATACGTCAAAGATGACATGGAGATTGGACCTCGCAGTGGCCATCCCAATTTTACCAGGTTCTGCTCCCATAGATCGCGCCATCGGGCACATTATTTCTGACACAAGTCTTGGCCAACTTGTCCGATCTACTCATTACCCAGCTCCAAGGTCCAAGGTCCAAAAGTGGCCTGATCCGAGGAGCGGTTCCAGCAGGACCCCGGCCATTTCTTTGAGCCAGACTCCAGCTGACTGCATGCAACTCGCAAGTCCTCAAAAGAAATAGACACATACAGTGATGTCCTGTCAAAACGTGGCACATGATTATGATGAGTTGTTGTGCAAATTTCGGTTACTGAAATGTGCTTGCATGACGTTTATATGAGTTTCAGTCCACGAGCGGAGCAACTGCCACATCGCTTACTATATATATATTTCCATGAATGCACGAGCAGCTGCAGAAGAGCGGCCGCAGATCATCGTCATCGCGTCATTCCACACCAGGACCGATCACGGACGGCATAGCAGACGATTCTTTGAAACAGCATGGCAGTAAGTACTGCCACGAGTCCATAATATATCAGATATCCTGTATGTCGCGGGAATGCGCCCGTAGTTGAGTGGCATTTCAATTTGCTTCCGTTGGCCAGCCTAGGATGAACGGTATGAATCACGAGGGTTGCATGGTAATCTCTGCGACCGTCCATACGCAAATTACTGATTGCCACGGATTTTCAAAGTTCAGCTGGCACGACACTTAAAGTTGGTACATGTGATGTGGGGAGTCGGGTGGCTGGGGTCCCCCGTTGGTATGAGTGTTCTCAAAGATAAACGATAACATCTACACCACCAAGTTGCTGCCGTTTTGGGCCGCACAGATATAGTGCGAAAACCATTTACAACACCTAGCAACAAGGCAGATACAAGCTTGAATAGAGGTGTGGTACATAAATACATAATTTATGCTGTAAAGCTCATAGATTAGATGCTTATCAAAGGTTTTTCCCGACCTAGGCAACAGATTGGTTATAACTTGGTTCGGTCCAATCCAGGGCTAGTGCGTATATCTAAGTATCAAACCTATGGTGTACCTATGAAAAAGCTCGGGTGAACATCCTGTCCCAGAATCCCATCATGAAGTCAATCATGTAGCTTGCTAATTTTCAGCATTTGTATTCAACACAAAATACACTAAGTTTTATTTATCTGAACCCAGTAAAGGTGAATACATCATATAGAACTTGAATTTCACAAGAACTGCTTTATGTTACACTAGATGTTACAATAATTACTAGAGATCATAGAGACTGATTAGGACTTGGTGCAAAAGACTGTGGAAATTGTGAAGAGATGACCTGGCAGTTGTCATATATAAATTGGCACCTCAGGAATACAAGGACCTGTGGTGTAATGGTTTGCGTGAGTCAAAGCGTACGGTGGTTAAATGCAGGTGTCTGAGTCCGAGCCAGCCAGATTACATTTTAAATTTTAGTGTAATTTTTTCTTCAGCCATAATACCGCTTATAGTATTGTTGCCCAGCTCTCAAACAGCTCTCAACAAAACCTATCACAGAGATAGTGCGAAAACCATATTATCAATATTTCCCAGGGCTAGCATACACCCCAACCACTTTTGGGCTATTCAAGAAGTTTTCGGCGGTTGGCGGTGTAAGCCGAGGAACAAGCGAACATAGTTACAGAGTTACTCCCCCGTGTTCCAGTGGGACAATACTTACCCTGAACCCGTGTATATACATAGTGAAGCCACTGATCTCATCTTCGTTGTTTAAAACGGCGGCAAGAACGCCGGACTAAGTAGTGGGGGTATGCTTCACATCGGGCCCCAGGGCATTTGCGAGCTCAGAGATCGGCGGCGGCAGGACAAGGGGTCCCACAAACAAAGAAGATCGCCACGAGGAAGTGTTGAGCTTTCTCAGGCGGTGAAAAAATGGATACATGCAGTGATCTCCGAGTCCGTGGATCCACTAGTTGCTAGTCTCCCCTAGACAGACCTTTATAGACGAAGGAACACTGGTTGCATGAGTGAACTATTCGGAAGTACTTTACTTATCTTCAAATGCAAAGCCAATCTTGATGATGTTCGGTTCACGCACGGTAGCAGACTTCTTATCGACGCCACTTAAAGCTTGAAGTATGTATGTCAGAAGCTTGATGGTTAGCGTTAATAACGCACCATGTGATCGAAATTATAATCTGGTAGGCTAGCAGTACTGAGTCTCTAGTCCACCCAATAATAAATACGAAGTGTGCCATTGTGTGGGATAGTCCAATTGAATGGCAAGCGGATATTATCATTGCAAAATTATCAATACATGTGGATCGGCATCTACAGTGGACAGAGAAGTGAGAGGACATATAATGTGTGTGTTCTTGTCTGGATAATTTCACTGACTGTGGGTTCCGTGACACTCCTCACAACCTTCGCACTGTTCAGGCATCTGAGTCTGCAATCCCGGGCTCGTGTCTGAATGTCTTGCGCGCCGCTGACGCTTAACATAACGAGGAAGAGGATCATGGGACCGTTCGAGCTGCGAGGATGAAGCCACGCTTGACCTGGGAAGTGCACGCTTAAGGCGTGAAGGTGCAAACTCGAGTACATCGGGGAGCTCTTCGAGCTTCACGGCTGACTTGAAGACAAAGGAAGGATGTTGAGGATGTTCTTCTTCGCAGAAGGAAATGCGCGAGTTATCGAGGCTTCCCCTGCCTTTGCGTTTTCGGCCATCGGGAGATGTCTGGGACAGGGTTAAATTACTAGTGCGAGTCAGCGGCATGACACAAATTCATTTGTAGAAGACGTACGAGTCCAGGAATTCTCTCTCCAAAGCATCATACTTCTTCTGCAGCCGGTCAGTGGCCCCACGAGCAGCCTGAGCTTCCAAACGAGCGTCCTTCTCATTTGTGGCATACTGGCGAGAAGCTGCCATGTGTGCCTCACATCTCTCCATCAGAGCATCTCGATCTCTACTCAACGCAGCGACGCGCGTTTTGAGTTGCTCGATCTCAGAAATCAACGGAGCAGGAGAAGCAATGTCTAAGTATAACTTGCGCACGCTGGGAGCCATGAAATCGTGGTATTTTTTGGGAACAAAAGATAAATCAGGCATAGCTGGATGATAGTCTGAGCAAAGAATTCCTCAGGTAGCGTGAAACATACCAATATGGAATATGCTTCGACATGATGGACATGAAGATTTCAGAGCATCATTTCCGGAATTTATATGGGCGCGTAGGCATTTTTCACAGTGAACGTGACCTAGATAGCGTGAACAGGTCATCACATGCAGAACTTCAAGTCGGAGCAGGGCTGACCACATGGAATGCAGACAGGTTTTTTGATCTCCTCCAAACAGATTCCACATTCAGCCATGTTAGAGCAGTCTGTCAGACGTTAGTAGTAGTACGGACGAAACTTGGATTAAGAGAGAACAAGCATTGAACAAGCATTCTTAAAGTTGTAAAGTACTGTACAAAGTACTACAAACGCGTCCACAACCACGTGACCGCGTTTTCTTTGCACATCACAACAGGGCTAAATAAGGACCTCCAATCTCGGGCCAACTGCCAGCGCTAACAACAGCCTACAACAGCTCTGGCGTCTCAAGGAGCATCAACCAGGTCTTCCTTGACCTGCTTTTTACAAGTAGCGCCGTAAATAACTGAAACAACTAAAATTCTGGTCATTTCTGGTGGACAAAGGCTCCATCACGATCATTTTGATATCCATATTGCCTGTGCATGTCTAATTCTCTGCACTCTCATTCCCGTCCCCTCTCAAGGTCTTCTTCGCGTGCCTCTGTGCGTTCTGCACGCCCTTCGAGCCCTTCAACACCCCAAAACGATACAGGTATTACTCCTTCACCCGTCAATTTAGACTTCATTCAAGCATCTCGGTTCGTTCTATTTCATAGTGGCTGTTCGTAATCAGATGTCGACCTTGAAGCACTCTATTCGACATCAACAGGCACAGTTGCACAGCTTGGAAAATATCGTTTTGCGCGGATCACGTCCGTTACCACCTGGCTTTATGGCACCCTCTCATTCTCCACATCCCTCGTCGGAGGATGTCTTGGATATAAGTCCTTGTCCTGTGTCATATACCACGAGCTTTTCAACTCCAAAAATGCAACGTCGCTCCAGTTTTGATGTTTTACAAGGCCTTGCTGGTCGCGAGTCAAATCTTCCGCTCCCGAGGAGAGAAAGCGCGACACCAATAATGAAACGCGACGGAATTCGCGAAGGTATCCCCATGGATTTCGGCAGCAGTCCAGGGCATGCAGTAAACGCTAAGCGAATGTCTAGTCCAACGCGTACACTGAGTCGTATGTCACCCGCGCCTTGGCAGCCTCGTTATGCTAACATTTTCTCATTTCAGGGATACCTGTGGCTTCCGTAGGTCAGTCTTTCTTTCCCTCCCCTTACGACCAGGATTTCCCTCATCGTGAACGTGATGACTCAATGCTATTAGGGAATGCCCGTGCGTTAGCCGACGATGGTCTCTCCCCAGCTCGTAACTCCCCTCCAGCAATTTTACCGATTGACGCTCATGCTGCCAATAACTCAGACAATTTGAATGCCTCCACTTCTTCGCTGCAAGCTCCATCATCTCCCAATAGACGTATCTCTCTTACACCTGGGGGGACGACCAAAGTTTTGGCAGATCTTCAGGCCGGTGTTATAAATGCTCGCAATGCCTTGGAAAATGCCAAGTCTCAGCTTCGTCTGTCACAGCGGACTGTTGCGCAGTTGACACGGCAGACCGAAGATTTGAAAGAAGGCCGAGAACGCCTCAGACTGGAAAATGAAGGTCTTAACAATGTTGTAGCCAGAAAGGAAAGGTTGTTGCAAGAGGTCAGTCTGCCTTATCTTATTTTCTCCTACTGACCTATCGCAGGTTCTCGAGCGAGCCCGCAAAGCCGAAGCCGAGGCAGCAACCTTGAAATCTCAATTGAAAACGGAGACTACAACCTCCAAAAAATCCCTTCGCGAGATGGAATCTGCTCTCGCTGAATCGACGGCGCTTTCTCAGAAGGCTGAACGCGAGTATATTACCTTGCGCGATAGCATTAAAAGTATGACCGAGAGTTGGAAACATGACACTGATAGACTTCGTGAGGAGATGAGGAAGCGTGAGGACAAGCTGAAAAAAGAAGCCGAATCGGTTGGCAAGAAGTATAAGCTTCTCGCAGATGAGATGAAGGAGGCGCAACATCAGCAAGCTTCCGTGAAGGACCTCAAAAACGAGGACCAGAAAATCAGGAAAGAGGTTGAAGAAGTGTTCCGCGAGGAGATCATAAAACTGAAGGCACAGGTTGAACTTCAATCTCATCAAAGTGACGAGGCTGTTGAGACTGCGAGGTGCGCAGTGTTTCTTTCCTGCCTCACATCCTGCGCTTACGAATTTTGTTCAAACAGAACTTTAGCAAGCGAGCTGGCTCGCCTCCGTCGATTGATGCAGTCTGGTGCCAAGTCCCCTCCACCTTTCACTGAAAACCCGTCTCCCTGATAGATTTCTGTATTCATTGCGTCGTATGACTGTCCAGGGGGCCTTATTCACTGACATGGACATCCATCTCATGTATATCACACACACTCATTCGCACTTTGCATATCTTACACCCTTCTAGCCTTGCTGTCATATATACCCACCAGGATAACTTCAGATGATTTGTACATGGTGCATGATTTTTACTCCTCTACTGTGCCGCATTTGGTTCTCGCCTGAGTCGTGCCTGTGAGCGGTGGGCATAATAATGACAAAGGTTTCAATCGTTTCAACTTTACAAGCACAAACACGCGGTGGGACTCGGCTACTTATAACCGGAGGCATAACATTTCCGAAATACTACATGCACATGATTAATTACTGTATTGCATAGCCTGAGGTGGCAGCTTACCGGAGGCCCTTGTTATTGATTCATATAAGTTTCACGTCGTTTCCCTCTGAAATCCATCATCTCTCTCCTCCACCATCTCGAACGATGTCTGCTATCATCTCCACACCAATCACCGAGCTTTTTGGGATCAAACATCCCATATTACTGGCAGGTACACGTCGTGGCTCTAGTGTCACCCTCATGAGATTCTCATAACTTTGTAGGCATGAACGTTGCAGCTGGTCCGGAATTGGCTGCCGCAGTGACGAATGCAGGTGGACTAGGTGTTATCGGTGGGCATGGTTATACCCCCAAGGTACTCAGGCAGCAGGTGCGTATCGCAGCCAGAGTTGAGCTCGCAGATCATTCAAACATAACCCCATCAGATTCGGGCCATCAAACAGGACCTGAAGGATCCAAATGCGCCGTTCGGCGTTGACCTACTCATCCCTCAGGTCGGCGGGAATGCAAGGAAAACAAACGTAAGCGTAGTGCTACGTGTCAATCCCCACGCGCTGAATCCTCCTACAGTATGATTACCAGAATGGGAAACTGAATGAGCTCGTTGATATCATCATTGAGGAGAAAGCGTCTCTTTTCGTCTGCGCTGTCGGTGTGCCGCCACAGCAGGTAGTCGATAAGTTGCACGCTGCTGGCATACCCGTTATGAACGTGAGTTTATTCTTATGTTATCTGGGCGGCGCGCTCATCCGAGATGCCCTAGATGGTCGGACATCCCAAACATGTCCCGAAAGCGCTTGCCATGGGAGTTGATCTAATTTGCGCGCAGGCCGGGGAAGGCGGCGGCCACACAGGCGACGTCCCAGCGTCGATACTTATTCCCGCGGTCGTTGATGCATGTCGTGGACATGTCTCTCCGCTGACGAAGAAGCCGGTGTACGTCATCGGTGCTGGTGCTGTGTACGACGGGCGCGGACTCGCCGCAAATTTGGCGTGGGGAGCGCAAGGAGTCTGGGTAGGCACCAGGTTCGTTGCAGCCACGGAAGCAAATGCGCCCAAGGCACACAAGGATGCACTCGTAACCGCAGGATATGAGGACGCCATCACGACTCTGATTTTTACCGGTCGGCCACTCCGGGTCAGGAGAACGCCCTATGTCGAGGACTGGTAGGTTTCCTTATTGTTGCTGTTTAGCTTTGATTGATTTGTTGTCATTTTTCAGGAATAACAATCGCCAGGCCGAGATTAAGGAACTAACATCTAAGGGTATTATTCCTGCGACTTGGGATATTGAACAACACCCAGAGAAGTCGCTGCAGGCTAGAACGTTCTTAATAGGAAGAGTCGCAGCACTCATCAATGATGTGCTGCCTGCTCAGCAGATTGTGGATGAGATGGTCTCAGATGCAGTGAAGATATTGCAGCCGTGGCGCTTCGCTAGTGTCGACTAAAGCAAAACTATAGGTTGCTAATATATGTTCAGGCGTGCGCATAGTGTGAACATGACTTGAAGTTTGATGCGTGGGTTTATGCGCGGATAAGACTTGACCGATCGTGTTACTCTGGCTGCATCTGGCACATTAATGATCGGTCCGGGCACGTGTCGGTACCACGTGATTCGTCATATGTCGCGACGTACCAACAAACAATCATTCATTCGCAAAGCATCACTCCTCCTGCGCAGTATTTACCAGCTGAAAACCCTATTTCATACTAATGGCCATACCTAGTACTGAAAGGATACAGCAAGCCACCACGGAGCTACTGGAAGAAGCTCGTGCTGAAGGGAAATTGAGGCATGTTATGCATTTGGTCCCGTGTCCTGTAACTTTGTTGCGACTCATGCCCACTGTCACGGTAGCAAGCTCACCGTGCGCATTGTTCGCGAGAGGCTGGAGGAAAGCCTTGAGCTCCCACCTGGAACTTTGGACGCAAAAGAGCACAAGGCGTCTATCAAGAAGACGGTCGTCGACTATCTGGTGAGGCAATGTTCATAGCCGGGTGTTGACATGCTTTCCTAATGCCAACGCTGTCTTTCTGAAGGACAATGCTCCAACGCCACCGAATGATGCAGGTGAGGAAGAGAGCCAGCCAAAATCCTCCAAGAAACGCAAGGTAAAGGCTGATGAAGAACCTGTCAAACCTCGCAAAGGTGCCTCTAAGCCCAAGGTGTCGCCCGTGAAGAGCAAGAAAGGAAAGCAGGTGCCCAAGTCCTCTGTGAGCTTATGTGGCATACCTTTATGTCCAGCCACCCTGAACCCCCTTCTGTCACCTATAGGCTATAGTGGACTCTGAAGCGTCCGAAACATCTGAAGACGAAGTGCCAGCTAAGAAGAGAAAGGTTAAACCTTCTAAAAGCAAAGCTACATCAGAACTACAGAGTGAGGACGAGAGTAGTGACAAGCATGAAGTGAAACCCTCCACGTCCAAAGTATGGGTGATTTCTTCAAAATGCCTACATCGCTAACGGCATACAGCGCTCTCAAAAAACGTCAAAAACCAAGAACTCAATCAGCAGAACAGCTGTGAAGGAACATAAATCAGCTGTGAGTTGAAAATTCGTTATCTTGTAATTAGTCTTTATTTACTACGTCCAGTCTACTGTCGAGTCTTCTGGGGACGAAGCTGATGCTAAGCGTCCGTCCGAATTGGTTGTGACGTCTCCAAAGAAAGAAATGCTGTCACCTAAGAAATCGTCTTCAAAGGAGAAGCCTCTATCCAAACCTAAGGTTAAACATGTTGCTCTCACTTCTGTGTTCTGTCTGAATTGTTCTCTTTTACTAGTCATCCACCAAGCGAAATGCGAAACATGAGGTAGACGATGAGTTCGAGCGCGGAGCGAGTTCTTCCACCTCAAAGCCTCGGGTATCTGTCGTTCCGAAACATGCACGTCCCCACAGCGAACCTGTGCGTCCCGTCTTTATAACCTTTCGTGTTACAAAATTAACAGGCGACTAGGAGAATGACTCCGATGTATCCATGGTCGTCGATGAACCCCCGAAGAAAAGAAGGACGAAACAGGAAAAGGTTTTTAGCTTTCCCAGTGGCGTTCTATGCGATTTCTGACGATGTACAGGATTCAAGCAAGAAAGCCCCGACAGAACGTAAGAAGGCACGGAAAAGCAATGCAGGAGGATCGTCTAAGGATGATGAGACCGTCTCCAAACTCAAAGTAGGAGTGTCTCTTCTATTTAAGATATGCAAAACACAATTTTCCGCTTAGGCTATAGTGGTTGCTTGTGGCGTACGCAAGATGTGGAAGAAAGAATTCGCAGATCTGGACACACCGTCAGGGCAAATTAAACGACTGAAGGACATTCTCAAGGACTTAGGGATGACGGGTCGTCTCACCTTGGAGAAAGCAAAGACCATCAAAGCAGAGAGAGAATTTGCACAGGAACTTCGTGCGTACCTGGAACAACTCGCGTTGAAATCTGAACTTATAGTCACGTAGAGGATGTGCAAGATTTCGCAGAGGCGGAACGCCGGCGAGGGACGAAGGAAGAAAAGGGGGTATCGGAGGATGAACAATCAGGATCTGGAAGTGACGATGAGGATGAAGGTCCACCAGTCAAGAGGCAAGGTTCGTGAATCGTTTCCTATGTTCTTGTCTCCGTGATTACGATGTTCCTTAGAAAACCGCGTGCGCGAGCATTCTGGCCTTTTTGGGGGACCAGAGTGACGATGAATAACTTGATGGCTGAAACGCTGACTGCTCATCTCCTTGATATCTCCTCTTGAATGCTATGCAACTTCCCAGTTGACTTCATGTTTTGCACTACGTACACCCTGACTGAGCCCGTCTGGTCGCTGATGTTTAGATTCCTCTCCAAAACAAACGAATTCAGAAACGTAACACTAGTGTCGGTCTGATTTGGTGATAGAAACAAACAAATAATGCATGTATGTATATCCTACTTGTATTAGTGACGAGTAACGTTTAGAAGTCAATCTCTAGTTTATGTAATCTGTCAACGAAGTTGTTTGGAAGTTTTGCTTGGCCTATACAGAGATACGCACTGAAGCAGTTGCCTTCTCGACGTTGAAGGCGAGTAAATTGCTGAATTCTTCCATACTTCCCTTGACCCCGGCAGAGCAAGTAGTACAGCGTCCACCTCTGACCTTCTGTATCGTCTTTTCTACCTCCGACTTCACGATATCGCCAGAAGGAGTGTCCCTCAATAACTCGAATGTTTCCTCCATATAAGTAGTCCACCAAAGGAGCGGAGCAATTCTCCACAGCTTGAATTTGGCATTGGTGCTCCGTGCGCATCCGCAGTCTGTTAACAAATTACAGCCATTTGAACTGACATAATGGCTCGTAACCCAATCCAAGTTGGTCAGCAATGGTGCTACTGCGATGCTGCACTTCTTGTGGTAAGTAAGCAAAGCAAGAAGGTCGGACTGCGGTGATGAGTTCGATCTCTGCAAACCACGCGGGAATCAAGGGTTGTCGTAGGGTGTATCTGGCAGCGGTAATGGTTTCATGTTTAAGCCGTGCGTTCCGCGCGATTGCGAAGCAGCGAAGAGGCTCCGCCTCGAGGACCTTGGGACTAGCTAGAGCCTGACAAACTTTCCTCTCTATCAGGTCTAGCGAATACTTCCTCGCAGCCCCGAGGATACGTTGAATGTCTGTCAGGTTCTCAAGCGAGGGATCTTCTGCCAATGTGGAGGGGTAGCAGAATCTGAGGAAGGTGTCTAATGTTTTGCTATCTTCCTGCACGGAAATGACAGGGAGACCATCCTTCGTATCGTCATTCGTCCCAACTGCTGGTTGGGGGAGTTCAAACATAGTCTCGAAGAACGGGGAGGCGAGGATGAGAAAAAGCTTGAAAATACGGAAATCAACCCCATCTGAGGACCGCATGATAATGTCAGCTTTTGGATGGTCAAAGGGCGATGATGCGCAGGTGAACATAGTCGTTGATAACTGTGTAAAGACGTTTGTTCCGTTAGCAGAGATTTGACACAAATTCATACTCACTTGAGATTGCAAATTTTCAAGAGCTTCAAATCAACTCTAGATGCGAGTGGTCCGATAGGTGGACTTTGAGAGATGAATGGGCACCACCTATATACTGTTGTAATCCATTCCTCGATAGTCCCTTGCTGCAGGGCAGCGGGTAGCCTAGATTGGACTTCCTTGCCCACTGATGATACATCGAGGCACTCAGAATTCGACGAGGCGTACCAGAATCTTGATGTTCGGATCAATCAGGTTATGTTTTCACTGCACAACATGTAGAGTTGCAGCATGCCGCTACGGCACCGCCATACAAAGAAGTTTGATGAATTTTTTGAGAAATTGAAGTGCGGCACCTATCATATGTTAGTCACGACCATCAAAAGAAGTCCCAAAAATGATAACCACAGGGTCCGGAAGATGCGCGTAGCGCCAGTCTTGGTCGCCTCATCTGCGCAGCATCAAGCGGTGGAGTAAACATGATGATCACGCATGGAATGCGCCTGGTAGTAGACGCTCAAACGAACCCTTGCCCAGCTTCCTTCTCAACGACTACTCGACTTGACACGTCCTTAGTGAAAGATAGGACCTCGCGCCATAGCAAGCAACCCCTGCCCCAACATAGTACCAAAATACTTCTGTGGGTCAGGTTCGAATTCCTTTCAATAAGCTTCTCATGAGCGTTTTTTGTTACGCTTCTATTCACAAAGGTTAACGTTGACACAAGATTGGAACAATTTCTGACAATATTCATTTTTGCAAGAGCGAGCGTCCTAAGATCCCAGACAGCTGCTGTCGCGTTACGCGCACTGGTTCACGACCTTCCTTAGTCCATACGTCTAAGGCACCATGTCTTCCACCACAAGCGATATGCAAGAGACGTCAGTGATAACGCCCTCTTCCCCCATCAGTGAGATGCTAGAGGCGTCAGAGATTACGCCCCCCTCCCCCATCATTGAAACACAAGATACATCAGCAATAACACCCTCTTCCCCCATCAGCGAGACACAAGAGACGTCAGGGATAAAGCCCCGCCAGACTATGCGAGACCATACCGAGTGGGTACGAGGTGTTGTGCACCTGCCTGGTGGACAACGAATCATCACATGTTCGAACGATGGCTCGCTCCGACGGTGGGATTTGGAGAGTGGTTTACAGATAGGCGACGACTGGCGAGATCAGGAGGATGGAGTAGGAGTAATCACCATGGCACTGTCTCCCAGAGGCGACATCGTTGCAAGCGGTAGCGGTGATGGGACAGTGAGGTTATGGAATATCGAGACCGGGAAGATCATTGCTAGGTGGACAGGCCACACAAGGAGCGTGTGGTCCGTGAGCTGGAATCCGACTGGAGAGCGAGTTGTGAGTGGATCAGAAGATGGCACCGCAAGGGTCTGGGATGTCGAGAGCGGCGAAACTACTATGTTTGGTCCAATCAGGACGGCACACAGAATCGTGTACGCTGTGAGCTACTCGCCCGACTCCAAACAAATCGCGACCGGTGGATACAAGAAGAATGCAGTGCAAATCTGGGACGCCAACACAGGAGAGCTGCACTCTACAATCGAACACAGTCGACCAGTTTACAGTATGACCTGGACGTCAGATGGAAAAAGGTTTATCTCCGGATCAGACGTTGGCTCAATTAGGATATTCAAGTTCGACGCAGCTCAGTGCCACCAGATCGCCATTCTCGAACGTCCATCACAACGCTGTATCCGCCATCTCCTTGTCTCGAAATGACCGTCTCCTCGCAAGCGCCTCACGCGATCGAACAGTGCGTTTGTGGAATCTCGACACAAATCTACCTGTCGGTGAACCCCTCCGCCATGAAGCTGGCGTATATTGTGCAGCTCTTTCCGCTGATGGAAAGCTGTTAGTAACGGGTTGTAATGACTACAATGCGTACGTGTGGGACATTCATGCAATCCTAAAAGAGATTGGTCTCGATGACCTCTTGTCTAATGTGAGTGTGAACACGTCACCCACTCTAATACTGATAGTGTCCGCTCTTAGCCACCAAAAGATGAATCGAAGGTGTGTATCATCTCGTGACTCTTCAATAATAAAGCGCACTAATCTCCACCCGTAGGACATAGCCGAGAAGTCGTTTTTGGAGGTACGTGACGTGTGTGTCAACATCTTCCATGCTCATAAACTTGACATTCTAGGCCGATGCTACGGGACAGCTCGACGATGCCTATGAACCACGAGGGTTTTTTGGCGACACGCGAGACGGTGTTTATATGAGTCACCATCATACTAGTCGACCGGCTTTTTTTCTGACCTCCATATTTTCAGTACTCTGCAACGCGCCATGCCCATACTCAGCCCTCTACACGTCGTCGCAGCAGTACTCTCACCTCCTTGGGGTCACGTCCACGTGCGGCCTCTTCATCGCATCTCTTCGCTCTTCCAACGCTCTTCTCCCACCGACCACGATGCAACACAACTTCAGCAGCTCCCTAGGCAAGGTCCCTCCCACCGACCCCCTGTCGTGGAAGTTGCGACCGCCAAGGACAAAAAGGCATTTTTACTCCCTTCGCTACATCACTTGTGCTTATGTATTTCATAGACTTTGTATGTCGCCCCACCCCGTAACAAAAAGAACAAATTTCAAGTCACTCGGACCCAAGGACAGCAAGAAGTCGAAAGCCAACCTATAGCATCATCATCGCGCCATGAAACCGCTACCGCCGGTGAAATGTCCACGACACCTATGACTGCCACCACCACCACCACCACAACACCTGCCGTCGTCAAATCCCCCCGTTGGTGGATTCGTATCATGCTATTCGTCTGCTGCGCGTCGGTTGATCACGCTGGTGGCCACCAATAATCAAAAGGCAGCTGCCTATACTTCCAGGCACCATCTTTCCAATGTCTTTTCCAATCTTCTACCCTATGGTCATTTTTTCTTCTCGTTGTCGGCAATATGTTAATCGATTTTTGTATTTGCGTTTTCTACTTTACTCATTCCCAGTTTCATGTATAGTTACCGTGAGTGCAAGAATCCCTTTCTTTTCACTTTGCAAGTGTGACTTGCTCGTTTTCAGTGCAATCATCGGTTCTGCCGTGGAGTACGAATCCAGCAATGAAGAAATGCTATGATGTTACAAACGTGTAGAATCTAGACTCATCGAGGATGTCCGTTTCATGTTGTGACAAGGCCGCTGTATCAACTTTCAGGGGAAGGTTCATGACTCATGAATGCATGAAGCCTCGTGGTCGTTGATAAGTAAGTTCTTTACGCCCATGCATGCAGGAACGCAGGTTTCAATTCTCTTCGACTACCAAAATTGGGGAGTTTTCTTGTCCCCAACTGTATTGAGCACAGCTTCAAGTCGGTGGCCCTTCTCTTCGACTACCAAAATTGGCGAATTTTCCTGTCCACAACGGTACAGAGCGCTTCCAGGCTTCGATTTGGTGGCCTTCTCTTCGTGAGCAATTACCAAAATTGGCGAGTTTTCTTGTCCGCAACTGTATAGAATGCAGGCTTTACGTCTGGAAGATGACGGCTTTCTCCTTATAGATTATCATAAACCTCGATATGATGTCATCCAACTATCAGGATATTCTGGAGTGTTAGCTTTCAACGCGTCTGGTCGAGTTTCGATATCCCTGATCTCGCATACGCTGATCTACCCGAGCACACAAGTTAGTTATTGTCTAGTGATGGCATCGGCAGGTGAGGGCTATGCTGCTGGAGAGAAATCTAATGATCATCTTCTTCCTCTCTTGTCCAAGAAACTCAATATCGCCGATATCAAGCAAGACGCGCTCAAGTGGAATATACTCGGTGATAAGTAAGTACTTTACCTCATACAGAGCGCTGGTTTTACGTCTGGAAGATGATGGCATTCTCTTTACAGACTATCATGGTTCATCATCGATCTTGGAACTACAATTCACTTGCAATTTGACCATCGATATGATAGCGTCCGATTGTCATGATGGGGCGTTGGCTTTAAAAGCGCGTCTGGTCGATATCCCTGATCTCGCATACTCTCTAGCCTACCCGAGCAGCAAACAAATCGCTCTTGTCTAGCGATGGCATCTCCAATCATGGACCAAGTTTTAGAAGAGAAACTTGAAAATTTTCCTCCACTCTTGTCCAAGAAATTTAGGATTACTGACATAAAGCAAGACGTGCTCAAGTGGAATAAGGAGTGGGAGGCGGCGATCGCATCTTCAACTGCAGCAGACGTCCTCAAGGAGATTTGTCATTTCCTTAGATGATTCTTTCTTTACTCCCAGTGACATCGAGTTCCTCCACGAGGATCTCTGCGACGTCCAAGGTCACCTAGCTGAATTCCTGCGCAGCCTGCCTAAAGAAGGTCACTTTGACACCATCTGGTTGTTGTTGGACGTCGCTGAGCAGAGGAGGCATATCCTTGAAGGCCTAAAGGGGGCATCTAATGCACCTACGCTCTGGGGCCATGATTGTCGTGCTCTTTGCCCAGAGGTCACAGTTTCGAACTTCTTATCGCAGAGCGGGAAGGGCTTCATCGATTTTCTCACTCGTGTCTTGGAGACTTCCTCGTCGTCCATTAAACCAGCATTCCTACCAAACTCATGGTGGGAACAGGCGTCGAACCTGCCAAATCCATGGTGGGAACAGGCCTCGGATGTTTCAGCTCAAAAACAGATATCCCAAAGCACAAAGCTTGTGTTCGAAGTCGCGACTGTCAATAGGAATAAATTTATCGGTGGGTATTTCCCGCTTATCGGACATCATGCGAGTCTAATATTCAATGAACAGCGCATTTTACCCTGTCCTCGACGTTGTCAATCGTACATGAAATTACCGATCGCAGCAGCAGCAGCGATGGGATGAAAAATGTCCTGCACGTCATGGAGAATACAGAAGAATATATCACTCGATCTGTTGCACAGCTCAAAACGACTTTAAGGGATAAACCTCTTATCCGCTGTGAAAACTGCACGAAGACGCCAGAAGATATCGGACAAGGTGTTCGCTTCATGGTGTGCAGTGTTTGCAAAACAAAACATAACTTCAAGGTACATTATTGTTCTCAGTGGGTAGTAGTCCTTTAATCCCGTCTTCATAATTCCCTCATGATGTTGCATCCGCTAGATCCTGCCAGAAACAAGACTGGTCTCTTCACAGGCGGGCTTGTGGCAAGAAGCCAGTGTCGAAGGGTCTGAGCGGAACCAAGGGAGACTCCCTTTGGGTATTCCGCGACTCGAATCCCGCCATCGACCTGATGCGCAACCTCGCCAAGGGGGGTCGGAGTTTCACAAGCCTCAGAGACATTGGCGTAAGTCCCTGCATGGGAAAACGTTCCCCTGCTGCAGAGCGTCAAGCCGAGATGCTTGAAGCCGACAGAAATGTCGATTACTTCCTCTTCACTGCGAGCGGTGAAACAGTTCGCTTTGTAATCAATGATCCAGGAGTAAAAATGGTCTTCCGGGTCAACCGCGGTGTGATCATGACGCAGACTGGTGACACCGGTCTTGATTCTATGGGGGAGTACATGCTCAAGCACATGAGCGGATATCCCGGATTGAGTCGGGACATCATCCTGAAGCAACTCTGTGCGGAACACGGAGCGGACACTGCCGAAAAGGTCGTACGGTTGGAGCGGACGACTCGAGAACGTGGAAAGAGTACGTTTATAGAGGGCTGGTTGAAGGATACCGAGAACGTGTTTGGGGATTGGTCTTGGCTCGGATCGCTTTAATTGTTTCGAAGTGGTACGAATGTTTTTCTCGTTCAGTCATGCCATAATCTCGTTTACAGTCGCTACGCATGCGCATGTTTGGTATGTCAGAAATTCGCTTGCGGCCATCAACCATCTTCTTTATAAAATCAAAAACACCCGATTTCCCTTCGTTTTCTTCTTGGATTTTGTCTTTGTCGATAGTCTTTGAATAAGTGTATGGTATCCGTTGATCAAGTTGAGCCTCAGCGATGTTCGTTTACATTCACTATCAATTGTCGTAGTAGTCGATGTGTGCTAACGTCCAATGCAATCGCTGCTACATTTCCTACCTCGAGTTCTCCTGGACGTCGGATGGAAAGAAGCTTATCTCCAGATCAGACGCCGTTGGCTCAATTAGGATAGAAGTTCAACAAGTTCGGCACCGACTCATATGCTCTCGGCGATTCTACGCATTAAGATGACATTCATGTGAGTCGCTATTATCTCAATTTCTCAATTTACGGGCTCTTGTTTTTGACATTCATGTTTTGGTTATCCACCGGCCACGATGCGTCATTCCCATCCTCAGCCCTCTGCACGTCGTTGCAGCAGTGCTCTCGCTTCCTTGGGGTCACGATCATGTGCGGCAGCCCTTGGTAGACCCCTTCGGCGTCGCCCCACCTCCAATGTTCGTCTGTGTCATAGACTTTACATGTTGCCCCACCACGTGAAAGGAGTAAAATCCAAGTTGCCCAGACCTAAGGACAGCAAGGAGTTCAAAGCCAATCTTTAGTCCGTCGTCACATAATGAAACCGTTGTCGCCGATGAAAACCCACGACATCTATGATTGCAGCTGCAGCCACCTCTCTCGTTGGTGAACCTTTACCAAGTGATCAGCCTGCTGCGCGCCCGTTGATCACGCTGGTAGTAATCCAAAGGCAGCTGCTTGTAATTTCAGGCGCAATCCGCACATTGTTAATTCCCATCTTCTGATCTATAATCATATTTTTTTCTCGATTGACTTACGTTTCCTGCTTTACTGATTCCTCAGTTTCATGTTTTGTTGCCAATGGCCATGAGTGCAAGAGATTCATGCCGTTATTTGTAGATGAGTGACTCGCTTGCTTCCAGGACAATGACCGGCTCGGTGCTGGCATGTCGTCCTAACTCGTCTTGTGGCACAATTTTCCTAGTCTCTTTTAGAACAGCGTGCACATTGATCCTCTGGTTCTCGCACTGAGATGCGACATTCAGTGAGCTATTAATACATTAGTCGGTCGATGGCACCGCAGTGTTCCTAGAATCTGGGTCTCAAGACTAGTGCCGGACTACTACTATGTAGGACTAGGACTACCTTACCTACCAAGTAGTTTGATTGTTTCCATTACTATTAGTTACCACTAGTTCGTGCATCCCCACATCTCGTGCATCGTTCAAAACAACACTTTCCTACTACAAATCTTCAAACTAAAACATGCATATGAAATGATAAATCATAAGAATACCCTACGAGCTTTAACGGATATGATCTGACAAGAAACAAAAGAGATAAATTTTTGGTGGTGACAATGGCTTGTGTCACTCTCTTAATGTCACCTGCCGCAGCGGAGTTTGAAACTCAGACACGCTAGTGGGAACGCATCTTGAACGCGTGCATGGGTGTATGGCATGCACTCGAGCTGTGGTGGGAAGCGGAAAATCCTACCAAAGAGGTTCGCATTCCAGCTGCCATCCGTGATACCTTGACTTGTGTTTATAGCAGTTTCTGGAGTGCTACTATAGCTTACAATTGCAGATAATGCTCGATTTTCAGCGCTATATGATTTGAACTCTGAAACGACGTGCACAGACCGCGGGCACAAGTGCTGTCTTTCTCGCAAATGTTTCAAACCATCGGCGCGGGCAAAATTACATTGGTGCCCGCAATACATATTTTAGATTACTACATAGCCAGTACACTTCGTACACATACTTGCAGTATACCTTCCTTAATGTCTAGCGCCGGGCTTTCAACTGGCCAGTGTGACGATACCGTGACTTTCCGTTACATTTGTGTGACTGCACGAGATGCGGCGTGCACGAACTAGTGGTAACTAATAGTACTTCTTTTTCTTCTTCCCGCCCGATGCCGTCCCCGTTTTTCCATCCGGTGCTGTCCGAGCCCCCGTTGGAAGGGTAATCGGGACGAAGGGTTTGAGCAACTCCATATCGAGATCAACCTCAAATTCAAGTGCGATACCGTGAGCCTGATGTGCTGCTAGCAAAGGAACAAAGTTATCAAATCACCTTTTCCGTCAACATCTCAACCTTCGTACTAAACAACTCAGCGAATCCCGTCATATTCACCAGGATGTCTGAACAGCACTGCGAACAACCAGTGGCTCGAACGCCCCGGACTGCATCATCAACCCCCACAAGGACCGTGTGACCAGACGGCTTGTCATGCAAGGACATCAGACTTTTTTCCATGTAATCACTCCACCATTTCAATGGTCGTTGACCATTGAGCAAGAATCGACTCCCGGACTCGCAGCCACAGGAGCCACCCATGATCCATTGGTAGCTTCCTGTCGCATTCAAGCCCAGGGAACTGCTGGTGATCCAGGATAGATCCTTGCCCAAGGATTGCACCGATATACCACATCTCTGATGATAGGTAAGTAGTGCGAGCAGCTCCTTTGCTGTGATGAGGTCGATTTCCGGAAACCTCGCGGGAATGAGAGATTGGCGAAGAGTATATTTTGCAGCCAGCGTGGCTTCGATGTTTAGCTGGGCACGCATTGCAAGCGCAAAGCATCTCAAAGGCTCTTTCTCCATACGGCTTTTGAGCGCTTGGCAAACTTTGTGCTCAAGCGGTTTCAAGGAATATTTCCTAGCTGCCTGAAGGACAGGTATGACGTCTTCAAATTCATTCAGAGGAGGATCCTCCGCAAGAGTAGAAGGGTAGCAGAATCTGAGCCAGATGTCAAGGACTCTGTGATTTTCTTCCACGGACACGATAGGCAGATCACCTTCGATCTGGTCTGGTCGTGCCGCTCGCTCGATGATGGAGTCAAAAGACGAGGAGGCGAGATTCAGAAAGAGCGTGATCACGCGAAAATCAACGCCATCAGATGATCGAAGGATGATATCTGCTTTGGCATGCAGAAATGGCGGGGCTACTAGTACCATAAGATATATCTTGAACGAACAGCATAGTCAAGCATGATCTTTCTGAGAAATAAGTTAAACTCACGTTTTGACTATGGAGAGAAACCGATGATGATCAATGGATTGTGGAAGGACAACAACTTGAAAAGGACGATATGGATGGAACTCGATGATGATTTTTACCCAGAAGGCACGTTATATACACCCACATTACATTACGTCCATCATACTAGTGTTGGGCCTTAGCCGCCTTATCAAGAATGGTGTAATTGGCTATGGAAGATAAGGGGAAAAGGAATCTTAATTCTTGAGACTAGTCACAAATACAATCATACATGCGTCTTCCCCTAAGCAACCCCTAAGCAGACATACGCCTTCTTGCTATTTAAGTTCAACTACTAGATCTGACCGAGGCATGATCGTGACGCCGAGGCGGTTGGATACTATATACACTTTCGCACAAGGTCTTAGACGTGATCTGCCTGACAACGTTAAAAACGTGTTTTACCGCAGTATTGTATGTTGCCTTACGGATGAGGATAGCCACGATCAGAAGTCCATCTCCAGCTCGATCTGTTGGGAGCTCTCAGAATGTGTCTGTGTTGTAAAGCAAAGTGCCTACCGGAGCGACAACCTCTTCGACTTTTAGAGCAAACACGTTGCTAAACTCCGTCATGGTTTCTTTCACCCGACCAGAGCAAGTAGCACAGCCTGCACTCCTGACCTTTTGGATTGTCCTGTCCGCTGCCATCCTCACAGTATCGCCAGACGGACTATCCATCAACAACTCGTGTGTCTCCTGCATGTATGTTGTCCACCATGCAAGTGGAGTGGTTGAAAAAGGAAGAAACCTGTTGTCGGTACCCTGTGCGCAGCAGTATTGGTTGTAGTTGTTACGACTGAACAGCCAACTGCAGCCACCAATACTGCCATAATGATCTGTCATCCATTTCAAGTCCTTCATTAGAGCTTGCACGGCGATAACGCATTTTTTGTGGTATGTCAGCAGCGCAAGAAGGTCAGATGCAGTGATAAGGTCGATCTCTGCAAACAACGCGGGAATTAAGGGGTGCCGTAAGTTGTGTCTGGCAGCGGTGATGGTTTCATGTTTGAACCGTGCGTTCCTCGCAACGGCGAAGCTGCGAAGGGGATCTGTCTCGAGAACCTTTGGATTCGCCAGGGCCTGACATACTTTTTTCTCGATCAGGTCTAGTGAATACTTCCTCGCAGCAGCGAGTACAGAGAGGACCTCTGAGAGGTTGTTGAGGGAAGGATCCTCTGCCAGCGTCGATGGATAGCAAAACCTGAGAAACGTATCTAGAGTTTTGCTGTCCTCAGACACGGCGATAACTGCTAAACCATCCTTCATCTCTTGATCGGCAGCCCCATCAGGTGCCTGAGGGAGGCCGAACAATGTCTCGAAGAATGGAGAGGCAAGGGAGAGGAAGAGCATGAAAACTCGAAACTCGACGCCATCAGCTGATCGTAAGATAACGTCTGCTTTAGCATGATCAAACGGTGCTGAAGCACAAGTTTCCATTGGTGTGTCCATTGGCGTCTCCATTGGTGATTCTGATCTCTGTGGCGTCATGAACAAGGTCGATCGTAGCCAGTGAGTTGAACGCACCAGTTGAAACTTGAAAATTGTGGGATGTGCTTGTGAGATGATGATAGAGGCTCTGAGAAAGATAAGAGAATTGAACTGGCCATGCGCTGGCAGGTTACCTGTTAGGGCGCAGACCACTGCATTCGGCATTCATTACATAGTGTCTTCTTTGACCTCATGGCCCGTTGGTGTTCATCAACCTGCGTAATAGCAAAGCGAGATGATACGTGACAGTGATTAAAGAGATACGCAGGAAGATAAGCCATGTCGTGATATTGAAACTGGGGGCTGCAGCAAGTGACAATCCGACCAGTGTCTAGTGCAACAGCGCTGAGCAGACAGCCACTGTGTCGATGCGGGAGGCTATAGCTCAGTCCTTCTCCATGGTATGAACATCTAGTACGATTTGCCATTGATCAGAACTTTTTTAATAGAGTCAGGGTAACAGATGGCATACCTACAACACCGCTTCAGCCGGATTAGGCTGGGTTAATTTTGTTGAGTGTCAATACACCAAGGTGGATTTGAGGTGGACCATGACGAAGCGAGTAACAATCACGTAATAACTTGTACGTGTGCCAGACTCAGAAAGTCCCTCGAGTCTTGCGGCACCAGGACTGAAAACTTATGGACTTGAAACGGGAAATAGCGCAAGCCGCTATGGAACGTTTTCCGCCACCTCGACAGAGTCTTGTCAAGGGAAAAATGTCTTTCAAACATCGAAAGTGGTCGGGGTGTCGGCGCATCGCACACTCTTCCGACGCTGAACGTTGAATCTCGTCTCTCGTAGTCAGACCTTGAAAGAAGGAAAACAATCCTTCTTCTTTTGCAATCCTGAACCTGGAAACAAAAAAAATAGCAGACAGGTGAGTTTGTGAAGATTGATGTAGATCTTACGGAACGTCGGATGCGCTACTGAGGGCGTAGTTTACTAGGTTCCGGGCTTCAGGCAGTCCAGCTAGATCGTAATAGCCAAGACTCGCGCACCGAAAATATGAATTTGTAGTGACACCGTCTAGTCAGTGAGAAGCGGAAAGTAAGGGGAAAGGTAGCGGGCTTTGCCAATGACGGCTGATGCTACGACTCATATTACTATCAAGAATCCGTGTTTATGAAACAACAGAAAAGGATGTGACAAATATGTGTAAGTAGAAATACCTGCTGGTTCCCCCAGGTATTCGAGTTCAATGTTCAACTGTTATACAGTCTGGATTGAGTCAATATGGACAAGGGGCAGCTGAATGCTACTCACTCTTGCTGATGGGCGCAATGTCGTTGTTTGCTATAGCACTGTATATTGCCTTCCTCACGATGGCAGTTTAAAGTCCATCATCAGCCCGACCTATCGAGAAGCATCAGAATCAGTTCGTGATCTAAAGCAAGACACGCACCGGAGCGACGGCCTCTTCGACTGCCAGAGCGAAAAATTTCACTAAACCTTGTCATGTTCACTCCCACCTGGTACGAGCAAAGTGAACGATCGATTTCTGCAAACCACGTGGGCATTAAGGGTTTTCGTAAGGTGTTTCTGGCAGCGAGGATGATATCAGGTTTGAGCCGTGCTTGCCTGGCAATTGCGACGCAGCGAAAGGAATCTGTCTGGAGAACCTCAAACCTCAGAGGCCAGAAGAGCCTGACAGGCTCTTTCCTCGACTAGGTCTAGCACATACTTCCTCGTAATTTCGGGCGCGAATAGGGTGTCTGTCATGTCGAGGGGAGGATCATCTGCAAGTGTTGATGGATAGTAAAACCTGAGAAAGTTTTGCTGTCCTCGGACATGGGGATGACTGCTAAGCCATCCTTCTTTTCTCGGTCGGAAATGGCACCATTAGGGCCCTAAGGAAGGGAGAACAATGACTCGAAGAACGGAGAAGCAATGGAAAGGAAGAGCGTGAAGACTCGAAACTCAACGCCATCAGATGAAAGTAAAATGATGTCTGCTTTGGCGTGATCGAAGGGGTTGTCATTGTCGATTCGTAATTTAGCTCTGTGGTGTTCTTAGCATACATCGTAGCTAGTGACTTGAACTCACCAGTTGGAATTTGTGAGATGGATGTATCGTGTCAGATTTGATAGGAGTACTCAAAAGACTGTAACACTGCTACGCACCGTGACGGGTTGATTGGGATGTGGTCGTAGCAAAGTTAGGAGACTGGAAGATTCGGAAGAAGGGCGAAACGCGTAGTAACGCGTCAGTAACAGTCACGTTAACGTGACCGTAACACTTTCTGCCCTTCAACCCGCACCAGAACGCGTCTGCCAATAATTCTAAATTCTAGGAGATAAACATATGCGTATGCTACTATCAGGGTCATCCTTACCTCTAAAGAATTGAATACCACTTACTACTTCTTCTCGCCGACTAACATCAACCCGACGATCGCCAAATCGTTGCCTGAGCTTACTTGTAACTTCATTGTGCACGGAGTCCGTTCGGTAGTCGATCTTCTGATATGTGTGCGGAAATGCACGCTCATAATATTTCAAGGTCATCGTCTAGTTCGGGAAGGATGGACGAGCTGTTGGTGGAATGCTCTATCCACCTAGATAGCGTTCCCCTGAAAGACGTGCGGTTATTCAAGTGTGGTGAGTTAGTCCGTCATCCGTGCAAATCCTGACCATGTCCGACTCATTGATATCATCCTTGATTCTATCCAGGACACGGCTTCTGCAACACTTGCATCGAAAACCTCTTCCAAGCCGGACCTCCGCCTTTCAAATGTCCCACTTGTCGCAAGCGTATCTCGCGCAAGGACGCGTTTCAGATATTCTTAAATCCTCATCGATCACTCACACAACCTAGCACACAATCCGCCCGTAGAGATTCAGGTGTCGATATTGACTTCGCACTCTCTGATGACTCGGGCCCAGATTCGACCATAGAACGCGTTTTCAGCCTCCGCAGGAAAACGCGCGAAAATGCGGCAGAACTACAACGCTTGAAGAAGCGCTTGGAACAGCTGCAACGGAATCTGTTGAGCGCGAAAGAGGAGCACGATGAGTTGGATGATCAACATCAGGAGCTGCAAAGGGAATATGACCTTCTCGAGGCGCAGCATGCTGACCTCAAGAGCAGATGCACGACTCATGAGAATGAGCGCCGCAAAGCTGAGCGTTCTTTTGCTGATCTGCAAAAGAAGCGCGAAGTCGCTGAGAGTGGCGAGCAGATGTGGAAGGAAAAGTGTAAGACCGCGCAAAAAGATGCTCGAGACGCACGAAAGGAGAAAGAAACACAAGACGAAAAAATGAAAGAGTTGGCGGAGAGGACAAGAGAGTTTGAACATCATGCGCATAAAAATAAGGTGGCGGTAAGCATGCATTTATTCTCGCAAGTATCATTAATTTACGTCGCACTGGCAGTCCGACAAATACAAGGCCAAATACGATGCTCTTAAGCAAGAGAACGCGCGCCTTCAACAAATTCAACAACTCGCAGAGAATCCAGAAGAGCAGTCGCTCTTGGTTATCGATGGAAACGCCCCTGACAGGTTCGAGCGTGCTGTTGACCAGGACTGGCTAGACGATGTGTGTGATGTTCGAGGAGACAATCTCGATGATGTCGACAGTGATTATGGAAACGAGTCGAGCAAGGAGAATGAAGATGAAGGCGAGGAATACCAGCCAGGACCCAGTCGTGGTGGTATCTGGCTACAAGGCAGGCGAGCAACGGAGAGCGTGGACGACCGCGAACGATCACTTCCCGAAGATCGCCCGTACTGCCCTGCGGTTCGTTTCACGTCTGATTGGAACCTCCAAAAGAATGGCACTAGGAACAACAAATTAGCTAATACGAAGAAGCGGAAGAACGAGGAGGACGCCGTCATGGGAGCACGATCATCCAAGGTAGTCAAAATCTCGTTGCAACCTGCCGGACCGGCGGGGGGAAAGGGAAGGGCTACTGAAGAAAGAGGTGATGCGAGACCACTCTCGTCTTCCAAGCAGATGTCAGGTTCTCCGCAGAGAAGGAGAGCCCCAGCATCCAAGTCCAATGCTGAGTTGGCAATAAAGCTGGATGCAATGGGTCGTTTGATGGGCACTGCGGTACTGGGGCCAAGACGTAAATTTGGCAAGAATTCATGAGTTCATCAAGGACGCTCGGACTGCGATGTAGATGAACGTGTATCATCATCACTGTTGTTTGTTCATACCCTGCTGCATTGGGGCAGACTACCATAGATTGCGCATAAGAAATACAACAATGTACATCATCAGAGTACGATTATCTGTTCTCAAATTCATCCTATAAAGAACCTCACACCTTCGCCATCGGCAACCCCAATGATTTGTGCTCGATTAGAGCGTGAAAGGATTGTAATAGCCCGCCGTAGGAGTGGTATAGGAATGTCAGAAAGAGGCGACGGGATGGGAGGGTCTGAGATCTCATAAAAAGTGAGGATGGTATTGAGCTGGCCAGTCGCCGTTGCCTGTATGCGACGATGAATCATTTAACTTGCGATGAAATAAGGTACTAACCCACGAATGGAGGACATCGGCCCATTCTTCTGGAAGACGCCAGTAAAGCAGTACCGCACGGGTTTGCTTGGACGGCTCATACACGGCGAGGTTCTCTGCGACCATGGCAGCCATCAACGACGAGAGATACGACGGTGAGATTCGTCCTAAAACATCCATGTCATATCAAGTCTTCACAGAATAGAAAGAACAAAACGCACGGTTTATCCTCTCATTGCGAAGGATCTCATCCCAATCGCCGCCGGGGACTTCTGCGTCCTCAACGCGCATCACAAAGAGATGCTTGTGTCTCGCGTATGTCAGGATGAGGCGTATCCATTGCTCTGTGAGATGTGCTTGAGTGGTTTGGTTTGGCTGCTCGCTGTCTGGCGGTTGTAAGCATCTGTCAGGGTTTGAGAAGGAATGCGTACGTGAAGAAGGGGGGCGCTGAGTGGATTGACGGCAACAGGAATCCTAGTTAGCAGGTCAGTACTCGGGAAACATGCAACGCTGGTTGGGGACTGCAGAGTTACCTGACGGTGTAGTGTGGGTGGAAAGAGCCATGCAGGTAGATCATCATCGCCACTTCAAATTCAGCGGCAAGTCTGCATGCTGTTCAGTATTACACAATCACACGATATGTTTGCAAGTCCTGTCACTACAGACTTATAGATCTAGGGTGACTCGCTGTTATTATGAACGCGCTTGAAAGAAGCTTGCACAAACGTTACTAAACTAGTATACAAACAATGGGCGACGGCATATCGAAGGTATCTTCAGCTTGCAACGCATGTTTGTAATCAAACGACCAGTTTCGCGGCTCCTCTAATTATCAAGTTCTATAGTAGCGCACAAACTTCAGGGAAGACTTGCGCCCATGACAGCTATCATCATGGTAGAGCCAAATTTGTTGCGGGCCAAAGTCGTCACGGATCCATCAACGATTTCGGGCCATCCTAATGAACCACAGCCGCGTACCCAATCACATTATCAACCGCCGCCCATGGATGAAACACTTCACTGACTCCTGCGCAGGGCGGCGCCGTCCTTTCACCCGAGACTGTATACTTACCTCTTGACGGCCTAGCTATACTCACTGTTGTTTCAAAATGGATGGGCCCAGTTTCCAACTGACGAGAACACTTCGCTGAGGCAGGCGATCGTGGTTATACCATGTTGCATTGGACACCGTTACAGGAACGGGGCTCAGGTGACGGCCCATACTCCATTAAGGGCCAGAAACACATGATCCCTCCATCTTTATGGGCAGTGTTGATCCAAGTACTATCGATGCTCGGGTTAAGGAGATTCTGCGTGTGGCAAAAGAGGAATACGGCCCACTAAACTTGACTGATGTCGTGTTAAGTCACATTGCCAGTGACAGCCCCTGGCTTGTCGATCACCCGGAGGCTGGTGAGTAACAGTAACAAGGTACTGGAAGTCACAGACTAACACTTTTCCAGGGTACAGTCCAGTAAATACCCCCCGTCTGACTCCTGCTTTCGAACTCGATACCGCGATCCTGGAATTTTCTTCTTCTGTTGCATCAAAGGCCCTCCCTTCGCAAGTTCGGTCTGAGGCAGATATTGGCGTATGAGTCATGACTTGCCTGGCCGCATCAATCAAGCCTCGTAACATGTGGCAGTAATATGTCCTAGATATTGAGCGGAAGAAAGGTGCACTGAAGAGTGGGAAAACTGTGCCAATCGAGCGGCCCCGACGTCGCTGGAAAATCTATTGTTGCGCTGGCCGAAATTGTTAAGACCTCATCCGTTGTTGCGGGTCTCAATGAACTGAATTCGCGCTATGGCACTCGTTCAGACGGCGAGATGGCAGCGGGACTCATCCAAGCAGTGTCCGTAAACATTGTAAACGATGTCGATACCCTGGTAGAAATTTGGGGTCGTGTGGTCGACGCGATCAATGTTCCCCTCTACGAGGAGTGGGAAAAGGACACGAAGATTGCCCTAGATCATGTTAAGGATCGCCTTAAGTATATTCGGCTAGACGAGAATGGCCCCAAGCTTGGCGAGATTTCAACGAGGTATGCAACCGAAACTCTACCTTGACTATATATGCTAATCTTTGGAGTAGCTGTCCTCTTGTGGAGCCATATCTCACTCGTGTGACGCCGCCTGGTCCGTTTGACCAGGGGAAATATAGCGCCGCCAATAACGGCTGGACTTGGGACGCGGACCCACTTCAGAATTTTGCCCTCCCACCGTCAAAAGCTTACCTCCGGCGCGAGGTCATTGTATGGGGGGGATTGTGTGAAGCTTCGATACGGGTCAGGGCCGGCTGATAATCCATGGCTTTGAAAACATATAACGTCCTACGTGAGGATACTCGCAGCCACATTTGATGGTTTTCGTATCAATAATTGCCACTCAATACCGGCGCATGTCGGTGTTGCAATGCTCGACGCGGCTCGGCTCGTCAATCCAGATCTTTACGTCTGTACTGAACTCTTTACGGGCAGCGAGGAGATGGATCTATTATTCTTGCAGAGGTTGGGCATCAACAGTCTGGTTAGGGAAGCAGGTAACGCCTGGGATCCAAAGGAGTTCTCGAGAGTTATGTATTGATTCGGGCTTGGAAAACCGCTTGGTGAGTTGCCAAGGTGATTATGGATCGTGACGAGTGTTGATGTACCCATTATAGGATCTATGGATAGAGTATGTTCGACAAGCATGGAAGAACTCGATCCCGCAAAGGGTCCAGCGCGTCCGTGCATTGTTAGCCCCTTGAACGGCTCCGTGCCTCATGCACTCATGTACGATCTCACGCATGACAATGAGTCTTATCTCGACAAGCGTTCTGCTGAGCACGCACTGTCTGTTGTTGGCATTGTGACATTTGGTTACTGTGCAGTTGCTTCAGTGAAGGGTTTTGACGATCTGTATCCGAAGCTACTGAATCTTGTATAGATGTATGCGGGGGTCTTGGCCTCAGGACTCGCCGTATCATTTCCAAAGGTCTCTATTCTTGCAGTGGTCGAATTTCCGTGCGTGTTGACCATGATCTCATTTCACTTTGTATTCATTAGTGAGACAGTTATTGGCAAGAAACTCAGTAGGGAGATGGGGCTGTTGCAGTCTTTGTTAACCCATTTGCTCCCAGCGTTTTTCGCAGTCGTCGTATGGCAGACGATGTGGAGCAGAAGTGGGATATCTTGGCGGCGTGTTCCCCTGGCCATCCTGATCGATCCATGTGTCTTACAGGAGGTGGGAGAACACTGCAACTGGGAGAGTAGCAGCACAGGCGCTGACAATTGAGTTGATAGAGGAAGGGATGACATTTGGAGCGGAAACGATAACACGGATGCGTGATAAAACCTTTCGTGTCTGCGTGGTTCGTAAAAGGGAAAATATAGATGGAATGAATCTGCTGATGACGCAGACGCAGATGCATAAATTGTGCCATACGAGGGAGGTGCGTTAGTGACTGACTTGCTGACTCACAAAGGGTGTCACCATTATGTAGGGGCAAGTAAGGCAAAGGAAACTCTTATGGTGTGTTCGTTATTGATTTTTTTCGCGCTCAATGCCTAAGTCACTGATTTTAAAGTGATCAACGCCAATAGAACTGCCCACGGTGTGCAGATATGTTTCAATTATGTTAGCGTGAAAAAAACATACGAGGACATTGCACAGACTGCCCCGTCTCTTTACATTTTTCTCATTCTCGTGCGCTGCATGTTCTGAGGCCCTCGTATATTTTTTTCTCTCCGATACAAAAAAAAATACATCACAACATCTATGTACGAGCCTCTCCGGTAAGGTCCAGTTTTCACTGGGAAGCTTGACCCTTCAGTCTTGTTCCGACTCCACCGGTAGCGCTCTACAAACGCCAGGTACAGTGGGATATATCTCAGTTATAAGGTTCATTAATGCATTCGTGCTTTGGATGTATACCCACACACTGCTCTAACTGTGGTCCCTGCAGTTGAAGGTCGCCTTGCTATCCTTGTCATCTTACCTATTTCCTTTGTTATCGTCACTGTATTCAGGTGGTTCATTAAGAACAGACAGACCAAACCTTCCCTTCCTCCTGGCCCAGTGCCACTCCCACTGTTAGGGAATATCCTCTCTATCAACACCAAAGAACCTTGGTTGACTTACACTCAATGACATGCTGTTTATGGTACGTGGACAGACAGCTGATTACGTTTTTAGTGCAAATCATTCTTTCAGGGGACTTGGTATTTGTGTGAATTCTAGACCAGGATGCAGTCGTGATCAATTCTCAGCATGTTGCGCAAGCCTTACTGGACAAGCGCTCTGGGATTTACTCCAATTGACCATAGTTAGCCACAGTCGAGCCGTGTGTTCTTTTAATATTCATGTGTTCAATAGCTGATGTTCATACAGATGTGGCTGGTCGGTCAACTTTACATTTATAGGTTATACTGATGAATGGCGTCGTTGCCGACGACTCATCCAGCAAACTTTCCGCCTCGACTCTGCACTCAAGTTTCAGTCCAATGCAAATGAGACGGGCTCGTGAGATGATTGTCAACCTAATTGATGACCCTCAACATTATCATTCCCACTTCGCAACGTTAGCCAATGTGTTTGAAAATGTCGAGCGATTATTAACTTATCCACAGGTTCTCGTCATCAGTTGGGATGTCTGCTATATATGACTACCAGCCAAGCGCTCGTGATGATCCTCTAGTTCGAATCGTAGAAAATGCAACCACTATTGGCTTTGAGATGATGACATCAGAGAGAGCAGCCTTCCTCAGGGCCTTCCCATTCTGTGAGCTCAGCATTCTTTCTCATGGGAAGATTCGAGTTGACACTTTGTACTGTCACTCAGTACTGAAGTTACCTGACTGGTGTTGGGGATCCTCAATCAAAGGCGATGCTCGAACTTCGACCAATCGCATGAGGGAACTGACAGACGTGCCATTTCGATATACACAGCAGCATATGGTGGGCCTCTGTTAGTTTAGTCCCAGACACTGATTCTATGCTTGCCAGGGCCGATAGCTCGTCACTTGGACAGTTGTCAATGGTGGCAGAAAATTTGCGACGGATGGAGAAGCAAGATGAGGCATCCAAACCAATGTTTGAGACTGTCTTGAAGAAAGCCGCTACTACTGCTATGATAGGTTTGTTGCCCTTTACAAGGGATGTTATACTCTTGACAAATGCATACTATGCAGGTGCATATGAGACGGTCAGGAGATGACCGAACCATATCGTGCGCTGCTCAACCTCTTTACAGACTACTTCAACCCTGATGGCTTTTGCTCTCGCCATGGTGTCTTACCCAGATGCTCAACGATGCGCACACGCGGAGATCAACTCAGTAATTGGAAGAGATCGCTTACCTACATTTGAAGATAGGGCATCGCTACCCTACGTTGAAGCCATCCTGCGGGAGACTTTGCGATGGGAGCCTGTTGGGCCCCTTGGTAATTTTCCTCGCTAAGTGATCTTGCCTGCACTAAAGATGATCTTATAGGCATGCCACATGCTACTTCGAGTGATGATATATATGATGGCTACTTCATTCCAAAAGGTCTGCTGTTTTCATCCAGTGAACAAATCATTTATAATATTGTACATCAGGAGCAACCGTCATATGCAATATATGGTCAGATACTATGATTCTCCCCAGCTTTCATGATACCCATGTTATATTTCAGGGGCATTTCACGGGATGAAAAGAGGTATCCTGACACATCTCGTTTTATGCCAGAAAGGTTCTTGGACTGTCAATGGAGCGTTGACCCTGCGGCATACGTTTTCGGTTCAGGCCGGCGTGTATGTCCAGGTTGGTTGACTTATCTTGCTGTCCTATTGACATGTGATGAGTTATCCGTTAACCAGGCTGGTACACTGTCGATGCCACTCTGTGGTTCGCTATTGCGACCATGTTGGCCACGGTTGACTTTTCCTTCGCCAAAGATGACCAGGGCAAAGTGATCGACTTCACCCCCCAATTCACAACGGGACTCACCCAGTATTTTGATTTCCTGTGTCATTCCATCCTCCTGTCACTAATAGTTTCATTGTTTTAGCTCCGCTGCGGTCTTCCCTTGCGATATTTCACCACGCTCTCATATCCACTCAGAATTTGTGGATCTTCTCTGAACTGGATTGTAGTGTGTATTCAAAAAATTGTCTGTCAGAAAGTAGGTTTTAACGCAATGGACCCCAGGCTGTAGTGATATGGGTTTGAGTAGTGCGCACCGCTATCTGATAAGAATTCACCTGGTTCTCGGACCCCAAACGCATTGTGAGCCTGGTGAGAGAGGTGGCACTATGCAAGTAAGGTGTGTAGGGGGCTATCGGCTGCCATATTGTACATTGGGTCAGCTACAAAATAGACTAGGTACATACATAGTTGTAAGTGTAGTATATAGGCTTGGCTAGGCCCATTTGTCTAGATCGATTTCGACGATAGTTTGTCCAGATAAACCTGATGAACAAAAGGTTAACTTGTGTGTAACAGGAAAATAGGGGTCTTGCCAAATTAATGAAAAAGTATTTGATTAGGCAATGACCCTTACTCAGCGTAGTCAGCCAATGAAAATTGTTGATCGTTTACATACTCCGAGTGTTGACGTTACTTCATAGACTCGTAACCAGTCTGACTATAGCGTCAAATTGAGATGGTGAGAATTATTTGACGTAGTCAGACTGGTCGAACTCGGAGAGATTTGGCAGGCGGAGCGAGGAGTTTGAAATTTAGCACATGCCGGTCGTGCCGCTTTGGGTAGTAGCTGGAACAACTTCGGACGCTGTGATCCTTGGGAAATAAGATCGAGTTGCGAGAAGGCCTCGAGAACTTGCTGGTGTTGTGTCGTTGAAAGTGCACTCGTAAAGTCCGTCGGGAGATCTTCAATTGCATCTCGAGCAGCGAGCGATAGAGGTCGTACGGAACTCATGGTTAAGACTTAACATATTATACAGTTTGAACGACGGTAGACGCATATACTTTGTGATACATATGATCGAGTGTCACCGGCACGACCGGCACCTGCTAAATTTCAAACTCCTCGCTCCGCCCTGCCAAATCACTCCGAGATCGACCAGCCTGGCTACACCACTCGAGTATCCGTGGTAGTATACGCCAGGCTGGTCACGAGCCTAGTTGCTTCATACTTACCAGCATCCACGCAAGGCTTGTACTTCTAGGCTCTGCGGATTTTTCGTGTAGCAATAACTGCACGACGAGTTTACAGAGCCCCGGTTGAGGGTACTGTTGTTTGTGGACGCCGCCACGTTCTGACACTGTTCTGCCCTCGGCCGCCATTCAATTTCAGCGACACAGTCCCATTTTCGTCGTGTCCGCGATGTTCATCGGTATGGTCATCGCAAAGACTGTGTAGTAAAACGAAGTGCAACCAAGGCAGAACAGCTACCATGCCATACCTAAGGGAGCTAATACCATCCCCATACCTCACGAAGCAGAAGTTCCTCTCGGCGGCCGGCCTGAAAAAAACTTGGATTTCCTGCTCGCTGGCACGGTACCTTTCAAACGCTGTCTTTTCAGTCTCAATACCAGCCAGAGTCAAATCGATTCGCGCCTGATCTGAAAGTGAGTCAACGACTCAGTGTTATCTTTTTCGACCCTCATGTTCAAGTTCACCTCTAGCTGTCCGTGTTACAGACAAATGCTCATCTCAGTCTTAGATGCGCAAAGCCCATAGATTCTTCCCATGATTTTGCAATATGGTGTTGGGCAAGAGGAAAAAATGTCGGTCTCACTTGATATTGCACAAGTCGAGGTCTCCGAGTTCTCCTCCGTATTTCGTCCCTTATAGATCATGCTGGCTATTGTGATCATCAAACGGATCAAACAAGATCTTTGGCGTCCTACGCACGCTCTGGGCTTGTATTGTTGGCCCTGTATTTGAAGTACTCGGGAATTTTACTTTCTGCGGTTTACGCATCTGGTGGTGTCCTACTGCTGAGTTCACGCTGCTTCTTCTACATGCAGCGAGCTATCTTGCTGCGGCGATGCAATTCTGCAGTGTGATATATTCTATGTTGTACATCGACGATGATATCACACGTCAGATCGTTTCTGTTTTTATGAGAACTTGATTGATGGTTCGGGGAAATTAGACTGCAGAAAAACGCGCTGCGGCAGCGTTGCACGCGGCTGTGAAGAAATTCCGGTAGCGCATTCCGTTCGAACAATAGATCATGTTTATTCACATGGGCGTCTGGTTTGGGACTCGCGTGACATGTTGTTTTGTGATTGCAGCAAGTGATCCATGCTGTCATCATAATACATGTAGAGATCATGCGACTGTTCTTGTTGACGGTCCAAATAGGTGGGCTCTACAACGTTGAAACAGGTGGCGGACAAATATGAGGCCCCCGGACATGCACATGTGCATACCCACAGCCAAAGTGATATTCTCCTTGATAACATACTGTAATATTAGGACGCATGAAAGCCATAATACACTTGCTGCAAATATTACACATGTCATGCATCTACCCCGCCTTAACAAATCTCCCAGCTCGATACCAAAACAAATGCTCCTCCATTTCCGTCTCCCCATCCATCTTCCACACACCTCCTCCGCTCACCCACCCCCCAGCATCCTCAATCCACCTCTGAGCCGGCCGATCCAAACAACACCCCCCAAAAACCACCCTCCAAAGCGGCGTCCAAAACCACTGCCACCACCTCACATCCCTCCTATTACTAAGGCAATGTTCATAGAACAGTACCTGTCCCCCCGGTTTCACCACCTCCGTGATTAATCCCGCTATCGTGCTTTGGGGGAGGGGATGGAACAGATGGTGAGGATGCTGATGAGGATGTCGATAGGTGGGTGGGGTGTGGGGAGGGAGGAGAGGATGGTGCTGATGTGCTCGGCGCCGCAGGGGAGGATGAGGAGTGTGTTAGAGGCTTCGGTGTATCCGGCGGCTGAGGCTGTGCGCCGGAGCTCGGCGTGCATATGGGTGTTGGGCTCTACAGCGACGTATTTTGTGACGCGGGAGTAGTCGAGGTACTTGATGGTATGCCCGTGACCTGTTTTTTCATGTGTAAATGGAAGTATCTTAAAATGGGCGAGCGGGATTTACCGGCGCCGATGTCGAGTACGACGCCGTATGCGTGTGGGGTGATGAGCTTTTGTTTGGTGGCCTTTGCGTTCCCGTCGACGCCGTCACCGAAGAGCTTCCATACATGGGACACGAAGATGTGGGAGAGTTCATATGGTTGGAAGAGTAGGGAGGGAGTATGGCAGATTGCTAGAATGGTGGGCCAGAGACCAGCTTGGAGGGCAAGATACAGTTCTGGGAGTATTCCGAAGGCTGCGGAGAGGCGCATTTCAGGTAGCGCCCGTAGCAATTAAGGTGCGATTAAGAGGGAGGGAAGGAGTGGGCGGACGTTATATGTACCGATTATAAGCGCTGGCAACCTGGAAGGTGTTTAGTCGTGATTAGTGACAGGATGGCCCTGTTCTTCAGCGGACTCTGTGCGGCTCTCATGGAATCGAGATATACTGCATTTGTGCTGCGTGGTCCGTAGCAAAAGGAATTCATGGACATTGGCGCTGGTATTGTAGTGAATATATCCGTCAGGTCTATGTGTGGTCAACGTTGATGTCAACAATGCACACACATGACCTGACGAGTATAGTGACCTTGGGAAAGCCTTGGACGAGTAAGTGCGGAAATGATTTCGGGGCCGAGCATCTCATGTGCGGGATAGACGACAGGTCGTTTGATCTATGAGAAGAAAGGTTCGTATTTATGGACACGATGGTAGGGATGCTGAAAGCATACCAACATGACCCAGTATGAAAAGCGCAGCGGGGCAGAACATCAAAGATATGAAATCTGATGAGGAAATGAACAAGAGACAGGTCATTTACAGGAAGTGAAACATACAATCATTGATAGGTGAAAACGCGTTCAGCCATATTTGTGTGATGACGGCATGTGGTCACGGGGCCCTACATTTTTCGTCGGTTGCCCTTGGGGAGCCTTATCGCCACTAGTCAGGGTAAGATTTGTGACAGACTGTTGGTTGAATGTTACCTACAGCGTCTAGAGGTTAGACTGGATATGCTGGAGGGAGGTGTTTTCTAGAAGGTGATAGGACCACGTCATGTGGAACGCGGTCTCGGCTCTTGTAATGAGCCTCGAGTGATGACGAAATGAAAAGTCACGCGTTTGGGTCCGCGGGGGATGCCGAGAGAAGTGTACCTGACCGATTGGATCTGCACGTGTATTAGATCACGATCGGGGTGATTCATTTGTGTCGCTTTGCCTTTAAGTTGCTTTCTTTTTGCTCCCACTACATTGACGGCTTCGTCGACCCCATTCATCGAGCTCACTGTCCACGACGACGACGACGACGACGAACAAAGATAGACGACGACAACGACGACGACAGAGTACGATGAATGTTTCAGATCTACTTCAAGATTCACCTAGTCAGCATCGAAAACGCCCTTCCGGCACAACGAGCACGAGCTCTTCTTCGCCTGTTCCCCAACAAGTTGTTTCTGCCCCAACAAATCAAGTTCAAACAAAGTCCAATTCAGTTTCACCCCAATCAAATTCAGCTGCTCGTCCTACAGTAGTTCCACCAAACCCCAATGCCCCGTACCCTGCTGCACCGCCATCGTACTACCCACCTTCCCCTTTCGTACCACAGCGCATCACACCAAGGCAACCCCCAGAACAGCCAATGGCCAGTCTCCAACACCCTCACCCTCCCTGGGGTCCTCGTTCAACTTCGGGGTCCTCCACACTTCTATCTGCAACTACCAGAGCGCCATTACCCGTTGGTCCGTCTTCTTTTCTTTTCATCTTCATGTAAACACTGATTTCCTTTCTTTCAATGAAATCTCTAGAGAGAAGTCCAGTCGTTCAACGACAAAACGTAATCACTGCTGCGACTACTGCTCCAGGTCCGTTTTTCTCCACTACCCATACATCACAACCCTAACCCCCCAAAAGCAGCCTCCCATTCCCCCAAAAACCAATCTCAACCCCCCAAACCACCGCTCGAGAAACGCCCGCCTCCTCCAAACACTCCAAATTTGAACCCCAATCTCAACAATCCAAGTCCAAATCTAAACCCAAATCTCAACTTTCGTGACCGCGAGACTATGAGAGACCGTGATGGTCTACTTCGCGACATTGCTATTCCTGGTCGTGAACCAGGTCTCCATCCTCGTGACTTGCGTGACCCTGTATTGTTACCGAGAGATAGAGACCCTGGCTTGTTACCCAGAGAGCGGGATCCCGCCTTACTGCCTAGAGATGCGGGTCTATTACCGCGTGAGAGAGACCTCCGTGATGCCACTCTCCTCCCTAGAGAACGCGAGGCAGGCTTACAGCGTGATGTTGGTCTACTCCCCAGAGAACGTGAAGTAGGTCTATTACCAAGAGAAAGAGACCCACTCATACCACGAGATCGCGATACCCTCCCCCGAGAACGAGACCCGTTGCTCACAAGAGACCATTTCACACGCGAGCGAGACCCGCTCCTTGTGCGTGACCGCGAGCCGCTCATACCTGGCCGAGAAACCCTTGTGCGCGAGAGGGAGCGAGACCCCCTTCTCCCACGCTATCGAGACGAGCGGGATCGGGATCGGGATATGGATGCGATACGTGCCGCTGCGGCTGCAAGGGAGGAGATGGAGAGGCGGGAAATGGGCATGGAGAGGAGAGACCCTTTGGGTTTGGATAGACGGGACCCAGCTATGGATAGGCGTGACCCGGTTATGGATAGGCGTGACCCAATTATGGACAGGCGCGATCCAACTATGGACAGACGTGATCCAGCTATGGACAGACGCGACCCAATCATGGATAGACGTGACCCACCCATGGACAGAAGAGAGCCTATCACCAAAGACAGACGAGATCAAGACCGCCCATCCCACGACAGACGCGACCCACACGCCCACCCAATGGACCGCTTCGACCGCCCTCGCCCCCCATCCGAACGTGGTCCCGTCCCCGCAGGCCCTGGCGTACTACAGCTCCACCCTGGTCCTGTCCATTCCCATCCCCACACGCATGCGCCCCCGCTAGAGCGCGATAGGGAACGTGATAGGGATAGAGACAGGGATAGAGATAGGGAAAGAGAGCGAGAACGTGACAGAGAACGCTCCCATGCAATCGTCCCACCTCTAGACCGCGAGCGCGAAATGGCGATCCACAGGGATCGAGAAGCGATACGTGAAAGGGGGGAGAGAGAGCTTTTGCAACAGCAGCAGCAGCAACAACGGGATCGTGACCGTGACCGGGACAGGGACAGAGACAGGGAAAGGGAACGCCCATCAGAAATGCAGCGAGATAAACCCAGCGCTGGGGAACGAGAGAGGGTAGGACCCGGCGCTAACCCCGGCCCCGGTCCAGGACCCAGCAGCCATCGTGCATCTCCACTCTCCCGACCACCCTACGTACCGACGAACACCCATAGCCACACATCGCCCCACGCACATACGCACGGACACACACCAAACCATGGACATGTGCTTATCCCACCACATACATCTCATAGTCATCCCCCGCAGACGCAGGGTCGTGGGCGGATGTTGCCTGGCCAAGGACAGTTCCAGGCGTTGCCTCTTCCGCACCCTCATCCGCATGAGTGGGATAGGGACCATCCGCAGAGTCAGAGAGTGGAGAGGGAGCGTGTGGATCTGAGGCTTCCTGGTCCTGAGAGAGACAGGGACCGGGATCGGGAGAGGGAGAGGGAAAGGGAAAGGGAGCCGAGAGAGCGCTTGCCCACTGATCAACGGTTGAGCGAGCGTCCAGGTCCTGGGGAGATCCTGCAGCTGAGGGATCCAGCGCTTCTGGTGCGGGATCGAGAGAGCGGTAATGTTGGTGTTGGTGTTGGTATTGGGGGGAGGGAGCAGCGTGAGTTTATTAGAGAGCGGGAGCAGAGAGAACGGGAGAGGGTGGGGGAGAGAGAACGTGAGCAGAAGGTGTTGTCGGATCGAGAGAGGGAGCAGAGAGAGAGGGAACTTAGGGGTCTTGAGCCGCCTGATCGACGACGCCGCACGCATCCACATTCGCAGGCCCAGACTCAGGTGCACTCGCGGATGCCGTCTCCCATGATAGACGAGAGGGAGAGAGCGATGATCGAGCGCGAGCACTTTGACAGGATGGAAAGGGAGAGAATGGAGAGGGAGCTCCTTGAGCGCGAATACGTGGAACGAGAACATGAGCGGGGGATGAGCATGAGTATTGTTGAGCGGGAGAGGATGGAGCGCGAACACGAGCGGATAGAACGACAGCACCTCGACGCCCTTGACCGTGAGCGCTTTGAAGCTCGTGAACGTGCGGAGCGCTTGAACCTTGAGGCGATGGAGCGTGAACGCGCTGAACGCGAGGCCCTCGAGCGCCTTCCCACCCCGCAGGAGCTTGCACTGCTTCTCCAATCCCGCATGGAGCGCCCGCATATCAGCCTTGGGTCATGGGTGTTACCTGCATTGCCGTTTCCATGGTTTTTCGGAGATCACATGCCCTGCATGAAGGAGGGAGAGGTGCAGGAGATTGGAAAAGACGGTTTGGTTGTCCCTCCAGAAGTACGCCTCACCGTCCTCATACCGTCCTCCTTCCTCCCTGCCTCGAGGCCACACAAGCTGCGGTTATGGGGTGGAGGATTATTGCCCCCTCCGCCAATACAGTTCTGGCCTGTACATGCGAACTTGAGCCTCAACGCAGCAGGAAACGGTTCTGGCCCATCTGGACCAAGCACCACGCCTAATCCCTCAGGACCTGTCGCAAGAAACACGCCAAATCCCACACCAAACCCCGCACCGCCAACCTACCATCCAATGCACGCTCCCCGCCGGCGCGTCTATACCGACGACTCAAACGTTCTCGCATGTGCAGTGCACGCCGGTCTTCTAACATGGAGTGCCGTCTCCCGCGCAAAACAAGAAGGCAAGGACATCAGAATCGTGCTTGGAGTTGTGCCCACCGTATCAAGTTTCGGAGGCGGCGTCGGGAGCGATTGCAACCACGTGGATCATCCCGTTGTTGCAGGGATCGGACCAGCAAATGGCACGCCTTCGAATGGCATCACACCTGCCGTGTCAGCACCGAATGGGATCACGCCTAGCACCTCGCAATCTTCTGCTTCTCAGCCTACCGTATCGTCTCATGGTTCTGGGAGCAATGGTACTAGTGGTGTTGCTGGAGCTACGGCGCTTGATGGGATGGGTTATGCTGGTGGTGTTTGGGCGAGTCGGTTCGTGGGTGGATGGGGGGAGGCGTTTTATGGGCGTCTGAGTGCGGGGTATGGCCCTGCGAGTGTGAATGATGCTGCAGGTGGACAAATACAGAGGAGCTTTGAAGAGGAAGCGGAGGATGATGGGAGGGGCGTTGTTAGTGCTGGTTGGGGGTGGGGGCATGATGGGAGTGCGATTGAGGTTGTGGATGTTGAAGTTGTTGAGGTGGGTATTTTCTTTCGTTTCTTTTCGTTTCGTCTTCCTCTTGCGTACGATTTTTTATTCGTATTATCTATTTCTGGTGGTGCACGATACTGATTAGGATTGTTTTACAGAAGGGCACTGCGCGAGGTCCTGGACTTGGACGACGCAACAGGTCACAGAGGTTACAAGAATATGCGACGCGTCGTGCGGCTCTGGCCCTTTCTCCTGCGTCATCTGCCTCACCACCACCACGCACACATTTGTTCGCTGACGTCACAAACGGCCGCAAGCGACGCCGGTTTACCTTTGATGATATCAACGTGAATGGGAAAACCAACGCAGACCCCGAGAATCTAGAGGAGCTCCAAAAGATGCACGCACGAACGCTGGTGTTTGGTGGCTTGGGGATGGGTGCTGGGTGAGTTTTGTTCTGTTTCCTTTGACGATGTTGGGTGCTGAATGGATATTTTTATGTGTAGGTTCAAATACACTCCAATGCTCCTTGCATGTGCGCTCTTCCCGCATCTCGCGGATCCTGCCATACGCGCATCTTTGCCTCGAAAGCGGCGGAAGATCGACCCATCTGCAGAGGGAGGGGACGTACGAATGGACATAGATGATGCCGGTGCCGAGGAAGAGACTGGGGACGAACGACATTCAGTGGTTCTCGAGAGCGATGGCGAGACGTACCTCGTAGCTCCTGGGACTAGCCCGAGTGAAGGGTTTGTGTTGTCTGTCCTCCTGTCTACACCTTCTCCAGGCGGGAAGGAGATGGAGGTCGTTGAGGAACCTGCGGACGATAAGGACACAGTGACAACTGCGCCTGTGCCCAAGACGCCTCCTCCCACTTCGAGTGCTGGTGAAGACCCAACCAGTACCTCTGATGCGCCAAAAGACGACCAAAAAACGCCAGTCCCAGATCCGCCTCCACCTCAGCCCATATCCGCTCCGCCGCCTTCAGACAAGACAGTGCCTCAGAGCAGTCATACGAAGATCGTCCGAAGCAACCTCCAGGATACGGATTTCAAGTTTGAGCAGGATGGTGTCGTTGTGTGTGGGCAGGGAGATGATATGAGGGTGAGAGTGGTGCGGTGGAGGTGGTATCTATAATACTTGCAGGACTTTGTCGCGCTTACTATTAGGCTTAGAATTAATTTTGATTTGACGTTATTCTATGCTCTGGGGTGGGCGAGCCCACTCAACTGGCCAAGTAGTACACCAAATGGGCTTGACTTGATCACCCGAACTTTGCGGCTCAGATATTTCTCACACAATTGTTCGAACAGTTATCTTCATAAATCTACACATGGGAGCGTCATGATTGTTTGTGCACTGTTGTCAGTCCAGCCATCATCGATGGATAGTTCCCCTCATCAGAACCACCCGAACGCGCCTCCTCTCAGCTATAGTACCAACCTCTAACTCGGACTACTGCCTAGCCAGTAGTGCACACTGCGGGCTAGCTGACAGAACCCATCGTGATTATTGAACGTGCTAGCGGGCCACAATGAGGAAGAGGTAATTGATAACATGTGGGGTCAGCCACCGAGCCTCTAACGGACCCATTCACAGACTGGACCTAGACATAATCTCCCAGAGTCCCTGGACTTTCCATAGGACTGACCTTCACGAGTTAGGGAGGATTAGGCTTTAGCAACTTGAATGCCTTCACAACTTCAATTTCTGGCCTCAGAAAAGGGATATTTACAGTCGAGAGACATCGTTATCGTCGTATCGCGCATGAAGCTGCCATCTCTGTGTCGATGTCGCCAAATGATGGCAATTCCCAAAAGCGTTGAACGGTCAACAGCTCGACTAGTCAACCTTGATGATAAAGGGTGTAGCTCAGATATGAGGGCGCAACCTTTTTGTAAGTTGTTTGTAAGTACCGGTAAGTACCTAAGAAACCTTACTATCGTGGGAGTCGGGGTTCAAACGTTCAAGCTACGCAATGTGCACAGTGCGGCAGTATCCGCTGGTTTCGGAGCTCGCAAGTAGTGTGCACAGCATCCTATCATTCGGAATTCGCAGATACTACTAGTAGTGCCGAATCTGCCTGTGTGCCCTGTATATTTAAGCCCAATGGATTCTTCCATCACAGCATACCCACCCTGTACTTTAAATGAGTCACGTTTGCCTCTCGTCGCCACCCCCCTCCGAGATGCGAGTGCAATACTATCCACTCATACTGATGACACTCCACTACCGAGTCTCACACAGCCAGCCCCGAACCCAAGCAATTGTGTCATCGTCATACAGAACAACTACATTGCGGAGGGGGGAACCATCAACATACTTTCAGGTCACGGCAACGATTCCAGTGAGTTCTTCGCATGTCTGACTTACTAGAGTACTCATCTTGTAATAAGCCGTGACCAAGTTAGATCATGTCACACTAACTGCAGAGCCCACACCCTTGAGTCCCCCGCTGGTGAGCCAGCCAGAGCCAGCGGAGCACGGTCGTGAAAGCATAGTGTTGAGTGGTAACACATTCGGCGAGTGCGTCATGATAAACATAGGATCACCAAATTGCACTGGAGCTGGTAGGTCGTTAAGTTCACCTGAAAGAAAATTAACTGAAGAATGTTTGCGTCAATTAAACAAACTGCTCTGACGTCCCAAATTGACCGCAACATCTAGGAGGAAGGGTCTACTGGTCTTGTAATGTATTCACCTGTATGCACATGTATGAAGAGGTGCAGTTCATTGGCAATTTTTGGAAAAACGGGACGAGTTGTATGCGCATAAGCTTTGCGCTCGTGATCATTTCGACACATCCGACCTCCCCAAAGATAATAATGAGCTCGCAAAAAAGAGACGAATACCCACGGAAAGAGCGCCAATTGCGTGCCAGCGGCCCCTCGGAACGTTTCGTGTTTCCTCTGAAAAAAGTAGGCACTTCGGTGGACATCATGTGGTTGCACATTATGTATCATATCGCATGTAACATACAGAACCCATAAATGGCAGTGCTGCTCTAGTAAAGGCGGAACAAGGGATAACAATGATTATTTCTAGGTGACAGCATTAACAATTCGCAGAGGAATTGCACTCGCCAATATAATATTATCGAACTGCTGAGTGAACCGACTCATACTTCCTGCTCGGGGCTGGAGGACAATATATCCCATTTTCTTCTCGTTACAAAACATACTGAATGTACGGACGGTGTAGCAAGCTCTTGAGGTGACTCAGGAGTCAGATGACAGAGGGTGACCAGTCAGTTGTTCGACAACTTTGGATGCGCGGGCGAGCCCCTCAAGCTGCGCGATCACATTTGCCAGATATCTTGCAACTGAATCACTTGTCAGCAGAAGAGCAGTAGAGGACTGCGGAAACAAGTGTTTTCCTCCTCCCGAACCTTAACACGGCTGACAGCCGGGGAACGTCACAGCCACAATTTCCTTTTATTCTTTTCGCCGTTCGCATGGAACATGCAGGCTGACTAATAAACTGGCCTGGCGCGAGTCCGAGCACTAAAACTGCGCTTCAGGTTCATGTTTCAAGCTCAAGAACCATTGAGTTTTTTTTAGTACAGCTCCGCTTCTACTACCACTAGGCTGTCTCTCGGCCCGGTGGCTCTGCTTTCAAGTTGTTGTAGAATTAGCTATGACTAATCAATCGGATGACGTCTGATATGATCCGTGCACTTATGAGTAGCGGACTTTCGGAGAGATTTTTCACAACATATATATTTACATAGGAGATCTACGATAAAATAATCACGCTGTATTCTTACTCCTAAAACATACGCTGCTTCTATTGAACAACAGCGCCCAAAAGCGCTCTTCTATTAAACTCGTGGCTCAACCTACATTAGGTTATGAGCCCTGGCGTGCGCAAATAAAAAACATACTGTTAATAACAAAGTAATCTAATCAAAACATGACCGATACTCAACATTCCGTATCATCACTGTATCGGATTGAGCATCTCGGCGAAGACAATTGGATCCCCTGGAAAACTAAAGTCTTAGCCATCTTAGGAGATAAGGGATATGAAGGGCATGTGGACGGTACGAACCTTAAACCGGAGAAGGGCCCAGACCCTGTACCGGATGAAAAGAAGGCCGCCATAGCCAAATGGGAAGCGGATGATCAGAAGGCGCGGACAATCATAGTCCTGTTAGTGAGTGATGTGCAGATGGTGCACCTCACCGGGGCCAATACAGCCAAAGAGATGTGGGACCAGCTGAAACTCGTCAAAGAATCACGAGGTCAGCAAGGTATCTACACTTGGAGGCACAAATTGTACCGTACCTTTGTGTCCGAAAGTACCGACATCCCTGCTCATATTATTGAGCTGAGAACGATCCAGGAAACTCTTCATATGATGGGGAGTATTGTACCCGATCAAGACTTCAAAACTATAATGATGGGATCACTACCGCCCACATGGGAGACGTTTGTAGTGACTCACCAGAGTAATATGACGATGACGTCACACGAGCTAATCTCGATGATTCTTGAGGAAGACCGTCGAAGGAAAGAACGAGGAACCGAGTTTGTGGTTAGCAAGATAGCGGTAAATGAAAGGAAGAGGAAGTTTCCTAAAAAAGAGGGGAATGTGAAGAAGTGCAAAGTATGCAAAAAGATCGGACATACCGAGGATGACTGTTGGCACAAATCTAAGAAATGTGCTAACTGCGAGAAGACAGGACATGAGCAGAAAGATTGCTGGGCCAAAGGTGGCGGAAAAGCGGGTGAAGGGCCGTCCGCCAAGAAGCGCTTTAAGAAGGACAAAGCTAAATTAGTCCAAGAAGCGCCGATGGAAGAGGACGAGACCATCGAAGACGTAGCCTATACGGCTAATATGTCTGGACTTGCTGAAGACGTCACTTATATGACTGAAGAGAATGTAAATGTAGGCGAGGATGAATCTGAGCGACTTTCCTGGTATGATTGGTATGCCGACTCGGGAGCATCATCCCACTTAACGAAGATTCGATCGGCGTTGACCGATTATGTGCCACTAAATGGACACCGAGTGAACGGTATCGGGAATGAATCCCTTGAAGCACTCGGGCGTGGTACTATAGAACTCGTTAGCAAAATTGGCAATCAATTGATCAGATCAAAGTTCCGGAATGTCCTATACGTGCCGCGTGCTTCTAACAATCTCATATCAATTAGTAAACTTGATAGAGAAGGTGGAGGTGCACAAATGAAAGATGGTTCAGTCACTCTTCATATTAGAGGGGGACGAGCCATTGTCAAAGGAAAATTAATTAACGGGTTGTACAAGTTAGATACACGAGCACAAAAATATCCTAAGACTCGCGTACATACTGTACAAGAAAATCCGGAAAAAGACTGGTTAGCGTGGCATAAGAGGTATGGACATATCTCATATAGTGGGCTGAAACGTTTGCGTCAGGAAAATTTAGTCAATGGATTAGACATTGACACAGACTCACCTATGAAAGAATGCGAGGCTTGTATACAAGCCAAGCAGGTGCGCAAACCTTTTCCTGATAGCGTAGATGAGAGATCTCGAGATCCAGGGGAATTAACTCACAGTGATCTATGGGGACCAGCGAGAGTGCAATCGATCGGTGGGGCACGATATTACATTTCATTTATCGATGACTACTCCCGAAGGAGTAGCGTCGAATTTCTGAAACAAAAAGGGGAAGCCACCACGAGAATGAAACAACACCTCACCTACCTAGAGAAAGACTGCGAGAATCAACCCAAAAAGATCCGCGTCGATAATGGCAAGGAATATGTCAATAACGAGCTTAAAGCATGGTGCAAGGATAGAGGAATTGATCTTCAGACAACAGCGCCTTACTCACCGGAACAAAACGGCGTGTCTGAAAGATTTAATAGAACTCTAACTGAATTAGCACGTGCCATGCTGATAGCTAAAGACTTACCTGAATTCTTATGGGCAGAGGCTGTAGCGCATGCAGCCTATTTAAGAAACCGTGTGCCGACACGAGCACTAGAAAGTGTTACCCCTGAAGAATTATGGAGTGGTAAGAAACCGGACATATCTCACTTACATGAGTTTGGGGCACCGGTATACATTTTGCAGGAAGGCCCTAGACCATCAAAAATGAGCGCAAAGTCAATTAAACACACCTTCGTGGGGTTCGAAGACGGACCTACAGTGGCTCAAAAAACTGTCCACATGTTTGCGCTATTTTGACTGTTTACATCATTGTACAAGAATGGATAGGTATTCCCAGGACATCCTGCCATGGCCTGGGAGTACTACATCAGGGCTTCAAAATGAGCCCTTACCCGTGGGAATTGGTGGACATATGGTGGCACTATGAGGTTTGCAAAATGATGACTCATGTGGACAGTTTTTTGAGGCTAGATTGAAACTATATAAATTAATGGTTATGACACCATAAAGTCATACCATTATTAAATAAATTATAATGTGGTGTCATTATGGCATTATTAAACCTATCTCTCACTATATAATGAAGGGAGTCTCATGTATGATAGTCATAATCACCATGAAAGCCATCTCCTCTGCTCAAAGGGATAACATCCTCTCTCTCTCTACTGCTGGCCTCTCTGCTCGTCAAATAGCATCTAGAACTGGTGTATGCAAGTCTACTGTGGCCAAGCTCACCAAAGAATGTCACCCAGACAAAGAAAACTCTAGTGGAGGTCGTCCATCCAAACTCACCTCTACTGATAGGAGGGCCATTATTCAGCATATTACTACAGGAAAGGCTGACAATGCTGTCCAAGTCACTCATCACATCAATTCCATCATCACTACCCCTGTATCTTCACAAACTGTGAGAAATGTTCTCAAGGCAGCCAACCTCAAGGCTGTAACAAAGAAGAAGAAGCCTCTCCTTTCTATCAGTCATAGAAAAAGAAGACTGGACTTTGCCCTGGCCCATCAAAACTGGACTGTAGAGGACTGGAAGCGTGTCATATGGTCAGATGAGACTAAAATCAACAGGATTGGGTCAGATGGAAAGGTATATGTGTGGAAAAAGAAGGGGGGGCCTCTAACAGACAGAGAGATTAATGGGACACTCAAGTTTGGAGGAGGTTCTCTGATGGTATGGGGGTGTATGGGGTGGAATGGTGTAGGAATGCTTGCAGAGGTTGAGGGGAGGATGGATGCTGAGCAGTATGTGGACATTCTCAACCACCACTTGCTGCCTAGCATGGCAGAATCAGGAATTGATGAAGAAGATATCATTTTCCAACAGGATAATGATCCCAAGCATACATCCAGGAGAGCCAGAGAATGGTTTGAAGAACATAATATTCATCTCCTTGACTGGCCAGCACAGTCCCCTGATGTCAATGTCATTGAACACCTCTGGGGAATACTCAAAAAGAAGCTTATAGCCTATGAACACCCCCCTAAAGGAGTATGGGAGTTATGGGAGAGAGTGGTGGTAGAGTGGGGACAGATTACAGCAGAGGACTGTCAGAAGTTGATTGAAAGTATGCCTAGAAGGATAGAGGCAGTAATCAAGGCCAAGGGAGGCCACACAAAGTACTAGAATACCTGATTTCCTATGTAAAATATCTGAGTCAAAAAACTGTCCACATGAGTCATCGTTTTGCAAACCACATAGTGCCACCATATGTCCACCAATTCCCACGGGTAAGGGCTCATTTTGAAGCCCTGATGTAGTACTCCCAGGCCATGGCAGGATGTCCTGGGAATACCTATCCATTCTTGTACAATGATGTAAACAGTCAAAATAGCGCAAACATGCGGACAGTTTTTTGAGCCACTGTATACGGAATGGCACCTGCGACACTATTCAGTATCCTTCCCACCCCATACTGGACCAATCTGTGTCATCTTGTGCATGGAATGCGTCTGATGCAACAGTACCATATCCCCTGATCAGATCTTGTCGATGCTCACCAACATCTCATTGATTTCTTGCAAGACTTCGAAGAGATTTATTACCAATGACGCATAGATCGCCTCCACTTTGTTCGACCTTGGATCCATTCTACTTTACATATTGCCCCTGAAACTATCAACAAGGGACCGCCAATTTGTTCATCACAATGGACGATGGAGCGGACCATTGGCAACCTAGCTCAAGAAATCCGACTTCACAATGCATCCGTCTACACCAATCTGTCTCAGTGTGCTGTACGCTGTTGTCAAGTCAATGCAATCAAAGTCATCATTCCCTCAATCGAACCCACAAAAACTAACCTTCCACAAGGTTCACATGACCTAGGCAACGGTTACGTGCTGTTACGCCGTCGAGAACGCACTCCTCACACAGTTCGGCGCTGTGAATCCGATGCCATTCTTCAATATCTCACTGCAAAAGACATACATGTTCCTACTACCCCTCGAATCATTAGGTGGGCTCGACTTCGACTTCCCAATGGACAGGTCGCACGATCTGCATGGAAGGAACTTGCAATGACCAGGCAGCCAAGGATGGCACGAAATGTCAAGGTATGCTTTAAGTTTCTAAGTTTCTCAGCTGATCTGACATTGACATCTTACAGTTATTCATTGATGGGACGACGACTATCGCAGAAGTCCTTTTTTATTTCAACATGACAATTCACGATGAAGACAAGACCTTCGCACTCATTTCAGAATACGGACCACCACACCCAGAACTTTTAGAGCGCTCATTCCAGACTGTTGTTGCATGCACATATCATGGTGATGCATCATTGCGACTCATTGAAGTGTCTCATATCCAATCAGTAGTCGCCATGATTCCACATCAGTTTCCCAGCATTGATGGAGTGTTGTTTTACCTTGTAGAGCGTCCAGGGCTGGATATCATCAGGATGGGCGGCATTGAGGATAATATCCCTGATGAGGACTAGTAGAGTACATTTATGATGTCATACGCATACCTTACATTGATACAATCAGACTACCTTGATCCCATCACACTGATCCCATCAGACAGAAGTTGATCACATCAAAGTGTTTTCATTTAGCGTGATCATGTACATATAGTACTACATACAATACAATGCATTTCTAAGTAATGTCTCTGAGTTTTTGCCTCATCTGACACACTGTATCAAAGCTGGTATCTGTTTTCGAACGATCATACCATCTGTCATCTTCTTCGCGCGAAATGTACTTCCAATAAAGTGAGTCAGGCCCTGGGGGACTTGGTGTGTTGAAGAACCCCTTCTTTTTTGGAACTGGAGTTGCGCCCTTGATGAGTTGGTCTTCTGGTTCACTCTCAGGTTCGGTAACACTACTCGGATCTTCGACGGGGAGGGTAGGAGTTGGTATGGTAGGCTGGGGCAGGTTTTCGGGTTCGCTTTCCGGCTCAGTCACACTGCTTGGGTCGTTGACGGGGAGGATGGGTGTAGGTGCAGCAATCTCAGGTTCGCTTTCCGGCTCGGTCACACTGCTCAGGTTGTCAACGGGGAGGATGGGTGTAGGTGCAGCGATCTCGGGTTCGCTTTCTGGCTCGGTCACACTGCTTGGGTTGTCAACGGGGAGGATGGGCGTAGGTGCAGTGATCTCGGGTTCACTTTCCGGCTCAGTCACACTGCTCGGGTCGTCGACGGGGAGGATGGGCATAGGTTTGGTAGGAGTAGATCTACTTAACTTGTATTAAAATGTCATAGAAATAAATAAAAACTTACTCTTGTTGTAATAAATCCCTTAGCCTCATCAGACGTGCCCTGAGAGGATCAGAAGTCCAATTGGCGGGATCCAGCAAGAAATCGTCGGACAAGGTCATGACGGGTGTGCTAGAATGGGTGGAGTCGTTGGAATCATTTGTATTGATGCTAGTACATAAGATTAATAGATCTAGATCTAGATCGCGAAGCAAAGACTCACCTGGTATCAGCCTGATAACCATCAAGGTCTGGATCTGATGATAGGTCCAGAAAATCTTGGACGGCTGGTAGTAGCATTACAGATGTCTGGACTTGGTGTGTTTTTGGTGAGTTTCCTTTCTTGACTTCAACTCATACCATCATGTCACTCAACGACACAACCTCACCCGCCGGATACCTTGACCTCTTATCTCAAATTAATCCACAGTCATTAACAGGCTTTGATCCGAATATTGGATCCAGCCAGGCCCAGATGTTTCATTTGCGGGACCCAATGGCTAGTAGCGTGAGTCATTAAATTAATTACATTGATGCGTCAAAGATCAGAAACTGATGTCGAATACATGGTAAGCCCCTGCTATTTCAAGATAGCCTTCATTCTCTTCTCGAAAACGATCGGCTGGCATGCAAAGACTCTGACACGAGTTTAGTTGCCCAACTCAAACGGCAACTCACAGAATCACAGCATGCTGTTGCCAGTCTGCAGGCTGATAGACTCAGGCTGATCAACGAAAATGCTGGCCTCAATTCCACTTGCCAAGCTTTACAGTAAGTAAATCTATGGAGTACATGTGCATACAGTATATGTGCATATATGCTGAAAATATCGAATACAGGAATGTTATTGTCAATATCCGTGGTTCCGCGAGCTCCGTAGCGTCGACATCATCATCTCTATCCACATGCGACACCTCAAACATCATTTCCGACGATCAAAAACCTTCGTTAGTGTGTGAGATAGTCGCTGAAGAATGCGATCGAGAACTTGATCGGAAGGACTATCCGTCAATTTGATCGTGGACAAAGAAGGAATGGCAGGCACAGTATCCGAAAAGCACGTCCGCTGAACCCGATAGTTCTAGAAGCACATCTCGAGGATCTGGGCGCATGGCGCAAGGTATTAATGTGTCATGCACTTACTTGCAGGACGAGAAAGGCGTGCCTGTTTCGGCTGATCGCATGAAGAGCATCTGGAATCATATGCTCTCTAGCTTCCGCCAACTTCGGGCCCAAGGCCTCACACCGGTGTCTATTGGCCAAGCCTCGTTGCAAGTCTTACGGTGGCTTATTCATACTCTGTGCAAAGAGTATATCGAATTTCGTTTGTGTGCCGATAACTGGAAGGCAATGAAGCTGATGACCGAGAATTACTCTCAATGGTCTACCTACCATGTCAAGGGCAAGAAAACCAGCAAGCGCGTTAAGGCCGAGCCTGGTGAACATGATGAACTCGAAGCGGAACATACGAAGAAGCGAGCACGGATCGATTCAGATATAATCTCCGAGTCTGTCACCGAGCCTTCTACTAGTAGCACCAATGAAGTGGTAAGTTTTTTTGTTTAATCTTAATGTTTTCTAATTGATCCTTCTACAGATACCTGACACGCTGCAACACCCCTCACTCAACCATGAACCAACACCACCACCCAGCACCGATAAAGGCAAAGGCAAAGAGGTACCTATTGTAGAGGTGAGTTGTATTGTAAGCGCACCAACCAGACACTAACTTCACTTGTTTACCAGGTCAAAAACCCTCTGTAAGTCTTGATCAATTTGTTATTCATCTTACTGATCGATTGATGTAGTTCTAATCTTCTTATGAAACCTTGGCCCAGACCTGTTCCACCCAAACTTCCTCCGACTTCTATTGATTCCTCGAGTTCAGAATCCAACCCGGCTATAGTCCTGCCCTCCGACAACATCACGCCAGTCTCCTTGCCAAATGTCCCGTCAAGTTCCAATTTGACTTCACTTGCTGATTTGGCTTCACTCGCCGTGAAAATGGAACTCGTTCATGCGAACACGATCGACTCGAAGGCTGATGCCATCAAGAAGCGACAGCCAAGTTCCAAGCTGATGCGTGTAAGCCCAAAGATCACAGCGCGGTGAGTCTTATGTATTTCATATTTTCACGGCGATTAAGCTCAACTCTATCTTTCTAGGAACCTTTGCGCCCTCGAGTGGCAATCAAACGGCCATCAAAAGGAACCAGCCAGTGTCTTCGCGACTTACTGGAATAGGTTGCCCACAGCCGACAAAGAGGTATGGTTCATTTTGTTTTATTAACATCTAGCTAATTCTGTCTACAATCACGCTAGTTATACAAGTGCAAAGCAGTGGTTCAGGTGAGTGCTGTTACTTGCATTTGTATCACATGTGCTAACCACATGTTCTATAGCTGGCTTCCTCAGCACAGGCTCAAACAGACGACAACCACGATCAATAGTGGGCGGGATGGTGGGGGTCGGGGAGGGCGGGATGGCGCACGAGGCGCAGCGATACCCTATCTAGTAATGATAGCGATACCACCCTAATCCTAGCGATACCTATAGATAATCTCATTTGCTCTCATTTGATGTGTTTTTGGATCAAAACGCGTGATAAATTCGGATGTAAATACATATCTATGTGTCTAAACACAGCGAGAATCATATCTAAACGTCTAAATTTTCTCTCAAGGTCTTTCTTTTTCCGTCTTGAAAAGTCTCATTTGGCTAAACACGTCGAAACTCAGCGATAAATTTCATAGGGCTGATACTTTTTGATCTCTATCTATACATATCGACCTCTTTATTGTCGATTTTCACTGGGACTTAGTACCTGCAGAATGATGACATGGGGTCGCAGTTTCCTGTCAATGAATGTCGAACACTATAAATCCCAACGAATTTGTTCAAATATGCGGCACGTCCCTCGGTTTTCATCAGCAACCTCACCTCTACAATGGCAACCGTCACCGAAGCAGTCCTACCCCGTACTTCAACTGAGTCCAATTTGCCTGATGCTAATGGAACACTGAAATCGCCGTCTCATCCAGCTTCCACGATAGCTGATGGAACTCCCCTGCCAAGTCAACCGCTGGACACAAAAAATTGCACCACTGTCATCCAGAACAACTTCATTGCAGAGGGTGGAACCATCAACATATTCTCGAGTAACTGCAACGGTTCCAGTGAGTTCTTCACACATCCGACTTACCATTTAGACTCACCTTTCCAACAAGCTGTGACCAAGTTGGAATACGTTGCTGGAACTGCAGAGCACAGGTCTTCGCAGCCTCCGTTAGCAAGACAGTTGGCACCAGTGGAATATGGTCGCAAAAGTGTGATATTCAACGGCAATACTTTTGGCCTGTACATCATGATAAACATAGGATCCCCAAATTGCACGGGAGCTAGTGGGTCCTTTACCTCTTACCAAAAATACAAGAGCTTAACGATCCTTTGCCGCTGACTAGTTAAGCAAACTGCTCTTCCAAAGATCTCAACCCAAGCATGACATTTTCGCAAACTAAGATCAATCCTTTCGACTTGTCACTCAGTTAAGTCCTGTGCGGTTATTCACGACCCCATGTTGGACATTGTAACATCAAAGTTTAGTCCTGTGTGGTCGTTCATGACCTTATGTTGGATATTGTATTTTTGCCATATCGGAGTTTCGCCCCATGTGGTCATTCACGACCCTTCGTCGGGCGTTGTCGTGTACTTACTGCGTTGTCATGTACTGTTTTTTTTACTTCAGAATATAGTCCTTGTCCACTAGCATACCGGAGAACACTGGCCTGATGGGCGCCGTGCAGGTGCACCGTGACAGGGCTTGTGAATTGATGGTGCCCGCCCATTCACAACTTCACATCACTCTCCCCACTCGCTACCAACCCTGCGGTTATGACGCAACATCTATTCAGACTGTCAGGACTTAGATGGGGCAAATATTGACGAGCGATCACCCCACAGGATCCACAAAACGACGCGTGTATGCTCTCCCACCCACTTCATTTACCCTTGGGACTAATCTTTGGCGATGCGAAATAGCTAGATTGATATAACTACTATGCGTTACGCTCTATTCGTGACGGTCCACTATTTCGTGATTTTTGTCTGTAGCACTCAATTTTAACGTAATTACTTAGCTACTTCACTCAATATATTCTATATACTATATACTAGCATATTCCAAGTGGAATGAAACAAATCCGTTGAGAAATGGTGGAGATCGTGTTTTCAGCGTGACAGCAGCCAAAATCACGACTCGGTGTCACCTGCCGAGGCTGCCGACGTCGGACATTAAATTTAACGGCGTGTTTTCTTTGCAGCTGCAATCCGTGAGCACGTGAAGCACTGAGCTGGGCTCAATCGCTATGCCATGGGGCGTCACCGAGGCAAGCTGGTGGCGTCTACCGACCCCAAGTACGAGTCCAGGATCCAGGCTGCACTCATGGGTGTCACAAATGGCACCTACAAGAATATTACAGTAGCTGCAAGGGTACACAAGGTATGGTTATGTATTTTTCGAGTTCCTGCAGTGCTAATTTCATAGTACAGGTCGCACGGCAGACTCTTAACAACCGGAGCAAGGGTCTACATATGTCTCGCAGGGATTTTTCCAAGTCACGGCAGCTCCTCCAGCCATCAGAAGAGGAAGCTGTCAAGGACTGGCTGGCTCATGAATCTGGTGCCGCACGCCCTGTGCACCCTCGTGATTTACGTGCCCGGGTCAACGAAATTAGTGGAAGGCTTCCTGGCAAGCATTGGCATCGTCGTTACCTCGCTCGTCACAAGAAGTCTATTTCTACTCACAAGCCACGGAATCTCGACCCGAAACGTGCTCAGAACTTCAATAAAACAACTGTCGAAGGATACTTCACGCTTCGGGGCGACCTCGATAAGAAATATAATGGCATTCCTGCAGCGCATAATTGGAATATGGATGATTGCATTTAGTTCTATATAATTTTTCCGTACATACTGTAGCTCACAAACTTATTAGTAGCGTCCTAATCAATTGCTGTTAAAGTTCACGAAGATTCTAACATCTGCCAAGCGGACTGTAAATTCAGCCAGTGTGACTGTCCGTTACTATTCGTGACATGAGTGTGACTCACGAAATAGTGGACCGTCACGAATAGAGCGTAACGCATTAGTAGTGCTAGTGACCAACGAGTAAGGTAGGGCTCTTGCAAAACCGACCAATATCACGTGATATTTGTGATGAAAGCGTGACAAAACACAATTAGGATGATAACATGAGGGATTCACGCAAGAGAGAAAATCTGAGACCAGTGGATCATAGAGCAGGCTATCTAGCATAGTTCACAGGAAGCAGAATTGTAAAAAAGTGGATGTAGAGCAAAACATGGACGATATATATATGTGTGGCATACTTTAGGCAGAGTTTGTGCGCCACCGTTGGCCGGCCGTTACGTTTCTAAGTTACGGCCGCATCAGTTGGTAAGATGGCCCCACGGAGCAAGAGGAACCGTGCAAGTATTGCAAACCTTCGACATGCGCGTCAAGGCTTAAATCAACTTGAATATGGAAGCCAATGTCCATAAGGCCCTCGACTCCATTCCGATCGAGTGCATGCGTCGGTGAGTGTTGTTTGGACTCATTTGAATCAAACTTACACACTAGCCAAAGGTTTTCCAACCAGGCCTCACGGTTCCTTGATGGATATCAGAAAGGTTTGAATGGAAAGCAAGCAACATGGGCGAATAAAAGATACCGTGGTCACCGCACGCTGCCTGACAGCATACTGAAGGAACTCGATGAGAAGCAAATTGCATAAGCTCATACCCTAATTAATTGAATACCACATGCCCTCGTACATTTGCTACATACACTTCGCATACACTCGTACTACTTACATCTAATCTTCTAATCTCATCGTACGCGGCCAGTAGCACAGCTTCAGGACGGCCATTCCAGTGCTTATGTATTCAGTCACAGCAGGTCACAGCAGGTCACATTAGGTCACGATTGGTCGGTTTTGTAAGAGCCCTACCTTACTTGCTATAAGGTGGTAGCGGAGTCTGAATGGGCATACCAATTCAACAGACCACAGTTCGGATCTCAACAAAGTGCTACGAGACGCCTTATCTAACGTTCGTTCCACCATTCGTCACGCAAGAGAAGGCGAGCCGCTACTATTTACGAGGCCCCTAGCGTCACAAGAATCTTGCAAGTATCACACTGCTGTAATACCCTTATTGCAAGACGCGCTTCCTCAGATCTCTGCAATGGATACTTCCACTGGAGTATGCCCACCTTGTGCTTCGACAGAGTTACCTTTACCTCTCGCGCCACCGCAAGATACCAGTGCAAAGCCGGGACCAACTCATGCTTCCAAGGCCGATGGTACTCCCCAGCCGAATGTCAATCATCCCCCACCGAACCAAAACAATTGCATCGTAATCATACAAAACAACTACATTGCGGAGGGAGGAACCATCAACGTGTTTTCAAGTCAATGCAACGGTTCCAGTGAGTTCTTAACGTGTCTACTTACCAGAAGACTCACCCTGGAAACAAGCCGTGATCAAGTTAGATCATGCTACTCCAACTGCAGAACCCCTTGCGGCCTTCATTAGTGAGGTAGATGGCGGTAGCGGTGCACAACCGTGAAAGCATAGTATTGATAAAGGAGGGTCACCAAATCGCATTGGTGCTAGGAGATGGTAGGTCATTTATCCCGCTGAACTCGGAATAGGCTTTATGTTTGTCTAAACAAATCGCTCGTGTCCCAGATTGACTGCGACACCAAGCGATATGTGGAGATGAAATTTACAGAATTTGTTTTTCAAAATTGGGACGGATTGTATGTGCCTAATTAAGCCTCGTACTCGTAGTCATTTCGACGTATCTGCCCCAAAGGTTCGCAATGAAGAAACTGACGGGACTCGAATCTCACAATGAGTATTCGCTTCGAGGTATCTGCAGGACTTTGTCGCGCTTGCTATTAACCTGGCTTAGAATTAATATTGACTTGACGTTGTTCAATGCTCTTGGGTGGGCGAACCCACTCCAATCCACCACCTCCACCACTTTCACCCTCGTATCCTCTCCCTGCCAGCACAAAACGACACCATCCATGCGCACCCGATTAGAAAGCGGAGCTTGCCCAAACGAACCCAAAAGATTCTTGATATGAAGAGGCGCCACTACAGTTTTAGCCCGAGTCGCGTCAGCAACGAAGGAGCGAGTCAGACGACCACCGTCTGTATGCAGAGGGGGCTATAGCTTTGATTGACTCAGTGTTGACTCAGTGAGATGCTGGAGTAAGGCTCTCCTAGTAGAAGAGAGGTTCTTGCAAGGTTAGACACGGTCTCCACTGCTCTTCTGCTGATCAAAGATTCAATTGCAAGGATGACTTGTTGGCAAGTCTGATGATTGTCTCACTCATACACTCGAAGTCCTCGGACAGTTTACCAGTCAAAAGATCGTCAACCCGAAAGCTTGCTGCATCGTTCGTACATTCGGCATCCAATGAAATGAGAAGACGCAGGCTTCAGGCAGAGGAAATCATTGAGCGTGATCTCAAGATGAAGAAGCCCGAGCTCAATTTCTCGGAGACAGGCAACTTTGGTTTTGGAATCCAGGAGCACATTATTCGTACTCTGCCGTAGAATTCTGGTGCAGGTATCTTTGATTTGGACTTCCTATCAGCTTATAAGGTGTAATAGATCAATCCTCACAGCATACAAAGAGACCTGAATTAGGTGACACACGCGCACTACGTCGCGAGGTTACCTCTTGAGCAGAAATGGAGATGATGAGCCCTAGGACATCTGTAATTGTATAGCTTGTGCATGATGGTACAGCACTGACTTCGGAACGAGTTTGATGGGATTTCACGATGACGCTCTCACCGATTCCAAGTGGCAGTTCGACATCGCCTAATGAAAAATGGTGATAGCAGTAGGGATTACTCAGAAGGTTCGTTAAGATTTGAGACTGCAAATGATTTTACCAAGCTTGCCAGAACATGTCAAAGGTCATATCGCATTTGCATTCTTGGCATCCGGTTTCGGCATGTTGTTGTAGGTTGTTGTGAGACCTGACCACAACTCCTAGGCCTGACCATCTATTATGTTCTCTAAGAATAGCGTCGTGGTGCAGTCCTGATCAGCAACGTCTATATATCAGACATAGCTGTAGCGCTGGGAAAATGTATTATACCTTTAAAAAATGCATTCTTCCGCTCTTACACCCCCCCCCCCCCCTGGAACCAATCGGAACGCTGACCTCCGGTCCTCAAGAAAGCTTCAAGCGCAATTGCGAACTTTCCTATGCAAATTGGTGACCTGACAGATGGGCGAAAGTGGTAGCGGCAATTTGTTCAAATAGCATCCACACTCACCAACCCTCAAGGCCTCATGAAGACAAAAGCTTGTCATTAGTGCTTGTTTCGTGATTCAAGCCTTCTATACGCTGGTGATTCATTGTACTTATTACTTAAGACTCGACTAAACATTCGTTAGCAAATCCGGCGATCGCCTCACCTGTGCGTAATGAGCGAAGGTCCATGACATTATGCTGCAAAGCGTAGGAGTGCACCTGAGTATCATCCAACGGGAGACTGATACAGTACACAAACGGTTTGTGATTGCTCCCAAACACCGCAAGTACTTTGGTTATCAGGTGACACAAGAGGTTGTTTGTTTCATATGTTGTTGCTCTTTCGTGGTCAGTGAAAGGAAAAGGCACGTACAAGTGTTAACACCACAGGGAAATTCGCAAGACCTGAGCTTACTGGGACCTTAGAGAAGGAAAGCTAATGGTATGTTTCCACGCGAATCATCAGAGGACTGGTGAGCCGCAGATATTGTCACGTCGGAAAACCACCGCAATCAACGTAAAGCACCCTGGGGAGACTCACGAGTTCTCTGATGATAGCACGGGACAGGTACTAGTACTTGAGTACCGTCAGACTGTAATAAGCGAAGGTCTGTGATTGCTCCGCCACGAATCACAGGACCTATGGCAAACACCGCAACTTAAGTTATCCCAGCTGAGGCTGAGTGAAAGTACTGCCTCGAAGGTGTACCTGTAGATGAACATTTGGACCTTAAGCAATTGACGGACTTGAGGCTGATGGACGTAAGGTGCACGTATAGTATAAACAGGCGTTTCATTGAAGTTGTGATGGGGATGTGCCAAACATGAATCGTTTCCTCACTAGCGAAGCTTGCGTGTGCTTATCTTATGAGCGCCCTTTTTGGTTGTCCGCTGCCCTAATATCGCACGCTAAACATTACTTACCATATATACTCGCTTAAGTTCAATCGGGGAAGCGTACCGAGATATTAATCCCATCACCCTTGTCCGCCACCCGGTACACGAGGCGCTAATAAGATGCATTTAAGAAGGCCTCCTGAACTCCTGCTTTCACCAACACTCTCATACCTCTGCAATGGATACTTCTACTGGAGCAGATAAATCTTGTGCTTCAAACGAGTACTATTTGCCCCTCACCATCGCTCCACCCCGGGATGGTAGTGCAACGCCGAGACCATCGTCCGGACATGCTTCCGTGACCGATGATCATGGTACTCCCCTACCGAATCTTGAACAGCCAATCCTGAGCACAAACAACTGCGTCATAATCATACAGAACAACTATATTGCGGAGGGGGGAACCATCAACATACTTTCAAGTCGCTGCAACGGTTCCAGTGAATTATCCACCTGTCTAAGACCTAAAGTTATCTGACCACCGTAATCGCAATCAAGCCATGACTAAGCTAAATCACGTGACAACAAATACAGAGGCCACCCCCTTGCAGCCTCCGTCAGCGAAGCAGGCAGAGCCTGCGGAGTACGGTCGTGAAAACGTAGTATTGAGTGGTAACACGTTTGGCGAATGCGTCATGATAAACATAGGACCGCCAGATTGCACTGGAGCTGGTAGGTCGTTTAGTTTATCTGGACGAGCAGAGGCTTTACTATCGTTTGTGCCAGTTAAACAAACCGCTCTTGCATCTCAAACTAGCCCCATCTAGCGGAATGCAGTGGCAGAGATTGATTGGCTCGTTTTGTCAGATTACGTTCGTCTGTACAATATACGTATCTGTAGAAGTTGCAATGTACTAACAATTTGGAATGGGGTGAACCATACGCACCCGGTAAGCTTGCCTATCTGACGAAAGCGCCCCACGTAAACCTTGGCGACGTGCGAACACTACGTTGTGTGGATAACTTTTGAGCAGAAATTGGATAACGCCCCACAGGACACCGATGGTCATGTAGCTGCGTCTGTCGGGACGATTTTGTGACTTCGTTGTCAACGATCGCACAAACCCAAGTGGCAGTTCGACGTTGCCCAATGGAAACTGGAAGTAATGGGATATGCAGGCAGATGCTGTTTACCGCTTTTAATCCTGTGAGGGGATGTACTTGTTTGGCACTTCTGAAATGCTCGGGCTTTGGCTTGATATGAAGACATGGGAAAGGAGGTGTATGGGAGAGAACGTCAGACAAGTCCTCTTAGAGACCAGCGGGGGCTGCAGTCAGATGTGGTAAGTGATAGGCGAGGAGATAAGGCTGGCCGAGACCGGTGCCAGCCAACCAAGGAGGGAACCCAGCTCAAAACCTTAGGCAACTTGTAATGTAGGTTGAGCCACGAGTTTAATAGAAGAGCGCTTTTGGGCGCTGTTGTTCAATAGAAGCAGTGTATGTTTTAGGAGTAAGAATACAGCGTGATTATTTTATCGTAGATCTCCTATGTAAATATATATGTTGTGAAAAATCTCTCCGAAAGTCCGCTACTCATAAGTGCACGGATCATATCAGACGTCATCCGATTGATTAGTCATAGCTAATTCTACAACACTCCCCCTCAATCGGAAGACATCCCAAGACTTTCTGTAAGTCTTTGGTGATCCGGCTTTGGTAGTGCTTTCGTTAGTATATCCGCTATCATCTCTTTGGTAGGACAATAGTTTTCATGAATTTTATTTTCATGAATTTTCTCACGAATATAATGATTTTTCACATCAAAATGTTTGGACTTAGCGTGATATTGTGGATCTTTGGCTATTGCCAATGCTGCGGTATTATCTCCGTATAAGGTTGTAGGCTTATTTTGAATAAAATTCAATTCCTGGAATAAGTTTCGAAGCCAGATAGCTTCACGTGCTGCGTGAGCCATTGCAGCGTACTCAGCCTCTGTTGAGGATAATGATACTGCGTTCTGTTTTTTCGAACTCCAGGTAATCGCCCCATTTCCTAGTTTGAAAACATACCCGGAAATTGATATCCGATCTCTCAGATCATTGGCATAGTCAGCATCAGACCAACCAACAATTCAGACTTCGTCATTGTAAGTAAAGCCTACATATTTGATCCCTAAGCTACGTGTTCCAGACAAGTATCTAAGTACTCGTTTAGCCGCAGTCCAATGTGCTAGCCCAGGATTCGAGGTAAATGAGCTTAGCCTTTGGATAGAATAGGCTATATCTGGACGTGTTGCTACTGCTAGGTACATTAAAGATCCGATCAGTGATGCGTAACCGATATTTCGGTCACCCGTCTGACCATTGTCTTCTTTTTCTAGCGTTATTTTTGGATCTAAAGGCATACCTACAGTGTTTGACTTTTGGAGACCGTATTTTTGTAGGATAGATTCAATGTACTTAGTTTGAGATATTAGGATCGATCTTTTAGGCCAATCTCTAGTTATCTCTATTCCTACTATTTTCTTCGGTTCACCAAGGTCAGTTACATCAAGGATTTTATTTAGCTGCGCTTTTAATAGAATCATTAAGTCCGCATTACTGGAGAACAATAATAGATCATCCACCCATATGGTGATAATCTCTGTTCCGTTCTCCGATCGTCTGATGTATACACACGGATCAGACTTGGTACGTTCAAATCCTATGTTACTCAAACGTTTATCGAGCTCAATGTTCCATTCTCTCCCTGACTGTTTAAGTCCGTATAGGGTTTTCTTTAGTCGGCATACTCGGCCAGTACCGTCGTTGTACCCTTCCGGTTGTTCCATATAGACTTCTTCTTTTAATGTACCATTTAGGTATGCCCCTTTTACGTCCATTTGCTCTATCTCCCAATCGAGGATAGCGGCTGTGGACATAACTGATCGTATAGTCTCTAAACGGACTACTGGGGAGAAGGTGTCTGTATAGTCCATCCCAGGAATTTGTGAGTACCCTTTCACTACAAGTCTGGCCTTGTACTTGACTATTTCCCCTTCTTTGTTAGTTTTCTTAACCAGGACCCACTTATTCCCTATGATCTTACGATCTTTGGATGGATCTACAAGTTCCCAGGTACCCATTTCATTCAGTTGGGTAAGTTCCGCGTCTATGGCTCCTTCCCATTTGGGCCAATCCATTGATTGTTTTGCTTCTTTCAGCGTTCTTGGCTCATTGGGTTCGAAGCTTCCATTCTCGGCAAGTGCGGCAAGAATTATCTCAGCTTCTGTGAGTCCTTCCTCGTTTTCATGTCCACTCTTGCGGTCGAGGTAAGCCCATTCTATTGCTGGATCATTCATCCTTTCATAATCACATCTAACTACTTTCCTTTTTGTTCTTCTAGGCAACGTTTCACCTGTGTTTTCAGGTGAGTGCGATCGTTTTCTATTTTTGGTACCGGAAGCATCATTGATGCTTCCGTTCTCATTTGATCGCTCACTACTCCCATCAACTTCAGATATTGGTACGTTTTTAGTTTCTGCACACTGACTTTCTTTCTGGAGTGGATTTGTAGGTGTCGGCGCGTCATCTCCCCCTGATGGCTGCGCGTCCATACTCCCTACCTCCCCCTCGCGCTGCACATTAGGCATTTGGGGGAGTTCATCATGCAGGAATTTAAAATTCCTGCTTACTCGGATCTGTCTCGATCGCTTGTCATAATAGTGCACCGCCTTACATAAGTAAAGGAGCCATTCCCATGCCTTGTAACCACTATTAATCTTCTCGGCAGGGTTACGAGGTGGTCGGTCAAATTAGCCCGGCAGAAAGGGAGTTGCGCTAGTGATGATGGATCCATGTGCTTTCCAGGCATCCTTCGTGAGAACAGCCCAATCCCATGTAGATTTGTTGTCTGTGGGGTCCGCTCTGAAGGTACCTCGCCAGAGAGGTATGAGAAGATCTCCAACGTTGATGGCAGCAACGTGCATGATGTCCGAACCAAAACAGAGGGGAACAAGGAGGATGCGATCAGTGTCAAAGCCGCAGAAAATACTTGGTTTGGTGATTCCAGTCTCAAGCCGTGTCTGTTCATACTCGGCCGTGTTTCTGCACTGAATAATGCGCTGTAGGTTAGTTTCATAGTTGAATGATCCAACAGAAGGCAGCTCGTCAACGGGAATGTCAGGGTGAGAGTCGGTTCCGTCTGGCCGAAGAAGAGCGGGATAGTATGTAGGCCCACCAGGTTTGTGCCGCCCAGGTAAACCACAGTAAAGACGGCAACCCATTTTGCCATGATGACCCACAAGGCCGGTTAAAAAGGCCATACCAGGCCCGTCCGCTGTAGCTATGAATAAAAATGGATGTGAGGTAAAGGATATTCGTTGTGCTCCATTCCAGATGACGAGACCCTTGGTTTGGATGGCACGCAGATGATGGAGACCGGGAAATAAGAATGAGTCGAGGTTTTTTGGCTTTTTAGGGCCAGGAATGATGCCCCCAGGGATGACATACTTCTTCTGGTACCGTTCCTCTGGTGCGTGATCGAAAAGTACCCAGATGTAGATCCAGCAGTCGGACTGTTTAGACTCATAAAGCTGCGCACCATCGATTGACAACATGAGCACAGAGTCTCCATCTTTGATTTGGCCTGACTGATAGGCTTCAAGATATTGCTTGCTGTGGAGTACGTCCTCGTAGACATCAGGTATGCCTCCACTAATCTTGAGTTCTTTGAGAATCTTCTGAGTGCGTTCTTCACACCATCTCATTTTCTTCGCGTGGTTGGGATGATGCCATAGAGCTTGCAGTTGTGGTCCGACAGGAAACGTATCAAAGGTCTGACGAGGGACTTTTTGCGTTGGCTTACTCTTCTTTGCATCCCAACGAGATTCTCCGCATCGAGGGCACACATCAAGGTGAGCAAATGGTCCTGTGAATGCAAGACATGTGTTAACACACATGTCGTGGACGATCGGAACGACACCACTCAGTTCCGCAACAGCTTGTTTGACGCAATAGTGGCTGAGGATATCGTCTTCGGGGTGACGTTCCATAGTTGCATCACGTATGAGGTTGTATGCATTGACTGTAAGGTTGGCAAAATAGTATTTCAATGATAATGTAAGATCAGGGTCCATAGCATCAGGAAGTGTGCATGGGGGATTTCGAAGTCGGTCAAGTGCCTCTGCAGGCAGACACGCGTGAGGATCGTCGAGTGAGGCTTTGCGAAGGGCTGTAATAAAAGCCATGGCATCTTGAGCATCCTGGAGGTGCGTCATGCGGTGAAGTTCATCTAAGTCTTCATCAGTCCAGCCCATCGTTCGTGTCTCTGCTCCGTTCCCCTCTGCTCCGTTCCCCTCTGATCTGTTCCCCTCTGATCTGTTCCCCTCTGATCTGTTCCCCTCTTCTCCGTTTTGATCGAGATCGTCGATATGACCAATAGGTGCCGCCGGAGGTTGTTGGTCTGGCTGTGCAGCACCTTGAGAACCGAGAAGGTGGTCAGGATTCTGGGCCTCGTCTGGAAGCACCTCATCTGGAAGCACCTCGTCATGAAGGTGATCGGCTGGAAGCGCCTCGTCAGGAAGGGACTCAAGTATGTTGTCATACTCGAGGCCATCATCATAGTGATAAAATCTAGATAAAGTTAAAGTCTCGATCATGATCGAGTAGAAGGTCTCGTACCTTCGGTAGCATCATCGGGCTTGGGGTCGGGCTGATCAGAAATATGTGAGTGAGCCTCTTAAATAAAATAAGACTTACATTGGCAGATGAAGGTACTAGTTCTGGGCTCTCAGAACGTCCCTTTTTCGGAGTTCTGGGTCCCCCCCCATCAAGATCTTCCTGTGGCCTCTTGCTGGATGAGGATGCAGCTGGTGGAGTGGTATGTCGAAGATCTGGTGATGGGAGATCTGGCGCAATGCTAAGAGTGATCGGAGGAAGAAAGATTGATGCTAATCTGCTGGGCTTATGTCTGAAGTAAGTAGCTTTGGAAACGCGTAAAGTTCGCCCGCCTGTTTTACGAAGACACGAACTACAGTCGCACACATGGATGATAGTGCTGTCGTTGAGTTTGTGCACGCCAGCTTGTAGTATGGAGTCCATGCAGATTTAAACTTAGTGATATTTGCGGTGCGACACTCGATCTGATCAAAGCTTCTGATCACACATTGCAAAGTTTGATTGAAATTTGCAAACAATTCATTGCAAATTGCACGTCATCTTTGCAGATTGTTTTTTTTTTTTGACTTTGCAAAGGTTCTTTACACTTTGCACAAATTTGCATTTTTTCTATCTCGAATTATTTAGATTGTTATCTATATCATTTGTTACTTAGTTATCTATCTACGTGTATGTACCTGTATATTGTCGATTTTCACTGGGACTAAGTACTCATCTCCGAATATTACACAATATGCCTCATGTTCCTCCATGATGTAATCTCTTTCACAACAAACGTGTTCACATCAACATAATTGAAACATATCTGCACATATTAGTGTACACTTTCCTAACCTTACAGGATATGCTCATAGCGTGTTAATTATGTTATCATTGCAAAGCGGTATAGTAGTATAAATTGCAGGTATTCCATAGCGGCAGTATCAAAAGCAGGATAATGATAGCACGGAAACAGGAATACAACAACACAAAAAATCATCATGATGGATGCGAGACTCAGATGAAGAGAATAGGTGGGGAAGATGCGGGAGATTGGAATGAAGAAAGGTCTAGTCCAGCTGGCCATCACAAATTGACTTGCCCGAGGTCCAAGAATCGTTGGCAACCCGTTGCGAGCGAACAGTTAGAACAGTGTCAACAAACAAAAAAAGTCACACACCAATTAAGTGGTGTCGTTCATATTTCTGCAATAGACATGAATATATGCGCATGAAAATGATGAAATGACATACCGCAGCCTCACATTATCCCAGGACAGCAGGACCCTCGTGATACAGACTCAACATGTCAGTCATCCTGCTGTTCTAAATTCATATGGTCAGTGTGGTCATACCTTCAGATAAACGATACATGAGAAACTCACAAGGTGGAATCAGCAGAGGCAAGCAGCGGGACCTTCAACACAGAGGTGGGAAGGTGGTGGGGAGGAAGGTGGTGGGGAGGAAGAAAGGTGGGGAGGAAGAAATTTGGCCCCAACAATTTATCATGGCTTTGGGATGCTGTGTGACAAACTTCGTAGCTTGCAATACGTCATAGTGGACTTCGCATGACAAAGGTTTGCACTCGGTGATGCAAAGTTTGTGTTTGCGATACACAGTTTGCACTTTGCAATACAAACTTTGCGCTCTGCGATACACAGTCCGAGACGAAGATGTGACGCAATGTGAGCTTCGTGAAGGTTATGTCGAGGAGACAAGAAGCGAACACATCCCGACACAGTACAAATAAGGTAATTCATATCACAACATCTCTGAGCCTATCCGGTAAGGTCCAGTTTTCACTGGGGCTGAGGTTGAACATAATGGCTTCGTATCTTGCGCTTACCTGTACGCCTATGTAGAGATGCAGTTCACTGACAATTTTTTAAAACCGCGATGCACTATTGTGCCTAACCTTAGTGCTCGCGGTCATTTTGACGCACCTGCCCCCCCAAATGTAACAAATAGAAACCCACGGGAAAGCGCTAATTGCATGGTGGTGGTTCTTCGCACAATAATTAAAAAAGAAAAAGCGGTCCCTCGGAATGTTCCGCGCTTCCACCGGAAAATGTCGTGCATTTTGGTGAATATTGGAAGAGCATACGGTTGTACATTATCTATCATGGCGCATGCTACAGAATCCTTAAGGGGCAGGATAACTCCTGAAAAGGCGCAGCAAGGGATGGCGATGATTATTTCTAGATGGCGACATCAACACAATCGCAAGTTGCTACAGGAATCAGACTTACCAAATGATACGGCAGGGACGACAAACCTTGGGACAGGGTATCCTTTTCCTCTTGTCTGACTTCCTTCTCCATATACCAATCGATGCTTTAACAATTTCGCTAATCATCACTAGCTCTATCTAGCTCTCATCTTGCTTTCGCCTCCCCCAATAATAACCCGACCCTTGGCCCAGAAAAGACACACCGTCAGGGAAATCCCTCTCGACCCTCTCGACCCTCCATCTCTCGTCGATGTGGCTTCATTGATCTTAGTGTCATCATTCCCGCCTACAACGAGACCTCCTGTCTCCCATCCGTGCTCGAAATGACACTTAATCACCCCAACTCAGCCTCCATCTGCCAGACACGTACATACGAGCTCGTTATTGCTGACTACGGTTATAAAGATGACACGTCCGCACTCGCGCTGAAATCGGCACAGCAGCACCTCAAGAGCAATATTAGCAAGGGCGGTGCGGTGCGCCATGGAATGTCATACGTACGCGGAAACTGGCTGTCGATGGTTGATGCGGTGCAAGTCGCTTCGAGGACTTGGAGCCGCTGTGGCAGATGATGGGTGAGCCTCTTGTAGGTTCAAATATGCCTCGACAATCCTTGCATGTCCGTTCATCCTGCATTCCACAGACTCTGCCATGCCCGCATTTTGCCTCGAAAGCCGTTACACATGCAGGACACATCTGCAGGGGAGGAGACGTACGAATAGTCGTAGTTGGTGCCATTGGGGACAAACGACAAGCAGTGGTTTTCGAGAGCGACGGTGAAACATACCTTACTGGTCCCAGGCCTGGCCTGAGTGAAGTGTTGTGTTAGCTGTCCGCCTGCATACATCTCCTCCACCTCAGCCTATCCACTTCACCACATTCAGAAAAGACAGTCCACCAGAGCAGCCAAACAAAGGTCCTCCGAACAGCCAGCTGTCACCATCCGCGAGCCTAAGAAAAGTTCAAGGTAAAGGGTGGACTGCGCTGGAAGAATTTCTTGGAGATTGACAACTTTGGTCTGAGAATCTAGGAGCATATAGATCTTGCTGCGAGATATAATCCTGATGTCAGTTTCTTCGCCATGGACTTCTATGTTGCGATAGGTCCCACTGGTGCCCGTTTTGCTGAGAGGGAGGAGGGACAGGACATATTGGATTCCTGCGCTGAGGGATTTCAATATGTGCTTGGTTCAAGCAGCGGTATTATTTGGCGAGTCTGATTCCTGTAGCAAATCGTGGTCATGCTAATGCTGCTGTGTAGAACTAATCATCGCCATCCCTGGCTGCACCTTTTCATGAATAACACTGCCCTTTAAGGGTTCTGTATTCTAAGTCCGCTATGATACATAACGTGCAACCGCATATGCTTCGAGTGTGCACAAAAATGCACGACACCTTCAAGAGGAAGCGCGGAACATTCCGAGGGACCGCCACTTCCTTGACCGAAGGACCGCCACCCTGCAATTGGCGCTCTTCCCATGGGTATTCTGTCTTTATCTCGTTATTCCCTTTGGGCAGGCAGGCAGGTCAAGATGACAGCGAGCAAGCTTAGGCGCACGCAATCCATCTCGGTTTTCAAGAAATCGTCATTGGACTGCATATCTACACAGGCGTACAGGTAAGCGCAAAATACGTGGCCAGTATATTCAACCTCGGCTATCATCTAATCCCGCTAGACGTTACGGTCGATTTGGGACACAAGAGCGGTTTGTTTGACTGATGCAATCAACTGTAAGTCAAGTTTTTTTCAGATGAACTTCGACCTACTAGCTCCGGTGCAATTTGGCGATCCTACGTTTATCATGACGCACTCGCCAAATGTGTTGCCGCTCAATACTACACTTTCACGACCATGCTCCGCAGGCTTTGCCTGGCTCGCTGACGGAGGCTCCAATGGCGTGTGCTCTGCAGTTGCAGTGACATGATTTAACTTGGTCACGGCTTTTTACAACTTGAGGTGAGCCTTCTGGTCAGTTAGACATGCGAAGAACTCACTGGAACCGTTGCAGTGACTTGAAAATATATTGATGGTTCCCCCTTCCGCAATATAGTTGCTCTGTATGATTATGACACAGTTGTTTGGTGGGTTAGAGGACGGCTGCTTGACACTCGGCAGCGGTGTATCATCAGTCATGGAACCATGACTGGACGATGGTCTCGGCGTTGCACTAGCATCTTGTAACGGGACGATGGCGAGAGGCAGATGAAACTCTGTTAAAGCACAGGGTGATTTTTCTCCAGTGGAAGTATCCATTGTAGAGATGGGGGTACTGGTAAGAGCAGGATGAAGTGCATCTTTAAGGGTATCAACATGGTGATTACTCAATAGTCACATTACGCCCAAACTTTTCCATGGACATTTCATCTGTCCCGTTCAGCCAATCAAATCCGACAGATCGTTATAAAGAATCCACGCCGTAAAGACCATATCATCATTGATATAGGATCGTAGGTAACTGTGCAGCCAATCAAACTGCTTCTATCCAACCCGAAATAGTTATAAAACATCCGTAGGCACCATAAACCGCCCCGTCTCGTCTGAAAACCGCCCCATGGCCATCAATCATCATAATCATCCATACAGGATCACCCGAACTAGACGTAGTTAACCGTTCAGCCAATCAAACTGTTTCCATCCACCGAAATAGTTATAAAACATCCGTAGGCATCAAAAGCCGCCCCGTCTTAAACCGCCCCATCAACCATCATCCATTCAGGATCATCCGAACTAGACGTAATTAACCGTTCAGCCAATCCCACTCCACCGACATAGTTCTAAAGAAAGCACGATCCAGGATTATCCGGTCTCGATTCCTAAGACGTGTTGTGATTGTTTTGATTCCTGAATACTAAAATGACGTTAAGGAGAGTATCGTCCAAACGAGGAAACGGACCGTAGTAATATTTAAGGGAGATACAGAGAGACACTACTGACGCATCGGAATTAAAGTGGTATATTTTATGTGCGACGCGGAAATTGCATATCAATGCATCGAGATCGCTTATTCAGGGCTGCGTGGGTAGGCACCCGTAGGCTTAGGTAGGTCATTCAAATATTCACTACCCTACCTGCGTACTAGTCACCTAATCAAATATATCTTGCTTTGATGCTCTGAATTGCCCCTCTTCTATTCATAGAGAACTGACAACTTACTTTATGAACGACAAGGGATAACAGTGGATCATACTGATCCCATTATATGATTCTGAGGAGCAATTTCTGCTCAAGGGCAAGCGCGCATGTCACCAAAATTCGGGTCCCCTGGGGTCAAGATGCTATCAAGGGACACGTAGGCTATTCTACCCACAACTTCTGAAGTCGTTCAATCATCTCCAAGCTATCGAGGTTGCGGTCATGTTTCTTTAACGGACTGCAACACACCAAATATTACCCCTAGCTTTTGACAACTATTTCGGAACTGTGACGAAAGGTTACCCGACTCTCCTGCACTACATTTAGATCTACTTCAGGCACAGGTTTACGTTCAAAATTTGTGAAGTTCCGAAATCTCTTCCCAGTAGAACTTCCTAGTAGAAGCCAGTAGTATAGCAATGACTAGGACTGCCTCGTTGTCAGGATCCTTTCCTGTGTCAATCCTCCGACGAGGTTGACGTATTCAGACTGGCAGCGGTACCATTCCCTGATTCATGAATATTCTGACCACCGTGACAACTCGGGATTTCTGTAACATACCGATGCTACCATTACTGGCCGCGTGACGTTTCCAAAACGTGTGACTTGCAAAGTGACCAACGCGTAGGGCATAGTTTCTCTAGCCTTCTTTGACAAAGTCTTGCTTCATCTTTTCCACCAATTCACCGTGTATGGTTCCGATAATACAGCTATAGGGTTCACTGTCTGTCGTCTCTGAAATGGACCAGCCCGTTCTTGTTTATGCTTTCACCGCTCTGGCTATCTCGTTACCCTGTGTGAGTGATAATTTCAATGTCAACGGTTCGCTTTTCGTATGATGAGCGCCCATTTCATCCTTGTTCTTCGAGCCATGGGCCGTCTCGAGAGACGTTGCGCCACGGCGAGGACGACAAACCCTGGGACACGGAATTCTTTCCCTCTTGCCTGACTTGCTTCTCCATACCAATCGAACATGAGCAATTTCACTAATCATCACTAGCTCTATCTAGCTCTCGTCTTGCTTTCGCCTCCCCCAATAATAAGCCGACCCTCAGAAAAGACATACCGCTCACGGAAATCTCTCAAAGACCCCCTCAACCTTCCATCACTCGCCGATGCAGGCTCCATTGATCTCAGTGTCATCATTCCCGCCTACAACGAGACATCCCGTCTCCCATCCATGCTCGAAACGACACTTAATCACCTCAACTCAGCCTCCATTCGCGAGACACGCACATACGAGCTCGTCATCGTCGACGACGGTTCAAAAGATGACACGTCTACACTCGCGCTAAAATTGGCACAGCAACACCTCAAGAGCGATATTCGGGTTGTCACGCTTGAGATGAACCTTGGCAAGGGCGGTGCGGTACGCCATGGGATGTTACATGCACGTGGAAACAGACTGTTGATGGTGGACGCGGACGGTGCAAGTCGCTTTGAGGACTTGGAGCTACTGTGGAAGAAGATGGACGAACTTGGGCCGAAGAACGAGCCAGTGGTCGTTGTCGGTAGTCGAGCGCACCTCGTCAAGACTGAAGCTGTGGTCAAGGTACGCCTTTTCTCCGATGTGACATGACTAGCTTCTTACACCACTCTCCACTAGCGCTCCGTGCTTCGCAACATCCTCATGTATGGCTTGCACACTATCCTACGCATAGTGGGCGTAGGTCATATCCGTGACACGCAATGCGGATTCAAGCTCTTCTCGCGCCGCGCCGCACAGCAGATTTTCCCTGCACAACATCTCGCAACTTGGATATTCGACGTTGAGCTCCTCCTGCTTGCGAAGCAGCTGGGTATACCTGTTGCAGAAGTCCCTGTGCAGTGGCATGAGGTGGCGGGGAGCAAGCTGAATGTTGTCAAGGACTCACTACAGATGCTCAGGGACCTGCTCGTTCTCCGCGCTAACCAGCTCACCGGACGATGGAAGGTATCGCCGTAATTATATACCACGGTCAATCCAGTCACGGAAAAGTAGAGTGTGTCTATTCCCACTTGGAATATATCGCGATTGTACATAGAGCAACATTAATTGTTATAAATGTAGCATTGCAGGCCTAGGCATGGTCCTCATGAATGGCGTGGTAACTGTAAAAGGGTACCCTGGAGGTCAAGCTGGAATATTAGAACAGACGGCGCAATGATTAGAACCGGGCGAAGGTGATGAATCCGAGCGATAGTCGGTGTCTACAGTGTCTCCAGACAGCGTGGAAGAGTCGAGCGCATGTATTCATTTCAAATGTCCAATTTCCATGCATGTGGGACTTCGTCAATCTGATTTTCACGGACGTTGACAATGAGTCAACATCCCACCAAATTTCAAAACTGATATTTGCAACTTCGACGTGGCGCTTAGATATGATCAAAACTACACATTATGCGTACAATTGGGAGAATCGCAAATTCTGGTCAATTGAGTTACTAGTTACTTCTAAATTCTAATAAGCCAACTGTCAATTAGCACGCAAACGGTCTGGGATTGTTCGAGCGCTAAGTTGGATGAATACGCGTTGACCATTGAGCCAGTCTTTGCTCACCACGGCCCTTTCAAACATGAGGGCTCCTCAAGCACTTCGAGTCAATGGCGACCAACGCCATCATGGCGATTCGGTTGGAAAAAGAGCGAGGGAAGAACTGGCGAGTACCAGTCAAAGTAGTGGGCTTCACCATGTAAGCTAGTCCTACATCTTATAAGTAGTAAGTATGACACATGAACCTGAAGGAACAAACACAAACCGCCCTTGAAAGATGAATTGTAACCATCTTGAAAAAGATAAAAAAGTACTGGTAGTGGAGTTGATGGTCATTACTGACTCGCAGATCCGGATGCCTGCCCATTCCACTATCAGTAGTCTCGGTTCCAGACTTGTCGGAATATGAAGAGAAGAAGTGCAAAGGGCTCTGCGACGATCTTTGCAACTTGTTCTCATCAACCTGACGCTAACTTCTGGAAAAATCCGGAACGCAGACGTTCCGGAACTGAGCATAAAGTGCTATCAGTACATTACCTCCAGAAAAACTCACGTTGAGGCAAGCAAGCACCTGATCTAATAGGTGGTCTGACTTTGGGTCGTAGTCGAGCTTATTGTACATGAATTTGTAGAGGTGCCATTGATAGTCATATTCCCACTAGGTCCCCATATTATCTCATTGTAGCTTCATCAATGATTGCTAGTAACCTTCAGCATTTCAGTTCAAAACAGTTGCTTTACCATTCAAGGTATTCGCTGATGACCATGTTGGCCACGCTTATGAGAGCAAGGGCAGAGTAGTTCGCACCAGTCCCCTCCTCGCCAGTCAGCTTCAAACCGAACGCACAAAACCTCGCCTTACCAGGAGTAACTACAGTTTGAACTTGGTTCATTCATGTCGAGCCAAACACCGGAGAATTCGTCGACATTCATTTCCGTCCAGTTTCTGAGACCTTCAGTCCAAACAGAGAGAATATTTTCGCTGAACCAATCTAGAAAGACCTAGAAAAGGACGTTCAGTTTTGAGTTGACTGAAGTGTTCCATAAGTCATGTGTAACTGACGGTCACGGTGTATCCAGGCCAGACTTGACCACTGTACAGAGATCCATCTGGATTCTTGATCCACACATCTCTGCAATGCATTCAGCGCTTTAGTCTGTCACCAGATCCAAAGAACTGACTCTTCAACGCCCCGTGTGAAAGGATCATACTGAACCATGATACTGTCAGGAAGCCTTTCACTGGAGTGAGAACTGGCCGAACCTTGTGTGGAGAAATACTCACCAACTCTCAGATGAATGTGCGAAGTTCGCCCCCAGGGAAACCTACTGGGTCAATGGTAAAGTCACGGTAAGCGTGGTTTAGAACGTTCAAGTCGATATCGTTCCATTGAGCTAAGCGCAAAGTGAGGATTACGACTCAGCAATGTGTGTCCAAAATTGGACTGACATTCCAAAGGGGATGCCCGCTGCGCGCATCTGGGCTTTGTCATCGCTGATATTGTGGTGTATCACTTAAGTGAGTCTATTCTACACTACTGTAGAGTTACGCGCTTACCTTCGACGCGATCCGAGTGTGACCAATTGGACCTTAGCGCTCAGATGTCGCCCCTCTACACTTGAAGCAGGAGCCTGGCTAGCCTCCTCTAAAATGATGTTTCTGTCATTGCCAAGTTTACCATGGCCCGACTGCTAAATATAAATCCTGGTTCATCTATGAATCATTCGCATTACTAAACAGCGTCCTCTATAAAAATAGGTTCCACATCCTTCCAAGGCTGCCCGCCCCCCATCTTCCACACCCTCTCCCTCTCTACCCAATACTCCAACCTGTCCCCAGCCCTCGACGGCGCCCATACCCTCTCCCCAGTATCCCCATCCGTTTCCGCCTTAAACCACCTGGGTTGATGCGACGGCGCGCCCCCCTCCTCCCTTGCACGCCGTGTCGCCCGCTGCCGTTCCTCTTGCTTCACCTTCAACCTATTCGCATACTCATATTTCCCCATCTCAAACGCCCGCTGATCAGGTCGCAGCCGGGAGTCCGTCGGGCACAAGTACGACCTCAGTGTCTTGTCGGGGCAGTCATTCAGCGTTATTGCGAATGGCGTGAGGTTGAAAGGTGCGGTAGGTTTTTCAGAGTTACGCCAGAGGAGGACGTACTCTGCGGTGTAGTTTGGTGAAGAGGGTCCACTGACAGTAGTGTCAGGGTGTAGGGATCCGCTACCCGTGCCGACGGCGCGACATATGAGCTGGCTGTTCCACCGTCCAGCCACCTCGTGAGTTACTTCTCCGTCTGCGTCTCGCACGACACCAGAGATTTCGTATTTGTCGTTACTCCGCCATCCTCTTGGCTTGAATGTCAGCACACACTGGTCGCCAGTGCGGTGGTTCGTAACCTGAAACAATGTGGTTTTATTTCGATGCATGACGAGGAGCGAAAACTGAATCACTCACGATCATGTCACCATAGTGGTCGATAGTGGGAGAGCCCGAGATGAACCCAGAGACGTTGGTAGTAACTTTCTTCCACGAGAAGTGCTCGATGACCTTGCCCTGGATGCCAGCAGCAGTACACTTGGGGTAGTCAGGTGCCCACTCCTCAGGAAGAAGAAGTTCAGCATGTGCAATGCCAGTCGGACGAATCTCAAATGATGTGCCCATGAATTTATTTTGTGCGTCGACCTGGAGTGGACAGGTGTCAGCAGACAAATCATACAATATAATGAAATTATCAAACCTCTCCGTAATAATGCCAATACGGCGATTCTGCCCAACAAGCAGAAATCGGGGGATGATAACTGACTTGTTCAGATACGTAACGATACTCCTTGTCAAGTCTAACATATTCGAATGTTTCGCTCTGGATGGGTTGAGCTGAGCATCTGCCCATAAGAGACGCATGTTAATGGTACATACGAGCATAGGATTAAATGGTTCAGCTATACGGCCGATGGTTGACGAGTAATTTGACATCGCAAATGCAGCAACAGATGCTAGTCGGCGGTGCGGGTCTCGCTCGCGGGCAGCAACATCCACTATTAACCAATGAGCACCACGACCAAATCACATAAATGAGACACTCACGACACTCCGAGAACTCCATGTCCTCCGCCTTCGTTGCAAATAAGAGCGCACAGAATCGCTAGCCAAACAAAACTCACCATCCGCTGCAACATACTCGTCGGCTCGTTGAACATGACGGGGAAATTGATCCTCGTCAAATCCTGTCCAATACTATGTGTCAGCACAGACCACAGACTCGTGCTTGGCCTGTTATCCGACCCGATGGGTAACCGCGTCCTCAAATCCTGATACCCAGCGTAATGTTCGGCGTTCATGAAGGACAGCGCAGGTACCGCGTGCATCGGGCTCGACAGTATTTGGCTGACAACGAGATTAGGGAGGGCATCGAAGAATTCGTCTTCATCCTCCTGATCGTGCCGCGGCATACGCTGTGGAGTCGGCACGACCCCCGCACTTGCGGGTGGCGATGACACAGTCGACATGAACGGACCGTTGACTTCCTCAGGCGGGGAGACGATAGTGGGTGGTGCAGGGCGCACCAAGGGCGAGAAATGGGACCGTTCGTCAAGAACAGGAGATACAAGCGGGTGTCGGAGCGTGCCGCCACTTCCATCGTTCACACCGATATCGAAGAATCTGCTACCTCGTTTCTGAGACCGCATGCGCAGCTCTCGTTCCAGGACCTCGCCCTCCCGCACGACAGTCTGTAGGCTCTCTTCCCACATGGTCTGTCTCTCACGCTCGCGCTGTAGTTGAGATTTCCACCACTCCTCACGATCCTTGGCCATCTGGATATACTCGTCCATCATCGTTTGTACGATTGCGAATGATTCCTTGAGCACCGTACGGAGTTCTTGCGTCCTGGGCGCTGCATCTGGCGGCAGTGCGAGATTAGACAGAAGCTGGCTGGTTAGTTCCATCTGTGCTGCGGTCGAGTTCCCTTGCAGGTCGAAAGTCGCGTTGTGAGGAGGCGACTGCGTGAGGACCGAAGCTGAAGAATTATCATTGTGCTCTTCATTATCTGAGGTAGAGAGCCTTTGATCTGCCTTGCTCGCCTCAGGAGGCGACCCATCCTCCCCGCTCTTTCGCACTACTTGTTCATCGCGCCGCGCCCATTGAATGCTCCTCCCAAGCGCCTGCGTCCACTCGGCGGCCTCAACGTGATGGTTAGCACGCATGTACCATTTTTGCCCAGTTGTATGTCCTCGAGATGGGGTCGAGTGGACCTCGAACCGCGTCTTGTCGCCACCAGGCGAAATCTTGAGGATGGCAGTTTTCATGGCGATAGTCCCGCGGCTGGCGATATCTTCGTCTTCTTGATGCCGGTAATCTGCAGGAGTTTAGCACCATAAATAAATAAAGAGGTGAGAGATGACGAACATGAGAATACACCATCTTTTAGAACAAACCACCTAGTATCATAGCCCTTAGCCACATTAGTGTATTTATTGAGATAACCCTTCATGACAGGGGGTTCTGAAGACGGGACCTCGATGAGAGAGGTGTCATGGTCTGCGACTGTTCGTTGTATTGAGCGCAATTAGTAGGGAAGCGCGTGAGGAGAACGTACATTGGCGTAAAAACACTCGTACGTGATCGTCTTTTCCTGCGCCCTCGTACGCCATTTTTCCCTTGCAGTTTCGCACAAAAACGCTCGCGCCTGCTCGCACGGCTAGTTCAATGAGGCGCAGGTTTTTGCGCCTGGCTGCTTCATGCAGCAAAGAAGTGCCAGATGCATCGTCCAAATAGGACAAATCAACTCCGCGTGCCCGTGGTGACTCGAGTAGAGCCACCAATGCTGCATTCGGAGGTGCATCCATGGGAGATAAAATATACGAGTGCAGAAGGGACCTATATGAGGCGTTCAAAAAGGAACGCGAATCTAGGAGTGTCGTTGGTGACGGGGGCACAGAAACAGAGGGAGAGTACGCACCTTGCAAAGTTTGGATGACTTCCTTTACCTTTGCCACATCCTTGCATGTCTTTCTGTTGTTATCACGGAGGGTGTCGTCAATGCCAGCCTGGTCGAGCAACACGCTTACGATGTCCGCACGACCGAGGGACGCAGAAAGATGCAGTGGGGTAGTCCCGGAGCCTGGTGGGTGCACGCCATTGGGTGATATAGCTCTATGAGATAGGAGTAGTTGTACAGTATCGACTTCGGGTGCGGGTGAGGGAAGGTGGGAGTAGCAAGAGAACGAGATGACCTACCGGAAGCGCAGCGAATCGCGAGGTGGAGGGCAGCAGCGCCAGTGTTTATGTCTCCATCGACAGACTTTCGTCTTTCCTTGCCAATTTCAGTGAGAAATGGATGTATGAGAGCAGGATCGCCTGGGGGCGAGTGTTTGTCATGAGGTGGGAGAAGAGAGACGTGGTTTCTTACCACTCCGAAGCGCAGACAGCAGTTTGACTTGGTGAAGTGGTTCTGTGGTATCTGCTGTTCATAAATAACAGAATGCTAGGCCAACAGACTGGTGGACTAACCAGACATGAGACTGCGAATCGAGAGGGTGGAACTCATCGTGCGTCCACCACAATTCTGCAACTGTAAATTCGAAATCCAGGGTAGTTTGATGCGAACAGTCCTTGCGTTAAATGAAGGGGAGAGCAGTTGAAAAGGAGAAAGCGAGTTATGTGTATTCAAGAAAGCCACCAAGTACTGCTGCAGCCTTGCTCCTCATGCAATTTCGGAAAAACCGAGTCACGGGTCACCCACATGTTACTGGTGCGCCTAGTGTTGCCGCGAGGCGAATCGAATCGAATCGAGGTGGAAAATTCAATGTGGTAAATCGAAACAGTTCGACACTTAAGTACTTACGAGTTCGGGATTGATGCGGACCGGTGGTCCAGCCAATGAGATCCTACACCGGCAAGCACCGCGAAGCCAAGTGTTCCGGATTCCGCTCAGCGCCTCTATGATCTCAATGATCAACATGACTATGAGCCTAGAGTTTTCTGTGGATTTTATTTGACGGTCAGGCTTCAGCATGTTACAATGCCCATAGAGCAAGAGATCCAACAAACACAACTCCTTGCGCACTGAAGAGCTTGGGAGAAATTCACGACTGGCCGACCAAATCAACATGAACATCTAGTTCTGTCACGATAGTACACTCCAAATCTCTATCAAAGTGAGCAACGTTGTCGATGAAATTCCCAGCATGAAGTTCAAACTTCAAAGAGTTGGGCTGACAAAGATCAATCACGAACTTCTAAAGGACGCTCGAGGAGACGTCTTCGATGAACACCGCATGCGTCAAACTCCCATGGCTTGACAAGTTCGGCTCAGAAGGCCGTAGAAAACACCTGCTCATAGACGGATCCTTCTCTGACACACCCCACTTCGTCTCAGTCCAAAGGTTCCCGGCATCATCGAACAAGCCAACCACGATCATTGCGTACCGCTCTGGCAAGTCACACCATGTGCCCTCCCGCTCTTCAGGCCATCACGGACCGGTATAACTGTCAATGACGTTCAGCTGGAGACTGCGTCGACATGCGCGCAGGCACCTTTGTGAAATGGAAGAATGCTGAGGCACTCCAAACATCTAACTCCGCTCCTCTAAGCCCTCTGAAGCCCTTTCGTTTTCGCCGGCCATGGTGACGCTGTTCTATGTCAGGCAAAACACCGGTGCGAATACCAAAACAGAATCGAAACATGTCCGCCGGACTGTTGTTACCAGCTTTTAGTGCTCGAAGACATGCGCTGAAAGATGGACATGACTTGCGCGAGACACGTGCTGGGGCTCTAATCGCCGAGAAGGGCCTGACCAGATCACATACCAGACAAGATTAAAGTCTGCTCCCTCTCATGGGTGCTGCCAGGGCTTCTTCACGGAATCCGCTACTAAGGCCGTGGAGCCCAGAGGAGGGCGAAAGGCCGACGGACCCGCAGGACAGGCCTCGCCTGCAAATACAGGTGCGGGGCAGAACAAGGCCACCTGAGGCGACAGATTTTAATTCCTTATTCATCATGTTTGTGTGTTGGCTTTCTATTTAGTTTGGCGCCCACCTGTGCTACACTAGAGGTTCTATTCATTCGTTGCGTTTGGTGCTGGTCCTGAATGCCTTCTGAGGCAACAAGTTGGATCCCTTTTTCACCATGTTCATGCTTTGTATTTGGTTTTGCGCCATGGTTCTGGAATTTGGATGTCTTATGTTTGAAAGTGGTTTTCCCCCATTGTCTGGTTTCTTCCGCGGTCGATCAGTAGTTGCACTAGGATGATCTACGTACTTAGCAACACGATCGTTGGTACACTAAGTACTATATCCTGTATATTGCTTGAATGTCGACGGTTCTGGCCCTCCCTGTATGATCAATGAACGAATAATTGCTCCCCAGAGTCGGGGTTTTGGGCGCGTAGTCGCCGTTCCTAATTTAGACACGTGAATGATTCTGTCCGTTTGAGTCGCGATTCAAATCATTCAATCTCAAAAAAAAATTCTCTGACGAGCCATTAGTGGCTAGTAAAGCTTAGGCATATGCACTGCCAGAGGCACAGTCTGTCTCCAGAGGTACGTTTGACACACAGCTCCGAACGGTACTAAACAGTTCTAAATCCTCTTTATCGCAGATTATCGATTATCGCTCACCTCCGAGTCTTGCACTTTTGATTGCCATCACATTAGTCGAACTGCCATACATAGGAGTGTCGCTTTCTGCATCAGCCCATATATCGCGCACCTTGCATTATCGTTCATTGACGTTTTAACAACCATTGTGTTTTGGTCTAGTTTCCTCTCTCCACAATCTTTCTTCTCCCCGTAACTCCAGAGCTTTCCTCGTGGCGGTTACCATCAAGCCTCATTCGCAAATCATCTTCATTTCCCAACAAGACAAGGGCTTTTCTCTTCTTCAGGTTAGCCTCTCCAAAAATACCCCCTAATGTACTGGACCGCTGGTATATAAAATGAAGTCACAGGATGCTTCTCGTCATTCCTATATAAAATGAGGCCCTCGTACATTTCCAAGCCATCTGAGTCACTCTCGCCATGGTTTCAACGGGCGTCCCGCTAGATACCGCTACTATGATTTCAACAGCTCTGGAAGCCATCTTATACGGTGAGTATCGCGATGAGCATTCATTCCATGCCCGTCAAGCTAGGGTTCTTCAGGCTTTTCAGTCCTCATGTTTATCGGTACCATTTGGGCATCAACCTACAAACTTAAGGCAAATCGCCCGATCGCTTTGGTGGCAATCCTGCTGTTGATACTGAGTACTGCAGTAAGCTTCTCGCCTCTTAGCATCTGATGTCATCTGCTGAATTTTCTCAAGCACTTGGTCGTAGACATCATTCGTCTTGAAGATGGATTTGTCAAGTATCGCGACACCTTTCCTGGTGGACCAGTGGCGTTCTTCCAAGACATCAGCCAACCATCCTTTGTGACTAAGAATCTAATATACGGCTTGCAAACTATGCTTGGCGATGGGGTGGTGGTGTGTTTAGTTTTTATTACCAGATCAAAACCCTCTGGGCTTACAAAGACTCCCTTGTCTGGTAAAAGATTTATCGCTGTTATATCGTTTGGCAATCCGTCTGGGTTATCATCCTACCAACCATGCTGTGGTGCGGCTCTTCAGGTTAGGTCGCGATCGTGCTCAGGGAGTTGCCTGTGCTGATTTTGCATCGAAGTGGCTGCTTTAATTGCACCCTACTACGCTTCGCAGGCGACTGGCGGAAACATCTACACCAATCAGACTGCACAATGGGTCACGGCATTGTTTGCCTTGACACTTTCAACCAATTTGATAAGTTCAGGTAAGCATGCTTCCGCGTGAACGCGATGTCGCGAGCTCATAACAACTCGAATTTGTCCAGGATTGCTTGCGTATCGCATCTGGACGATCGAACGCAAAGTCTCTCCAATTCGCGCTACGAACGGCACTATGATGCCTATCGTACGCGTGCTTGTGGATGCCGCTATCATGTACTCTGCTGCACTCTTTACCATACTAATATGTTTCGTCTGCACGAACAATGCCCAATACATTATGCTGGACATGGTAATTATCATCGTTAATATCCGTCATAAAATCTTACTGAACCCTTGACCAAGATCACACCGATTATCTCGATTACCTTCTACATGGTGTTGATTCGCCTCACACTCGGGAAAACCACTCACAATAACCTCACGATGGTGTATAGCTCAGAAACCTACGAGAGGGGAAGAAGAAACTCGCAGCAATATCCTATGAAACCTTTGCAGGTCCATATATCCCAGTGGACACAGAATGACGGTATGGAGTAGAGAGTGAGGACTGCAAATAGATGAATTCTACACAACGTGCATCTTGCAACGTATACCCAGCCTAAGCAGGTAAAGGGTAGCAGCTCTAGTTCTTGGTCAGGTTCCAACATTCAAGAAACAGATCTTCTCCAGCGTGTGAGGCAGAGCCCCACTCAATCCCTTACTTATTATAATTGCGTTTCATGCAGATACTCGTCCCGAAAGAAAGTCGCAGATACATAAATAGCTTCATAGCGCCCTGACAAGTTTACTGTTCGTCGTACAGTCTCGAAATACAGTTCTGATATACTCACAAATGTGAACTATTGCCTGATTTGCTTCTCATTCGGAAACGATGATATCTAGGACACTGGTTTTTCAAAATTTCCCGGGCTGCGCATCAAACATCCAGCCCGAATACATACACCTCAGTTCGCAAATGATCACTGCTTGCTGGCGCAAGAGACAAGAAATTGTCGATTGCCAGTCAGCGTTTCAAAACATGGTCCTCTTGCTTTCAACTTCCATTATCATATAGCCCCAAGGCCAAATTGCCGTACGATAACATCAAGATACAAAACTAGACAACAACAAGCCTTTGAAACATCATGTACGGACAGCAACGATAGCAATATGAAAAGCGTGTATACGGGAGTGAATAAGGATAGCCCAAAAAGATGCAACATGGTATGTGTTGCGCGCGAAAGGCAAAAGACAAAAGAACAGTGTCGAGGGTAGATGAGGGTGGTGTGGGGTTGTCAAAGTTCATGATTTTCGTCGCCGCTCGTCTGCTATCGTCAACATTTTCACTAAGCTAGATTCAAAGACAGGTTTTGTCAAGATGCTGGTGGGGATTTAGTTGGATGTGAACGTTATGAACTACGGAGGCACGTACTGGTCCACACCCGCCTCGGAGTATTCCTTTTGGTCGTTGATGAGTGCATTACCTGTAATAATGTCAGGATACCTAAAGCACAATTCAACCGCAGCACTGACCGGTAATTCCAACGACGAAATCGGCCCTACCCATTTCTCGAAGTTTGGAGACCATTTCCAAACCAGACATAATTGGCATCTGATTGTCAAGAAAGACGACATCATATGCATAGCCATTCTCTGTTCCTTCACCATTCTGGTCCCTTTCACCGTCATGACGAGAGTCGAAGACCCTAGAATTAGGTCCATCTTCGGGTTTCCAAGTTCCGCCGATGATCATTTCCAACGCAATCTCACCATTCTCAGCAGTTGAGACGCTGCATCCTAATCTCGTCAGCATTCGAGACATGACGGTGCGAGTGAGGCGGTCGTCATCGACGACCAAAACGATTATGGGCGGGTCAAATCCAGCCATGGACCCCTTGCAGCTCAAGGGCGACGGTAGGGACCCCGATAATTGGGAAACTAGTGACGGCTTTCGAACTGATGGATCCGGGCGACTTGACGTAGATGAACTAGCTGGCAGTGGAGTGGTATCATCAAGGCTCTTCAGCGAATCCGCAACGACTGTAGGTGAGCTGTCGATTGAGTGGTTTCCCATTCGAGAGAACATCCTCGGACTACCCCGGTTCTCGCCAGAACCATTGACAGGTGGTGTGAGCAGCGGAGGACCAAGCTGGGTACCCGACGAGAGTTCGCTGATAGTCCGGGTAAACCCGTGAGTTTCAGAGCTGTCATCAGCTGTATTTGGTAAATTCAACTGCACCAGGCCCCCTACAATCGAATGTTTGCTTTACATGATAAATGCAGAGTATGTATAATGCTGACCTTTGTCCATCATGGTCTGCATAATGTTCGTCGAGACTGCCTGCGTTGGGGCCCGGCTTGTCAGTAGATCCACTGACAGTGGCCCGGCTAGCTCAAAGGTTCGCTGCTTCTCGCGCAAAATCGACTCCGCGTCTGGTTCATCAACAACTTTAACTCCGACACCCAGCGCTGTTGCAAAACGTGTGCATGAACATTAAATTCGGGCTGAACAATTTAGATGACTTACGTAGCTCGACCCAAAACGTCGACCCATGACCGACTTTAGAACGCAGGCCCAGCCGACCGCCGCTCAGCCTCACGATCTGGCGGACGAGAGCCAAGCCGAGACCAGTGCCCTTGCCACCTTGTTGTCTACCTTGCTCTGTCTGATTGAATGCAGCTGGAAAAAGTGAGCGTTTCGTGATGAATACGCGAGACGATCACTCACAAAACAGCTTGCCCTGTGCCATCTCCCTGGGCGGAATTCCATGTCCAGTATCACTAACTTCAATCCGCACAACGATATGCTTCAGTGGGCCTTTCTTCGTTGAGGATTCCGCGCCTTGTCCCCCACTCGTCATTGGAGCACGTGAGGGATCAGGATCATCTGCAGGAGCACAGAGTACCTCCTCGATCGCGTCTTCGCCTATATCAATCTTTGGTCTTGGATTGTCGGAAGGTTCTGGCACCAGATGTGCAGGAAATATCAGGCGTGTGGAACATATCACCCTTCCTCCTGCAGGGGTAAATTTACAGGCGTTGCTGAAAATGAAATGTTCCAGATAGTCTTGATGACGTATAGATAGATGCAGACCTTGCGAGATTATTGATGATCTGTCGCAGCCTAGTAGCATCCCCAAGAACGATACCGTCCTCCATATTTTCCAGATACTTCTCAGATTCTGCTAGGTTTTCGCCTGCGGCTTCGTAAGCTGCCTGTCGCGCAACCTTGTCGATGGTCTCGTCGAGACAAGTCACGAGTTCAAGGTTGCGGGCGTCTGTTGCCATGCGCAGTGGAATGAACAAGGAGCGCATGACAGCATGAAATTTGTAAGGTTTAGACAGTATCTCGAACCGACCGCTATCCATGCGATTGCTAGAAGTAATGTCAGACGCGGTTCCTAGAAGCAAGGGAGCTACTCAAACAAGTCAAGCATGTCGTTGAGAACTGCTGAGAAATCAATGGGCTGCAGTGAATGAACAACAGCGACCTTGCCTTTGGACATCATCACCAAGCTGCCCCCTAATGCCATGAATTCTATTTCTTGCGCTTTGGATACGGCGCATGATGCCTCCATATTCTGCACGGCGAGGACTGGACGCTCGATCAGCGCTAGTCACATACCTACACCTGATGACACCTACGAGCTGTGTTCAAGGGCACTCGGACCTGTAAATTTCCGGTGAGTCAGGCATTGGTAAGAAGGTACTGTACTTATCATGGAAGACATACCTAACAGCAATAGTCAGTCAGCGAACTATGCAAGTATGCGAAAATGATGCGCACGACGTAAGTCTCCTCTTAGAGTCTGCTTCTTTTCGCTCGTTAATTTGAGCCTTCTGAGTAGCCTTAAACTGGGTTTTGAGTTGCTCTCGGAGAATAAAGAGACGCCGTTCGGACTATGAAGGTAAGAATAAAAACTAGGGATATTTGTTTCCACTTACATTCTCCTGCATGTAATGCACAAACAAGAGGAATGTGTGATACAGGAGAAAATTAAGCATATCTGAAATTTCTAGTGAGCTAGCGGTGTAAAATTAGAAACATTCAACGCACGCTTAGTCCATACTGGCTTATATGGCAAAATGAGAGTACTTGAGCTATGAGAAATCAGCATAAAGCACAGAAATACAGAGTTCGTGCATATCTTACATGATCAAGAATGACAATGCCCCCACCATAGCGGCGATCCTATCCATCCTCATCCCAAACAGTGCGATAGTTTGTAATGCAGAGGTATAACTAGAAGCGAGGATGAGTGGTTTGCAACTCGAAGACCGGCATAACGCACTAGAATGTTCCGAGAAAATCCTTTGTTCCGCATGTATTATCTGCACCATAATATCCACACACATATCTTTGCCAAGTATCAGAGTCTCAGTAAAGAGCATAATGCCAAGGCTTACATTGTCACAATCTCATACAAACACCTCGGGGGAGGTCAAAACTGTTGGACTTGCAAACTATGAATATATGACGCTCACCATGACCATGTTGAGATCATCAAAAGCAACTGGTAAGGTATTGGACGGTCACGTGGGAAATCGAACACGACCAAGAAGAGGAGAGGAATGGTATGCGCAGGTATGAACTACAAGATATGATGATCGTTGCTAATACATGCGGACTCAAATTGTACTCACACCCCATATCCATGATTTATCGAGGATAGTGATAGGCGTGGCAATTGTTGCCGCTCCGATGACCCAGTTGGCGATGAAAAATATGGCCGACCAAACTGCTAACAGCTGAGCAAGGCGTCAGTTACGTAGCAAGGAAGTTCATAAGGCACAGTACCTTTCTAATACACCAACACTCTCCCCGATATCGTTCTTCTGTCTTGTCATCATTAAATCGAACGTAAAAGAATTTATGCACGGCTGGCCAAACTTCCCAGCGGAGAAGAAAGAGAAAACGACGGAAGGGGCCACCATCGTCTGGGAACGTGGTACTTTCATGGTCGACGCTTGTACCAGTCCCTGCACCGACGTGAACCATGTGGCTATCCCCTGAATTGTCTGGATCGTATTCCAAGTGGTCTGGCGAGTTCTTCATATCCTCTATCCAATCTCTGTCTACAACAATTTCGTTGACCTCGTCAACGTCGGTACCATCCTCTGTTCTTAGCCGAATTTGACCGCTATCACGAATACTGTCCACAAAGGCGGAGGATGAGGACGGGGACTCGGTGCCCATGCGCTTCATGAAACATTCCCAGTATACACGGAGACCATGTACGCGCGCTTTTTTTGTCTTTTGGCGACCTGAATCCGCAGTACTAGTAGGCTGTGTAACAGGAAGTGGTAAACCCGTGAAGCCTTTGGGTTGACGGGTAAAGGGAGTAGACGCCATATTGCCTGTCTTTGCCTCAGGAAGCCGACATTGAGTGTCATCATTGGACTTGGACATTGCTGCGAGGCAACTGGCCGAACACCATGTGGAGGGTTGTATATGAGGTCGAACGTGGCGATCTGATGAAAGGCCCGGAAAATGTAAGATATCCGAGGGCAAGACTCGAACTGACATGAAATTGCATCATAAGCTTACTATCTCCCCCGTTCAAGGCCCGCTCGGAAGCTTAAGCCTTCTTCTTCTTTGGTGTCATCGTGGAAAGTCAATGTATGTACTGTATAAGTAGACAAGCGCGCGTGTGATATGATAACATTGACGATGGCTGTTGCAGCAGGCAATTCATGGTAATCATTCGTCGCGAACGCATCATTCAGCTCACGAATGGTTCCTTAGGATAGTTCACTACTACGTACGTGTTGCAACGACAAGCTACATACTTTCTCGGTATAGCGGAAGATGTATATGCATAGAGCTAGCGGGAAGCCTGGACTGTTCAGGTCAGGTACGGCAAGGTACGGCACGTGAACTCAAATGGAAACAAATGACCAGCTCCGACATAAAGCTGCCACACTATAAACATGTCCGCGTCGCAAAAAACTCAGACATTGGTTTCACTTCTATTCTCGTGAAATCATCCAAGAAAATATAGACTGAAATTAAACATGCGTGGTCATTGGCTTGTGCACTAATATTGTGTTTTGTGTGGACCGGCGGGAATATTCGCGCCCATCGGAGTTTGATTACCATGCAGGCTTCTGCCTTTCGTGGATCACACCTTCTCCACCTCGTTTCCTTCATTGTACAGCTCATCCTATCCACACAACAACACAATAAACAGCCAAGGTGAGACAATTTTTTACGGTACTGAACTTGATTAAGGTCGAAGGGTTCGTTTTGATCCCCTGCAGATTTTTCTTGCAACTTTTTCCGACAAGCGCTTATGACAGCCCAGGTCACCCTGAAAAGCGGGGAGAAGGTCAAAATCAACGGTAAAAATCCAACTCCTCTCTATATCTTCTTCTAACATCATTTTGACTTTAATTATGAAGACCATGTATATTGTTCTCCACCATGGTCTGTTCGAGATGGTACCCCATACTCCGTAGCCCGTATCATGGAGTTCCTGCCACCGGAGGGGGCAGGGAAAGGCAAAGGGAAAGGAAAGGAAATATATACCCGCGTTCGATTGGCTTGGTATTATCGTCCAAGCGACGTCAGTGATCGTCCGGTCGCGGATTCCCGCCTCCTTCTCGCCGCCATATATTCAGAGATCTGTGACATAAACCAACTTCGCTCCCGCTGCCACGTTTTGCATAGGGATAAAATAACCGACCTCGCTGGATGGAAGAAGCGCCCTGACAGATTTTATTTCAATCGTCTTTTTGATCCTTATATCAAGAAGGAGTTCGATGTTATTCAAGCGACTGACGTTCGTAATTGTACGTACAACTTCTCATTACCTCCACCGTTTCGAGTCAACAATTTCCTGCAGTGCCCGATAACATCAGACAGGTTTTGACTTCAAGATACGAATATGTGGTAGCCGAGAAAGATGTTGTTCCCGACCTCACCGACACTCTGCGGTTGTGTGCGACCTGCAGTGAGTGGTGTGCAAAGTACGTTCTTGGTGGAGGGAAATTTTCTATTTTGCGCATATGCTAACATTCGTGACATCAGTCCTGACACAGTAGGGTGTGATAGATGCAAGAATTTCTTCCACATGAGCTGCGTACAGCCTCCACTTCTGGCGAAGCCATCACGTGGTTACGGCTGGACATGTGCCCCTTGTTCTAAGCGTCATGAAGAGGAGGTAGATAAGCATGACGTTCGGCATCCGACTCCCGTTACGAAGCCAAAGTCTAATGCACCTGCTCAACGAGGTCGAGGACGCCCGCGCAAGGACAGGAGCCTTGCGGAAAAGGAAGAAAATGTCGAGATCAAGTACTTTAAAATGTGGCCGTTTCGGTACTTTGGGTAAGTGTGTGCGCCTGGCCGCATCCCATACGAGATAGGTATTTTAAGAGCAAGAGCTGACCGCCCATATTCCCATGAAGGCAATACACAGTGGCAGAAGATACGCTTGGTAAGGGTGGATTGGATACTGGCTGTTTGAAGCTTAGTAAATTTGGACGGTAGACCCTGACGATCTCATCTTCCCTCGATCCGCCACCCGCGTTGGCCCTAAATATCAAGCTACTGTTCCGACCACACTCGATGTGCCCTCACCTTCAGGTAGGTTTTTTTTCTCCCATTAGCTTGTGACGCTGCTCAAGGCAATTTAGATCCGGAACAGCGGGGCGGAGACTATACTGTGGAAGTTCTGAGCGCGATCAACACCTTGACAGATGAAGAAAGTACGTATTTTTAGTCTTCTCTTGGCTTAGGTAAACAAGCTTACTTTTTTTCACAGTCACCGAATGTAGGTGTTGCATGGTCTTGGGGGACCGGGCTTGCTAAAACAATATTTCAGTGGAAGCATGGAAGGTGGTGTTGAACAGAAAACAGGAAAAATTGCATAATGTCGACTGGCTGACTGAGGCCCTCAGGCGGTTTTCTCAGGCGCATTTGTTGAATCGTGGCTGGTCCACTGTTGATATGAGTGTTATTCCCACCCGTCCAGAGAAGGTAATGCCCCGGACAAAAATTATGGGATTTTTAATGAGAAAAATCTGACTGGTTCGGTAGTGGAAGAAGGGCGAAACGAGGCATACTGACCGGGAGTGGACCGCAGATGAGGTGGCTGCTTTTGAGGATGGCATTTTCCTTTACGGCGCTGAACTTCGGGCTGTACATGACGAAATCGGCACCCGTTCCATGGCCGAGGTTGTGCGGTTTTATGGGCACTGGAAAAAGTAGGCATGATTTTATCTTCTCTAATTTTTATTTTCTTATTTTTCCCTGTCCAGCTCGAGACTGAAGGAAGAGAATGAACAAATCAGAGCCGCGAAACTCAAGGCCAAAGACGAGGGCAAAGATGATGTACCCTCCGCTACCGCTGCCGTTGCCGACCAATTCTCCGACGACGAAGGTTCAGTCATGCCTGGACTGTCCAGGCACAACAATAGTTGTGGCGCATGCCGAACTCGTGAATCCGAGAATTGGTGGAGGGCCCCCAAGGGGCTTGTCACTGATATTCTCTGCGATACTTGCGGGACGAACTGGCGTAAATATGCGGACCTCAATGTCCGTCCAGTCCGTGAGGACGCTCTACCTGCCAGCAAGAAGGGCTCGGATAAACGTGAGGGGACACCCTTAAATGGACCTAGTACGAAGCGAGTGAAGGTAAAAGCGACCACACCTTGTTGCTTCAATTTATTAATTTACGTTTTCTCTCAGACATCGGCTTCCGTAAATGCGACACCTCCTCCTAATGCTCCGATGGCTCCACAACTCCGTTGCTTGGCTTGCCAGAAGAATGGCCCAGTGGGTAAGGTGCTGAGGTGTAACCAGTGTCAATTCCGAGTGCACGCAGGTGAGATCGCTGGTCTAATCACATTATAAACAAATTTAACGGCACGAATATCTAGCATCATGCGGTGTCCACGTGGACAAGAGCGCTGTTGAGTCGTGGATGTGCGACATTTGCCAGAACCAGGAGACCCTGGAATCATCTGTGGTAAATTAACAAAACAAAAAACGTTTTATTTCGGTTGTATGATAATGACTTGTATTCTCTAGCATACTGACTGCTTGTTGTGCCCACGGCGCAAATCCAAGAAGAAATCCCAATTCCCCAATGCTGATTCGTTCTTACGTGCTTCCAAGCCTACAGAGGGACAAGGATGGGCACATGTACTGTGTGCTGTCTTTACTCCCGAGATCAGTTTCTCGGATGTGTCGCAGCTCCGGCTCGTTGAGGGTATTAGCACTATACCCAAGCAGAGATGGACATCTGTAAGGACACATCCGTTTCTTCTATCCTTGTTTAGTAAACCCGATTCACCAGAAATGTACTCTATGCGGCGAAACCAGCGGTGCAGTCATCCGATGCAGTGACTGTGTACGCGATTACCACACATCTTGTGCTTGGAGGAACGGTCACCGTTTTGGCTTCGAGATCCAGCCGGTACGGTTTTTCATTTTTTGTTGTTTTGCATCATAGGATAATTATTGCAGGTGCGCCATCCACGTCGGGATGGTATAATTACTACCTTTAAGGGTGAGACTGGCAACATGGTTCCTATCGTATGTTGCCAGGAACACGAGAACAGCAGGCGGGAACTATATGATGTATGTGAAACAGATGAGACTGGAGAGGTGAGGGACCATCCAAATGTTTCACCTGCTAGGATTTCTGACACGGTACGGCAGACTGCTCTGCAAGCTTACTGCCGGATCTATAAACAAGCACCTGTAACTCAGGCGCATGCTCTACTTCGAAAGGCTAGGAGACTCGACCAAACCCTGAACATCCGCGCAGACGGCATCTCGTCGGTTGATGTTTCGGCTGATCCTGCACTACAATGTGATAAGTGTTCTACACAATACTCCCCTGCATTCTATCCGAGCGGACGTTACTCGGACCGTTGGCGGTGCCACAAATGCCACTTTGAGCACCGATCGAATGGGGTCGGCGCCGCTGGCCATTCTCCCGCTGATAGTCTTTCTCCCGTTGATGACGCGATGGATGGTTAGACGCGGGTCTTTATTTCTTTGTGGAATACTCCGTTGGGTTTTGGATAAACATTGTACAGTACATATGTCGTTCAAGAAACAACATTGATAGTCGACTAATACTTAGTTGCTGAGGGCCTGACTGTTAGCCTGAGGCTGTAAAGTTATGTAATCGGTTCTTGTCACACGATGTGGGTGTTGTCACTTCTGCCAAGTAATTTGCTCCGACGCCGGGCGGCTCAGTATCTGCCACGCACTGAATTGCTGACTCTACTCGGGGCTACTCGAGGCTACCTCTTCATTATCTTGGATGCCTGGTGTCGTTGTTCTTCCATTACCATCACCTAGTCTCGCAGGGTTCGGTCTAGACACTCACAACGGAGCATACGTGCCTCGACAACCTATCGATCCTCCCTTGGATTCTCCAATTATGCACAATGGCTTTTCATCTTTAGGATCTGTTCTGGAGATTAAGGAGCATGCTAAAAGCGCTGCGGAACGCAGTAAAGGTTTTGGTGCCAAAGCACTCATTGGGTCGGCCCGTTCCCAGATGCAATTGGCTCAATCGAAGGACGCCGCTCGGGACCCAAAGGCAGCTCTGCATGCCTTCTACGTCGCAGCTAACTTGATTCATACTTATATGAACCACTCCAGCTACGCCGCCGACAGGACTAAAGGGAGCCCGATCCATAATGAGTTCCTAAAGTTCTTCCAGGTTCGCACTATGTCTTTGGTGTAGAGTACCATTCAATAATATCATCCACAGGAAAACGGGGCTTCTCTGAACCGTATCAAGGGCCTCGAGGCGGAGCTTGATCTTGAGAGATCGACCACAGCGTGAGTGCTGCTGCGCTCAAGAGATTGTCCATCGTATATATTGAATTTTCTTTCCTCTACAGTGTGCCATCTCATCAAGGAGAATTGTCTAGTATGAAATCGCTCGCTGATCGGTTGAAGATGCTCGGTCAAAATGGACTTGTTGACCCCACGACGAAGCGTTATTCACGGGAAGTTCCCCCTGGGACTCCTCCTCCCCTGTACCTGCCGGACTCAGCCCGCTCTAATCGACCGTCACCCTCGTTGTCCTCTACTGCTGTTCTCAGCACCGCATCTTCCGCATCAAACTCTACAGCACATTCACCATACGCAGTCGTCCCGCCGTCGTCATTCGGGCCGCCGTCCCCGACGTCTACTGAATCGTCAGAGACGGGCCTTGATCAAGTTGCATTCGGTGCTGGTGAAGTCGCTGCAGCCAATGAAGTAGATATACCAAGTTCAGAGAAGGACCTGGGTGGTTTATCAACATTCATATCGGCTTCACGCCTCTGGAACCCTCCAATAAATGACGCGCTGACTGGCATACCTACATCACCTGAGCGCCGGTTTCCGGAATTGCCGATCGATTCTTCAGGGTGAGCACATTTTTCCAGCCTGCGTCCAATATTGATGTCCCGGTTCTAGGTCAACATCTGAATCAGCTTCACACTTCTGGACACCTCCAATAAATGACGCGCTATCTGGCGCGTCTACGTCACCTGAGTGCCGGTTTCCGGAATTGCCGAACGATTCCCCAGGGTAAGCATAACTTTTTCCACCCTGCGTCCAGTATTGATGTTCCGGCGCACTAGGCTACTGCTTAAATCCCACGATTCAGAAACATTTAGTGACACTCCCGCTTCCATTAGCCGCGCGAACATTCTTACGCACATCCCGTCATCCATATCATACAGCTATAGTCGTCCTGATAGTGTACGTGGCACTTGCCCTGATTTGATTACACGTTGCTCATTGTCCCACAGACACCCCGCACGCCTCCCGTAATACCCCATTCTCTCGCAAACGGTTCTGCGGTGGCATTCACACCAATACAATACCCCTCCTTCTCAACTACGAGTTCTTCCACTGCTCCTAGGTCAGGGGCCACATCCTTAATCTCCCAGCCTCCAGCGATTCCACCGCAAGCGAGCATCAACCACTCTCCACTTGTCCGGAGGCGAAGCGACTACGTCGAACAAGGTACCGGCAGTGCGTCGTTTAGCGCTCGCCTCCCCATCGATTACCCCGATCTACCTCATTCACACGTTATTCGCCCTCCCCCTCCGGTCGCTTCTTCCTCGTTCCAGCGGCATCATTCGCACTCGCAGTCATATTCCGTTAGCACACTTAAGGAGCCCCCCAAACCGCCTACAATAGCGTCTACTTATCCCGTGACATATTGGTCTGACATGCAGATTGTCACGGTTGGCCTCAAGAATTTGGGAAATACATGTTACATGAATGCTACAATTCAGTGTCTCAGTGCTACGGTGCCATTTGCGAGATTCTTCACTGGTATGTATGAATGTCAATATCCACACTCAAATGAAGGGCTTACGGTAGACGACTCTGATATAGAAGGCCGGTGGAAGAAGGCTGTCAACGCGATCAACCCCATGGGAACGAAGGGGCACCTCGCATTGGCGTTTGCAAACATCCTCTACGAAATGTCGCATTCTGAGCTTCCGCATCTGATCCCCGCTAAGTTCAGGGTGAGTTTGTTGTTTTCGTTGGTGGACAACTCTGACTTCGTCGGCTAGACATCAATATGTGCACATGCTCCTCAATTCTCGGGATCTGACCAGCATGACTCGCAGGAATTCCTCACCTTCTTGCTTGATGGTCTCCATGAGGACCTTAATCGTGTCCTTCACAAACCATCCAATGGAACGACACCTGAACGCGAGGCCGAACTGGAGCGACTTCCTCAGTCGATTGCCAGTACTCAGGAATGGGAGATTTACCGGATGCGGAACGACTCACTTATTGTAGATTTCTTCCAAGGACAGTTTAAGAACCGGTTGGTGTGCTTGACATGCCGTAAGGTAGGTTCAGATTCATCTTGGACGTTCTCGAACACTTGATAATGTCGGCAACATCATGCAGACATCAACAACGTATAATTCCTTCATGTACCTGTCGCTTCCCATGCCTTCCGTGAAGGGCCTGTCCAAGACATCCCTGCAGTCATGCCTAGATGCTTTTGTCAAAGAAGAAGTGCTTTCGGGAACGGAGGCTTGGTATAGTGCCGTGCAATTTTATGGCATTGTTCTCATGGTATTACTAGGCACTGTCCGCATTGCAAAACTTTGCGTAACGCCACCAAACAGCTCTCGTTATCTCGCCTTCCACCAATCCTGCTTATCCATTTGAAGCGCTTCTCACATAAAGGGGTGTTCACAGACAAGATCGAGACCGTCGTCGACTTTCCTCTTAAGGGTCTGGATTTGACGAATTACATGCCTTCGGCTCTACCCCCTGGGATGCATAACGGTTCAATGAATGGTATCGGCGGCGATGATCCGCGAGTGCAGACGCCACCGTACAAATACGATCTATATGGCGTGACGAATCATTTTGGAAATCTAAGCAACGGACATTGTGAGCTTTACCGTTGTTGCTATGTTGCCTTTTTGTGAACAACTTGGTTGTCCAGATACCGCTTTTATCGCTTCTCGTGGAGGATGGGTTTATTGTGATGACAGTCGGGTCACGCCGACTGACGCCAAGGACATAGTGGTAAGCTTTTTGATTTACCGGGAAGATTCGACCCTGACGATTTTTCTAGGGACGCCCAGCATATGTGTTGTACTACAAGAGAATCAAATCATAGAATCACTATTTAAGATGCTTATTTGGGTGTTTATCTTCCCGAGTCAAATCAAACTTACATCGCTATACTTGCTGTCATCCCCTGTAGCTCGCCTGCCGACATGTCGCTCCTTACTGTTGTTTCTCTCGACGGAACTTTCGTAGTCTACGTGTACTCTCACATCGATAATGATATTTACTCTCGGAGCCGTGATCGACCACATCGATCCATTACGGACTACTCACGGTGGACACCACGTTCATCGTATAGTGTACACCCGTTGTTAAGGAAGCCTGGTGATAACTGACAAGTCGAAAAACGCATTGTAGCAGGACGGACATAACATTGTGTATTGAAGACGATTAGGCAGACAAGTCAAGATCTTCCTAACGAACATATTCAAAACACATCATGTGCCATAGGCTTCTATCGGTCTGTTTACGGGAGACTAACGATCTGCCGCGATCCTGTGGTCATACGAGTATTTCATCACGGCACGTCCCCGTTTGAAATGAATTCAGCAATACCAGTCCTCGATTTGATTTAGCGGGTGACGGTTGGGTAAGTGAAGTTGAAGTTGGAGCTGGGTAGATGTTGGTTTCATAAAGAAAAAGGAACTGATGGCAGCGGAGATGGCGTATCTATTGGGGGGCAGATCTTGGTGACCTGGGACGGTCTGAAGCCCATATTTCTATGAGGATGGAAACAGAAAGTACATCACATTCAAGAGAGAATATCTGTATTCGGAGCTGTTATTCTTCTTGTAGCTGACTGCCAGAAGGTCATCCGGCCCCTGTGATCCTCTTGTTCTTGGCGAGAAGATGCTAGGCCAGTGCTGGCATCCATCAAAATTGCATGTAAGCATCCATGGAAAGCTGGCTATACGCAATAGGACTTGGGCTAAATTTGTGACTCGAGGTTTGTTTAACTTTGTTACGTTGGACATTGGGCATTAATGTGAGCGTGGACTGAACGTAAGGGACGCGCGAACCTCGAGAGCCGAGGAGAGTATATGCGCGAGGAGACACGCAGAAAACGTGAGGTTAATGACACTTTGAACGTCGCGTGCATGGTATTCGCATGTTGAATGCACAGTGAACTTGCAGTGAACCGCGAGAAGATTATATTGTCACAGATTTTACTTTGTCACGCGTTAACATTGAATACACGTGACCGAGTCGCGTCAGAAGTAGTTCAACATCGCCGACGACGACGACAACTGTCAACTACAACCAACACGCCGGCACCAATTCCAGATCTGAAATGGCTGCCACGCCGCGAAGGCTGGTGCATTGGGCTCTCGATGTCTCCATCTCCGACTTTGGATCACCATGCTCAGAAGCAACGTCCACCGATTCTGTCGCGTCAACATCCAGTCTGGAGTACATCAATTCTCAAATTGTGGCACATGGATTCACCCATTCACCTGGGATCTCTTTTGAAGGACTCTCAAATTCTGACACCGATCAGCTGGCAAGGTGTTTGCTTGCTATGCTAAGCCAAAGAGTGGTGCGTTAGCGCAGTTGTGTGATAGCGCGAGTGACATTAGTCTCATTGAAGGCTTTCCTTTGAAATATTAGAATGACATGTCTCGTGCTGAAGACTTATCAACCAGTTTACGGACTCTCTCTTATGACCACGAACGGCTCATGGGGATGCATCGCTCAGCCACTGAGAAGGCAGCTAATGCAGAGCGCGAAATGAACGTTTACAAGTCACGACTTGCGTGAGCAATTGGCCAGTTTTTTCGAAAATTGAATCTAAATTCTGTGGCAGAACGGCCTCCAAAACTCTGGCAGCTTCGGAATCAGCCCATAAGCAAACTTCAGCTGAACTCCAGCGGACGCGCTCCTCGTTGATTGCTCTCCGGGCGACTCATTCAACCGAAATCAAAAAGAAAGAAAAAGACGTCGAGCGCATTATCGAGAAATGGTCAAAGCTTTCCGACATGCAGACGAAGTTGTCGACTTCGTCCTCAGGATTGACTTTTCGATGCGGCAATGCCGACGTGGTGAACGGGTTTGAAACCCTCGGCAAGGGGAAAGGATATCTTGAGATTGCTCTTGAACAAGCCGAATCTGCTCGCGCTTCACTAACTGATGAAACGTTAGCGCTACAGCGGCTTGTTGTGAATGTCGCGAACCGACTGCAGTCGGTACTGCACGAGCTGCGATGCTTGGTTTCACCTTGTGATGAAGAAGTATGATTCCAGCTTCCAGCACAAAGCAGTCTGCTAACCTATCCGTAGCCCGCAATAATAACGCACAACGCATTGTTCCCTTTAACACCCCCCAACGCTGCCAATGACAAGCTTTCTACTCTCTTCTCCTCGGCGCATGGTATCCTCGATGACATTTCAGAGCGCCTGCTACAGCGAGCTGCCGCACCACCAGCACCAGACTACACCAAGGTCTCAGATGCTCTAGAGAATCAACGATTACAGGGCATCATCGAGGATTTGCGTTCAGAACTTGGTACGTCTCTAGACGCCATCGGGCGTCCTTTGTATACCTAACGAGTCTCCAAAACAGATGAAGCCAGGAAGCTCCATGAGAGGCATGTTGCAGAGACTCAGGCCCTCTTAATGCAGATTGCATCCCAAGCATCATCTACAGACCACTATCCAAGAGACGAAAGTGTCGAGCTCATGACACAGCCAGAACGAGACCTTGCCGCTGAGCGCCTTGAGCGAATGAAGACCGAACTTGACGAGGAGCGGAGAAAGTTTACCAATGCTGCTGTTAAACTTGGCAACGAGAAAGCTGCTCTGGAGGTAAAAATCTAATAGTTGGGTTCAGCGCATTTACTGATGACCACACTCAGGCTGAGCGTATCCAGTTCCTTGAGGAGAAGCGTTCCTGGCATGTCGAGCAGATGCTTTCCGATCTCCCACCAACACCTGCCATAACTTCCCAACCTGCACCTCGGCCGCCTCAGGTTCATAGGATCAAGTCGCCCCGAAAGTCGCCTATGAAACCCAAGGTTGTCGGCAAGGTGGCAAGCAGAAAGACCCGAGTGTCTCGGCGCTCCTCATCATTCTCGATCCCACCACCAAGCAGATTGGAGCCTGCTTACGAGACGGAGGTGATACCTATCGTTATCCCACCAGCTGCCTTCGAGGCGTTGGGCAAAAAGTCGACCTTGGCGCAGTCCATTTTACCCTCAGCGTTTGTGCTCCCTCCGCGTTCACCCCGGACGTCTTTGCCTCCTGTAGAGGCATTCCTTCCTCCAATGATAACCACGCATCAGGGATTGTCAGGAGGAAAATTGTACACGTCGACCGACACCGAGTCTGCTTCCACTTCGAGTTCTGACGCTTCTTCGTCGGATTACGCGTCGCCCCCTGCTCAGGCACAGGCCACGATACCGAAAATTATCCTCCCATCGCCTAAAACACCTCCTGCTCCTGTTGTGAATACACGCCGTCCATTCCCGCTTGCAAAGCCTCTTGCACCACACATGTCACATGCTTACTCGCCTGCCAAACCGAGTCCACTCTCCCGTATTCTCATGCTTGCGAACTCTCCTGACAGCCCGGACGATGTGTCAGAAGATAACGAAGACTCTCCGACATCTGCTATTCCCCCACCCGTTGCTATAACATTCACAAGTGAATCAGAGTCGGATGACAGCCCTCTGAGGGAGAAGAAGACTGAGCCGAATGTTGCACCTCTACTTCCCTTCAAGAAAGTGCCACCCCCTGAATCAAAGCGCTTTTCGACGAAGGAGAAGGGAAAGACCAAAGCGGAGCTCCTCGTGCCTGGAAAACTGAAGGCAGAGAAAGAAAACCGCGATAAGGTCCCTCGAAAACCATCTCCTTCGTTGCCTCCTGCTCCTCAACCAAAGCTGAAGGTCAGCAGCTTAGCCACCAGCAAGCCTGCACCGAAGCTGCCTACCGGAAAGGGCGGTGCGAGGAGGGTATTAATTGGAAGTGCCGAAGCCGCTCCTTTGCCTGGATGGAGGGGATGAGAGAGGGAATGACCAATTGTCTTGTGGTTGACACAAATACCCCTACATACGTCCATAATTTTCTCCTGCTGTATCATTATGATATCCCTGCGGTTTTCATTGTAAACATTCACTCGCCCCTATATATGTAATAACAAGGTTTCGTAAGAGGAGGTATGAAGTAGGCGCCCACTACCAGCAGAATCAAATGAATGCCTTACAGTGAGGGCTGATGAAAGAAGCGAAGTGTTCTCTCCCCCAAGGGGCTGTCATTAATTGAATCATCGGGCGGGCCGGACGATCACAAAGTGCTATCTCCTCCGGATTGATCTCAAAGTCCTCATAGGCGGCCTTGTGACGTTCGTCTCGTCGTTCAGAACTCGGTGCATTGGTAGAGTGTGACCTAGTATAACTCGAGGCCTCGGGCTCTAAAATCATATCTTGAGGTACTAGTGGGATCTGAATGGCAGCGTCACACCGAATCTCATGCTGTCCTTGCAGGGCGCCCGCAGCCGCAGCGACCAAACGCGGATGAATATTCTTCGTAAGGTGGTTATACCGGCCGATTCCCCGGCAAGAGCGTGAACTTTTCCAAGTGCTCTGGGCGCGGTCAGCATACTACCAACCGACGCGTGCCTGTACTTACCAAACTATACTCTTGGTATCAGATAAGCAACTTTGACAAAGGACACACCGATGCACGCGCTACCCTATACAGGGCAATCTGCATCATATCGATTTCAGACTGGCCGTAGTGCCACCACTCCATGCGACTGCGAAATGCCTGGGTGCTCTGGAGAGATGTGAAATCAAAACTATAATGTCAATAGTGGGATCCGAATGCCCTAACAGGGCGAATAGATTACCTCGTGGGATGCTCATCTTCGTTCTCAAGTGTCCTCGGCTTCCCAGAGAGCGAAGCAGAAAGCTGCCTATCGGAATTCGAAGATTAGAGTCAGACCTACTGCATATTTCTTACCTTGGGCTTATATTGAAGCCAGACTATCGTGTAAATGAGCGACAAAATGGTGTACTGCGAAGATTTCATCAGGTCGCAATCAGGTCGTGTCAAAGAGGATGGAGAGAAAACAATAGAACGAGGTTGTCGATCATTCATGATTGCATTCTTGACCTCAGGGAACATACTAGCACGTGATGATCGAGGGCCGGACCAGCGCCCGCCGCCCACGATAAGCTTGACGCACGTTTCGTCCACTTTGAATCTGGCTAGCTTCGATAACAATGTTGTGATCGTAATTGTACAGTATTGTCTATCATTTACAGTCTTCGTATGCCGTTCGTATGAGTTTAGAGATGGTACTTCACCAAGCCTAGCTTCGTGGAGTGCTAGGCCGCCACCTCTCGAGCAATTGTAAAAGCCGCGAAATAGCTGTTGACGTCGTCCAGCGCACTCGTAGGCGCAATCATGCCAACATAACCGTCAGGGCGGATGATGACCAACGACATATTCATTGGGTCAATGCCGAACCTCTTGTATGCTCCACCACCTAGGCTTCCCGTGACATCAGTATCATCCAGTAAAACTCTGTGAAAAGTGGATCAGCGACACAAACGCAGGATAAATCTTGGTAGGACGTACTTCGACCAGTGGGGTCTAAGCAACGCAGGTACACGAGTAAATTCTACGTCCTCCTTGTCACCAGACATGATAGTGATGATGTCAAACATGTTTTGAGCTACCCCTTTCGAGGGATAACCGTACTTCTGCAGGAAACATGAAGGATCGCTCATTGCCTCCGAGAGGGCGTTCAGTTCTTTGACACGCTCCTCTGTTAGGTAGCCAACAAAAAACAAAAGCTTAAACCGCGTGTCAGACGGGAGCATGTCCTGGATATCGTAGGGACGCGCATCTGCCGCGCGTATGAATATTTGGGGAGGCATACGTTCGCCGATGATGAGGTGTGGTGCGCATTGTTGGTGTATTTCATTCGTGATAGCAGAGGGCATATAATGGACACCAACGCCACTGGTAAAACCACCACCAGTCTGGAAAGCTCTGTTGGCAGTCAGTCGAAATAGCCTATAGGACTTCCGGATGACAAACCTCAGGAATTGTTCATGCGACACACCATCGTCATTCTCGGCCGTCCTCGGCTTTCCTGAAAACAAGGTGGAGAACTCGCGATCGAAATCGATCAAATCTTGTGCGTATTTTCTACGCTCGAGTTCGTACTGAAAGGAACGAGCCTCAAAAAATGTAATCATGTGCCGCACAGAGACCTACCGTTTTCAACAGGGAAATGTCCGCTCGGCCCCTTATGACCTGTACGAGTTTCCATGCTACATGCTATCAGTCAGTGCATAGAACCATCTATAATATTTATTTCTGCTACCAAGGTTGTGCGTATCGTTCATACTGGCATTCATGCCCTGTCCTGAATCAACGTCAGCAGAAGATTAGCTCTTGATTTTTGTCAGACACCAACCGGCCTTGGGAGAATGTGTATGGCACGCATCTCCCGCAATGAAGATTCGTTCGTTTACAGAAAACCTCGAGGCCACCCGTTGTCCAACTATACGTTGAGGATTACTTATGACCGCACTGAATATCATGTGCCTTACTGATGTAAATCGTCCACCAATCGTACGTCTTTGGTTCGTCGACTTTGTAGGGATGCAAAATCTTCCTGGCGACCTGGCCGCGCACGTTGATAAAAAATAGTACCCATGTTATTAAAGTACATACCTCTAGTAATTTCTCTGGGCTCATCCTGTTTTTGTCCACTCGCCCAGTAACTGGATCCAAAACATCGCTGTCAGACAGCTGGATGTAGAAGCGTACTTTGTCCCCTTCGCGCGGTATGATCATGCACGATCCACTCGTGGAGTGGATGGCACTTCGGTTACGGACGTCCGGAAAATCCGTGTCGGCTATGATATCAACAACACCCCAGATGTAATCTAGTTCGGAGAGTATGGGCATCAGCCACTCCTCATGGGGTCGATGTGCATAACTTACCTGTCTGCTCCCCATCCATGGTGATGTTCAGAGTCCTTCGTACCCACGAATGGGCTCCTGCGAACATCTCATTCATTGATTCCATGTAGGTAAAACCATGTCAAATCATGCCTTACCATCACAACCTATGACGTAACGAGCGTGCACTATCTCTTGTTTTCCTGGGGTATCTAGATGATCTAAAGTCACCTACAGTCACCAAATGAATACCATCATTTATCATCATTTTCCTACCCCATTTTCTTACCTTCACCGGATAACTAAACGGATCTGCAAGTTGCCCTGAATCATTGGACAGTTCAATCGAAGCAGGTACAATGGGACGATCAACTGTGAGACCGTGTTTGGCCATGGAATCGACAAAGATCGACTCGACAGCTCCTTGATTGAGCAGGACCTCAAAAGGATATCGAGCTGTTGGAGCAGTGATGTCAGGTGCGCGTCCAGTACGCTAGGGCGAGAACAAATTCAGCGTGATGTATGTTGTAGTGAACGAAGTTCATACTGCGAGAATGCCATCACGGTCGGGGTTATAGAATGCCTGATTTAGATCATCATTGATAATGGGCTGTGATGACAAGTACTGCGCGCTCTAGCAGGTTTGACTTACACACATGTGCATTTGGCAACCTTCCTTGAGTAAACGCTCTGCGAGACCGTAGCTCTATGGTGTGGGAGGTTAGTGAGTCGCGACACAGAGCTATGGTCCACTGGGGGTAACTGACCTGAAGAACTTCAATCGTCCTGGGTTGAATACCGTCCGCTTGTCCTGTTGATACTTTCGATGGTCTGCCGCGTTAATAAAGTTGGCATGAATACAAAGAAGGTATCATCCAACGAGGTCTGACCTTTGGTCCACAATTTTGACATGAATCCCAGCGGCGGCAAGCGCATTAGCGCACATCACCCCTGCTGGTCCAGCACCCACAATGAGCACATCAACATGACTTTCCATATTTCAGTAGGCCAAGGGCAAGCAGAGTGAGAGGATACATTTGCATGCCGCAATCCGAGCAAATATATACTACTAAGGGTGCATTTCAAATTGGCACCTTCTAAGTTCCGAAGCAAGATCAATACCTGAGATGACCTACATCGGCCTGGACGTTCGTAATATTATCATCCTTTAGCAATTCATACTATCATTCCGGGTAATCTGCAACATTTTCAGCAAATCTTTTGTAGCTCCTCAACCACTTCATATTATCTTCCACGAATTTAGAGTGTTGTAGATTCCGTACTACCTCTATGTAGATTTAATTTTTGCTCATTTTTAGGACGTTGTGGTGTGGTGTCGGATGAAAGCCGAGAAAATTCAGGGTCTGACTGCTAATCTGCACAATATGGTCACGTCGTGTCACACCTCGGTACAGCACCGGCACCGTCAACTTTGACTCTCCGCAGCTCTCAATCTGTTGGCTGTGCGGCCTGTGCCGTAGAGGAGATTGAATTCCTTACACTCTCTCGGAGTCTCCCCTATTCGCTGTCACGTTTTTATACATGTCGTCAATTCTTCCTCAATAGCATCTTAAAACAACAGGATGGCCTTTATCGAAGTTGTGTTCTGGAATCCTGACGAGGTGATTGTTATGCTCCAGGTATAACTTTGTGAATATATCTGTAGGATCTATGGGATCTGGATGATTTATGTTCTTGCATGGTTACAAATTACCACTATTTCATCTCTCGCAGCTGCAACACTCAAGAAATTTTCATTCTACTTGGACAGTACATCATATATAAGTGGTCTACATATGCCTGAATTTTTTTGGAGTGAGTCGAGCAGCGCGTTGAGGTGTTTTGAACATTTTGCATATTACATGCTAGTTGCAGATTACCCGGAATGATAGTAAGCACTGAATTCAAATTCTGCAAAGGTGGCGTGTTAAAATAAAGTTTATAAAATGCCGTACCATCGTATATAACTTTTTGGAAAAGGAGTTGATCTACAATGACCAATCTCTACCTTTTTGTGGACTTTATGGAAGCCCAGGCCTAGGATGAACTATCTTCACGTTGATTGCCAAAGCAACGTTGGAGTACATGATGCCATTAAACCAACCTCAGCCTCGGATATGCTCGTACTTATGGTGTCTATTGGCAATACGCTACAAAGATATGTATGAATCGAGATGAATCTTAACAAGAACGTAACAAGAAACGTGATGCTACATGGCAAGGCGTTACTCCCCCGGGTTCAAGGTTTTGCCTATCAGGAAGGAACCGAAGTACTTATCCATACATTCCAGTGCAGTGGATGGTGCGATCATACCGACGTAGCCGTCAGGCCGAACAACTACCATCGTTATTTCCTTCTCATCGATACCGAATCTCGGATACGCGCCTCCACCCAAGCGGCCCGTCACATCCGTGTCGTCAATCAAGACCCTGCGTAGACATACGTCGGTCTCGTGGGACAGTAGAAAGTATGACAACTCACTTAGACCAGTGTGTCCTAAATGTCGGAGGAAGGTCAAGGAAATTGACATCATCCTTGTGACCAGCGGTTATCGAAATGATGTCGAACATAGACTGCGTCTTGCCCTGGGCAGGGTAGTCATACTTCTGCAGGAAACTTGTGGGGAGTTGCAACTCCTCAGCGAGCCTTCGAACATTCATGAGCTGCTCCGATGTCAGAAGGCCAACGAAAAGAAGAAGCTTGAAACGGGTATCCGCGGGAAGCATGTCTTGGATCTCAACAGGACGAGCGTCCGCTGCACGAACAAAGATTTGCGGCAGCATCCGCTGGCCAATAATGATGTTTGGCGCGCAGGCTTGATGAATAGTATCGACAATCGCTGAAGGCATGTAATGGACACCGATACCACTGCTGAAGCCGCCAGAAGCCTGGAAAGCCCTGAGAAGCATGGTTCAGATAACGCTGTACAACACAATAGAGATAACTCGACCTCAAGAATTCTTCATGGGTGACACCCTCCTGATTTTCCGACGTCCTCGGTTTGCCAGAAAATAGAGCGGAGAACTCGCGATCGAAATCGATGAGATCTCGGGCATATTTCTGGCGCTCAAGCTCGTACTGAGAGCTGATAAGTCCTTAGAGACATGAACAAGTAATGCGCAAACATACGGTCTTCAAAAGGGAAATATCCGCTCTGCCCCGAAGGACTTGTGCCAGCTTCCACGCTATTTGCAGAGACTGTGAGAATCACACCCTGTCTGAAACAGGAAACCCGTACCAAGGTTATGGGTGTCGTTCATGCTCGCATTCATACCCTGCCCTGCAACACAATCAGATTCGTATCCCTTCTTGGACTATCTCTTGCTCACCTGCTTTCGGAGAGTGCGTGTGACAAGCGTCACCAGCGATGAAGACTCGCTCGTTTTTAGAAAAATTGGAGGCTACACGTTGACCAACTGGAATGACAAATTTAACTTCACGATCCTAATGTTAGCATTGTAATGCCCTTACTGATGTAAATTGAACACCAGTCCACTTCTTTTGGTTCATTGACTGTATACGGGTAGAATGTTTTACGAGCAGTCTATTTAAAAAGGTATTAGTAGTCTTTTGAGGCGAACAAGCTGGTGCATACGTTGATGAGGTTCTCAGCGGTCACCTTGTGCTTGTCAACTCGCCCTGTCTCAGGATCCATGACGTCTTTGTCCGACATCTGCAGGTAGAACCGGACTTTGTCTCCTTCGCGAGGTATAATCATACATGAGCCGTTACTAGAGTGGATTGCGGTACGATTGCGAATGTCCGGGAAGTCGGTATCTGGAATAAAGTCGATCACACCCCATATGTAATCTGAAAGAAGTACCGTAAGAATACCTCATGCTAAATTGGCCCCAAGACATTACCAGTTTGTTCCCCGTCCATGGAAAAACCCAAGGTTTTCCGAACCCACGAGTGTGCACCTGAGTAGTGGGCGTTATAAGTTCCGTAGGAGCATTCGAGGTGCTGCATGTCTCACCATCTGCACCAAGGACGAACTTCGCGTGAACGATTTCCCGTTCCGGAGTAGTGTCCGAAGGAGATATGTGGTCCAAAACCACCTATGCCAACGTGTCAAAAGTAGCGTCTTGTTGGGATTAGAATCTCGAGCACCTTTACGGGGTATGATGATGGGTCCAGAAGTTCCTCGGAATCTTCTGAAATTTCTAGGGAAGAAGGTACAATCGGGCGGTCAACTGTTATTCCTTGCGACTTCAAGGAGTCGATGAACAGTTCTTCAATTGTTGCTTGTGCGATCGTAATCTGCACGACAATATCAATCAGATGTAAATGAGTCGAATGATAAATATACCTTGAAGGGATAACGGGCCGTTGGAGCTGTCACGTCGGCAGCCCGGCCAGTGCGCTGCGAATATTGTTTTGAGTGTATAGCGGCAGAGCAGTTGACCAACATACCTTCGATGCCGCCATTGGGGCCAGGGTTATAAAAGGCCTGGACAAATGTTACTACGCAGTCTTTGAATCAACTAGAAGCTAAGACGTACACAAAGATGCATCTGAGCACCGTCCTTCAACAAAGGCTCTGCCAAACCATAACTCTGGAGAGATTGAATATCGCTCCTCTTCTATTGCAAATGTTGGGACGTACTTGAAGAACTTCGATCGTCCTAGGCTGTATGCCATCAGCTTGTCCAGCGGCCACACCAACCGGCCTGCGCTGATGTGAGTCATCCATCTCCATTCAAGATTCTAAGCAACGAACCTGTTGTCTATGATTCTGAAGTCCACGCCAGCGCCAGCTAATGCATTAGCACACATGAGCCCAGACGGACCTGCTCCGATGATGAGCACATCAACTCGACTTTCCTTGACCATGACGATAGGGATATAGAAAGGATGTATCGGTGCTTTGGGGTGATAGCTTATATATACTATTGCGCCACTATTCTGTTAACGAAAGACCCGCCCGAACAGAGATCTCATGATTATTCGCTTCGCACCCGCGAGGGCTGTCAGGCTGTGAGATCTGTGCACTTGTATCGTATTCGATACTTATAAATGGTACGATAACAAATAAATCCGAGCAAGATGGCCTGACGAGGCGTTGTCGATTGAGGGGTGTTCGCAATTAATGATGCCAAGTATATAGTAGGAATGGGATTAAGGAGGAACCAGGAAAATGCTGAGCCACTAGTGCTTGCTGCGACTGCTGCGGCAACTGCCACGACCGCTGCTTTGGTGCTCCTAAACAATGTGTATCAACTAATCTACACTGCTAGCTACTTGGACCTCTCAGTGGAGTCAAACGGCCTGTCACATCGTAGTCCAATTCATTTACAATGTGATTTTACTCTCTTGGGGATGAGTGACTGCGCAGTCGCGGCCATCATCTTAAGGTGTAGTCAGTGTCACCTTTCTTCGTTTTCAAGGTTCCCCATGGGATTTGTCTGCTGTCGCTTGTGAAGGTCGTGGTGCGCGTTGGCTACTTGAAATGAGAAGCTCATTCGTGCTTGCAGCCACATTTTCGCTGTCGCTGAAATCTGGCCCGCGCTATGGTTATTGTTAACTAGTAACTACTAAGACTGTATAGCGATTGTGATTAGCAAAGGCGCCCAGCGGTCTAAAATGCCCTTCGTTCCAAATCTTAGATCTTACCTTTCGTTCTAACCTATTTTGACCCACTCGTCTTATGTCAGAAACCCTTGTTCTTGTCTCAAATTCGTTATCTCTCATATCTTCATTCTTCATTCCCTCTTAGATATCGCACGTGTTAGCTGTCGGACTCAGTATAAAGACTGGAGCCATCCATAGACTTAGAACAGCGTTTTTGCTACCCAGAATTATAGGCTTTTACCCCGTCTGTTATTCTGAAAGACATTCTATTTGTGCCGCCGACTTCGAGCCTTATCCGCTAAATAGTCGTCGTCACAGACTGCTTCGAAAGACTGCAAGCATAGTACCTCTAGCTCATTTTCGTCATAATCAGGATCTCCTTTATCACGATCCTCGTGGTTCCAGTAGGATGGAAGTCCAGCATATGGGTCCCAACTATCTTGATGGTTCCCAGCATCCGGGCCCCACTGGGGGTTTCCTGCGGGGCCCAACCGGGCTGACTTCTCAAACGGGCGCACAGTGTTCGAAGGCGGACAGACATTCCAAGTCAACGTCTGTGTGGTCACGTCTGTGCTTCTACCGGTATGCTCCAAAAGTGTCGTCCATGCGGCTTCGAGAATAAATTCCTCCTGGGCGTCCGTGGTGCCATCTCTAGGGTAGCTGTGATCTGCCTCCAATATGCTGCGCTTGTTGCATGCGAGCACGATGCTGAGTGCGTGAGCAAACTAATGGCGCGCAGCCTAACCATTGCAAGTCTCCCGCGCACTCCGCAACACCCTCTTTCCTTTTATATGGATGGTGCTGCGACATTGGTGCTGCGGCGTGCTGTGGTGTGCTGCGATTAGTGCTGCGACACTCATTTACTCACTGGAAATGTCAGAACTCGGGTTGTACATATAATACATGGTAACAATATGTCCTTCAGTGGTTTTTTTTGTATCATACTATAGACTCACATTGTAATGTGTGCTTCAGTGGTGAATTTTCGTATCATTTCAAAATTCAGACAGCCAAAGTCTGTATAGTACTAAGTAGTACTGTACTGCACTGAGCTCAAGCTTGGAACATCGCGGCAATTACCGCAGCAGTAGCAGATGCCCGGATTAAGGGAAATGACTTGGGAAGCTTAAGAACCAATATATTATGCAGTTTCTCATGAATACATTAACCACATTTTTATAACTTCACTCCAGTACTCATGGGGATCATGAAGCTTAAGGTTTAAACACCCTTTGCAGCAATGCGTCATTGAGGCGTCAGGTGTCGACTTCAAAACAAAAATATGTTTGTGATGCATCTGATGGTGGCTCTAGATCTATAGTACAACGAGACTTGTGATGTGTGAAGAATTACAATTACAGATCCTAGGAGATAATGTTATCTTGAAACACCATGTAATGTGCGTCGTTAAAACTAAACGGGAATCTTCATGAAAGACGCGAAATACGTGTCAAGCTCTTCAACGTGATCCAAGGGCGCGATGGTTCCAACATAGCCATCAGGGCGAACAACAACCAGAGCGCCCTCAGGACCTACTCCATAGTATGAGTAACCTTTTCCCCCGAAGCTACCAGTGACATCGATGTCATCGACAAACACCCTAAAGAGTACCTCGATCAGTTTCGTCACACATAACATAAATTAAGCACTCACTTCGACCAGTGAGAGCGGAGAAGCGTGGGGAACCGCAAGAGATCGAATCCTTCCTTCCGGCCTTTGCTGATCGTGATGATGTCAAATCGTGGGCTTCCAGAGCTCTTGTCAGGCGTCGCGTAACGGTTTAGGAAGCTCTCGGGTTTCTGCATGTCAGCAACCATTGACTCAACCTTCGCTTGCTGAAGTGGGTCACTGAAGTCACCAGCAAAAACGAGCAATTTGAAGCGGAAGTCCGAAGGAAGAAGGTCCTGGATCTCAAAGGGCCATGCGTCTGCAGCACGGATGAACTTGTATGGGGGGAAACGTTCACCAATCATGAGACCACTAGCCAGCTCCTGGTTTCTGTCAAGTACTGCAGCCGAAGGCTCATAATGTACCCCAATGCCACTGGTGAAGTTTCCAAACGTTTGGAATGTCCTACAACCCTGCCGCGTTAGTAACAGGGTAACACTGTTAGTAGCATCATCTCACTTCATGAAATGTTCGTGCGCAACCCCATCGCCGTTCTCCTCAGTCAAGGGCTTTCCAGAAAAAAGGGTAGAAAACATTTTATCAAATGTGATCAGGTCCAATGCGTATTGACGGCGCTCTGATTCGTACTAACGGCGATGCGTGAGCGAGTAGTCAAATGACCGCACAAGAGCTTACCGTTGACAAAAGGGAAGGTTCGGCCCAACCACGAACAACTAGGGCAAGTTTCCAAGCTGAGAAAGTCCTTGAGCTTCAATGAATGTTGCAGGAAAAAGAAAACACACCTAGATTGTGAGCATCGTTCATACTTGCGTTCATTCCTTGTCCTGAGAATTCCGGTGTAAGCGTGCTGATGAGGAGGGGCCAAATTCAAGACTTACCTGCTTTCGGAGAGTGTGTATGGCAAGCATCGCCGGCGATAAGTACTCGGTTTTTGATGGAAAACTTTGAGGCTACTCGTTGCCCAACTTGAACAAATTTTGTTGAATAAACATTTCATAGTAGGGGGTTAGATGCATACTGATATATAGTGTCCACCACAAGATTCCAGTCGTCGGGACAAGCTTGTAAGGATGAAGCGATCTTCGGGCAACCTAAGGGGAATATTGATGACTGCTGATCTATTGAATGGATATCGCTTACTTCAAGCATCTCCTCTGGACCCATTCTTTCCTTATCTACTCTGCCTGTCGCTGGATCGATGATATCTTTGTCCTCTAGTTGCATGTATACGCGAATGCGATCGGCTTCTCGAGGTACGAGAAGGACTGAGCCATGGTTGGAATGTACAAGACTTTTATTCCTAACATCCGGGAAGTCAGTGTCAGGCACCATGTCCAAGACACCCCAGATGAATTCTATCGATCGAGATTGAGCTTGCTGAAAACTCTAACTGATATAGGTACTTACCAGACTGTTCTCCATCCATCGAAACATCGAATTGTTTGCGGACCCATGAGTGAGCACCTATCAAAGAAAATGATCATGCTGGCTAGATGGACATCTTTGGAACGTACCATCAGCCCCAACGACATACTTAGCATGGACAATCTCTTCTTGTAGTTGACCCTCGGGTACGTCTAGTTTTTGAAGCACAACGCGAACTGGGTGTGATGCAGGATTTGCCAACTCGTTTTCGTCCCTGGAGAGCTCTATCGAAGTTGGTAACGTTGACCGTTCAACCTCAACACCGAGCGCCTTCATGGAATCTATGAAAATGTTTTCAATGGCTCCTTGATGAAGTGCGACCTTCATTTCGTTCAGCTTATGTAATTTGTCTCTCTAGATAACGAGCACACCTCAAATGGGTATCTTGCAGACGGAGCAGTTACATCTGGTGCTCGGCTGGAAAGCTAATGGCGGGTATTCACTAAATATCCCTCGTTAATTGTGGAAAATTACGAACCTCAATACCCCCGGACGACGAAGGGTTGTAGAAAGCCTAATATGCAATGCAATGAGTCTTACACTCGGTAAGCCCCTGTTGAAGGGCGTACCGCTAGATGGACTTGAACAGACTCCTTTAGAAGGCGCTCTGCAATTCCATAGCTCTGTGGTAAATCATGATGGAGTCTTAGTCAGTCAGTATTGAGCAAAGAAGCGTTTTCACCTGGAGAACTTCAATAGTTCGAGGTGAAATTCCATCAGCCTGACCGGCGGCTACTTTAACAGCCCTGATGGAAAATCAATTAAGGAGGAATGCTAGCCATAGACACACATACCTTTTATCAACGATCCGAACATTTACTCTCGCATTTGCCAGAGCATTCGCACACAAGAGCCCAGCAGGGCCAGCCCCAATAATGAGAACATCGACTTCAGAGTGACACACGACGGGGACAGGCATTGCAAATAACTTTGCAATGGAGGAAAATGTAGAGTGCCTTTATACAGGGCAGGGTGCGGGAATTCTGATACTTAAGAAAGTATTCTTAAGAAGCATAGCACTGGCACCCGGACTTCCACGGGAGTAAACATCAATCAATCATGTTGTAGCACCACTAGAAATGCCAAGTCAGTTACTTGCGCGAGTTAAGGCTACACCCGCACTCACCGAAGCCGTCTGAATGAAATACCGGAGGCCTGGAAATTTGGGTGCAACTGAAATTATTGTACCCACAATGTCCATAGAGTTCGTGAGAGCAAATGACTGCAAATGATAGACATCAGGATATATATATGAACCTATCTCACAATAGTGGCGACGCATGCTTCGATCCCCGCCTGCGGAATCCCTGGATAAGAGTATGTGGCAGGCGAGCGAATTTCTGCCTCCTACAATAGCAGTATACCCGTGACTCGGAGACATTTACGAAGGCTTTACCGAGGAATTCCTTAAATGTGTAGTCGTTCACAACGGGTTGGACAAGCACTCGAGGGGGAAACGGATGAAATTCAAGTGTCCAGCGCTAGGAATGCGGCTATGTTGTGGTTAATTGCTAAGCTTCTACTAGGTACGGTAAAGGAGCTAGTCGATCTAACAAAAAATCTAACTAAGTTTTGGGTGATGCCTCATCGCTCCGGTCTTCTTAGGACCAAGTCTCCAACATGCTAGTGAATTATCTGTCTGGCCGACCCTGTCACAAAATATGGTCAAACGGAGGGCTAGGAAGATAGCGAGATTTAGCTTGAGTGAGACTGTGAGAAATACACTAGGGAAGCTCAAAGTTGAACGTTCTGAACGCCCAACGCCCAAGCTTATCTCATCATGCAGGTTCAAGTGGTCTTACACCGTATTTACTTCTATTTATTCTAGGTATACTCATTTCGGTCACGAGCGGTTAGGCGTTGGGCGTTGGGCTTGGGAGTTGGGTGTTGGGCGTTGGGAGTTGGGAGCTGGGCGTTGGGAGTTGGGCGTTGGGCTTGAGCGTTGGGCGTTGGGCTTGGGCGTTGGGCGTTGGGCGTTGGGCATTGGGCTTGAGCGTTGGGCGTTGGGCGTGAGGCTTGGGGGTTGGGGTTGGGGGTTGGGGTTGGGTGTTGGGCTTGAGCATTGGGCGTTGGGCTTGAGCGCTCGAGCATTGGGCGTTGGGCGTTGCAACTTTGAGCTCCCCTACTGTGACATACATATAGACCTCTAAAAATTGTGCACAGAATGTTAAATCTAAAATGGTGTGAGCTGAACCGCATTCAATATGGGCAACACAATATTTGCAAGTGATAAAGAATGTATCTTTTGCGTATCAACGCTCTTCTGCTCGCGCATTATCTCTTCCTTCTCGCGATCCCCCTTCGACACGTTTCCCCTAGAAATTGCAATCTCATCTGCCAGGGCCCGAGCACCGACAACCTACTGACAGATTGAGTCACAAGGACTAACTGCAGTTGCCGGCAGCCGCGTCAGAAAAGCTATACAAAGTTCTCTCCAAGATGAGTCCATGTCTGTCCCTGTGTGGAAGTCACCATGAAATTTATCCGCAATCCGCGCGACGTCCAAGCTAATTCACCGAGAGGAAAGCATTATCGGTTCTCGAGCACAGTGGGAGAGCTCAAGGCGCACGTGCAATGTTTTCCACATCGAGATAGAACAGTGCAAAAACTCTTGCCAGATGACACTAGGTATCAAATGTTGATTGTCGGCGATATTTTCTCGAACGTTTGGAGAGTGAATCTGACTAATGAACAAGTGAGCAGATGCCAATTGGTGGGTGTTGAATCGATGATGAGTCCGTGTGACTACAGTCTCTATTGCTGACTAAGCTGCCCAAACGCCTCTAACTATCTCGGAATTGGAATTCGATAGCGATAACCATTTAACAACTTCAAATACTCTCCTAGTGACAGTAATGCTTATCTGGCTGTACCTCTCGTGATTTCATTATCATCGGGCCAGACCAGGCGCCCGCAGCGACGTGCTGACCTAAAATTTAAAATTGCATACGCCAGAAGATGAGTCAGCTGATCATCCTGCGAATGATATTTCGTTCTTAACAGGCAGCTGGTATCATCCAGACGTTCCTTTCGTGAGTGACAGCAGCGTACAACACATCTGGTGAGAGATTGGACTTGATTGAGTGATGTTCGACAGTGTTCGATATCCTTCCGTGAGATTGATCATCCCGACTTGGATAACACAATGAATGTCAACATAGCAAGTGAGCAACAGCGGGGATCAACACAACAGAGAAGTATGAAACAAGTGCTTTGAAAGTTAACACACACAACCTTCTTCGATGTGATGGAGCAGTGGAGCCTATCGTGTGAATGCATGTCCGGACCGCCGCGCGCATAACGTGGTAGGAACAATTAGACTTACGGAGATAAACATGAGCCACATGCTCATCGAAAGGAGTGAACACATATGTACTTACATCGAACAGGTATGAAAGTTACACCTCTCCGTAGAGAACGCATTGGGAATATTCATCCTTTTTGACTCCTTCTCGGGTTAAGAGAATATGCCGAACCTGATCACAAAGCAGGAGTGCGTTTCTGTTTAAGCGTATGGTGTGCATGCGCGTACCTCATCAGGTGGGTTGAGACCAAACGAAGCAGCTCTCTCCCAGCGCTCGAGACGTGTCATGCCAACACACGGACCATACTCGTAAGACCTAACAAAAGCTCAAACATCGATCAAGCCCCTAAGGAACGTCCGTAGTATACGCACATGTCAAACACCCGGAGTATCTGATGAATTTGATTCTGCCCTTCGGCATGAACTAAACAAATATTGCCGCCTTAGCCTCGTGAAGTGGACGATAGAGGTGCGCACATAGGTGACTCACTCGGTTCAAGGTGGCCCATCTTTTCTCGCACTTGCCCAAAGTGCTTGCGGTAGATCTTGCCTGACACGTCCAAACCCGACGGTTGTTCCACAGGTTCGACAGCCGGTGGGTCTTCCTTTAGGGTCTTCAAGGAACTGGATATCGATGATTTCGTGGCATTGGGAGCTCCACCCCGCTTCACAGGAGCTGGTGAGTACTCCTCTTCTGAAGATATTTCAAGCACGTCATTGCTGTCCTCTTCGTTGTTTATTTCCTCGTCAATTGCATCTTCAGCTGTATGCTGTTCAATCAAAGAGGATGACCGTCGTGCCAGGGGAGGGCCCTTCGTCTTAGTAGTCGTGTGTGAATTCGTACGTTTGGCAGAAAACGCCAAGGTGCCTTGTTGAAGGACCGGAGCACGATTGTTTCGTGAGCTTGACTTTGTTGTGGAGGCCATTGAGGACTTGGTTCAAATTTAAGAATCGTTGACAGGGGGCCGTAATTGTAAGCGTCAGTCATTGTTGAAAAGCTTATTAGTCATATCTGTTGAGTGTATATGTTTCACAACGGCCGACTAGCTCAGTTGGTTAGAGCGTCGTGCTAATAACGCGAAGGTCTTGGGTTCGATCCCCACGTTGGCCATTATTTTTGCCCCTCCTGAATCACTACCACAGTACAATCGCCATCTTACACACCATCCTGCAATCAATCATAAAACACCTGTTGGTTTAAATAAAACTCCATACCTCCACGGCCATCTCCCCAGCCCTCTTACAGTGCACATATCTGTGTCTGAGCACTCCAGATGAGATCTTTGTAAAGAAAATTAAGTTAACGATGACCGTCAGTGTACGTAGTGGAGCAGCGTGTTTTATCGTTACGGGAGGATAAGTGTGCGGATTTGTAGCTTCAGAAGTCACGGTAAGCGCACTTGCGGTGGACAACGTGGAGATGGCAACCTGAGCCTGTGGTCGCGAAGGTGACTGGGCGTGAGCTGTGCCGCTTGCTTGCTGTGTGGCGTTGCTATTGGGAGGGCGTGAGTTACTGGCAGCACCTTTTTTCGGGTTGGCCTCCGTTTCTCTCGTGCCGAAGCATTCCTCTATGTGGTATGACATTGGGTTCGAACATCCGAGAGGGGAGAAAATGACATACGCGTTTGCTCTTTGCATACGGGACGTCAGCTACTGGCTCGTTCAGCTCGATCTGTGCACCACTCGGTCTACCAGAGAGAGTATTTCGAGCCCAGTGGAAGAGGCGGGGTTGGGATGGCGTATCGTGAGCATCGGGGCGCGCAGAAAACTGAGAACGTGAGGCCAGGAAGACACTAGATGACATACGTGAGCACGACCTGGTAGATTGTCGGAAAACCTTGGGGCACCCGGCGATGGGAGACCTTGAGTAGTCGGATAGGATGTCATGTGACATGGAATGACATAGGGTTAAAGCTCCAGATCTCCACAACAGTCTTCCCCGCCCTCTTACACAGAATCGTACAAATCCCCTCCTTATAAACCACCTTCCAAGTACTCTGGCACTCCTCACTCAGATCCCTCACCCATCTCCCGCTCTCCGTCTCAAACGCCCATACCCGCCCGTCGTTCCCGCCAGGAAGTTGGCGTCAAATTGGAGAGAGGTGACGCTGCTGTCGTGCGCGACGAGACATTAGAGGGCGCTGAAGGAGCGGAGGGAGAAGGTGATGACGCGGCCGTCAGAACCGCCTGTGGCGAGGAGGCTCGTGCTCGTGCTGAGTTGGAGTTGGCAGACTAGGGCGGCGTGGCCTGTGAGTTGGGCGACGCAGTTTCTGTGTGATAAGTGTGTGAGTGGGAGAGGGTGTGAGGGAGGGATGGGTACATACCCTGTGGTTGCGTCCCATACTCTGACGATGGTGTCCATTCCTCCGGAAGCGACGAGATTGCGATGGAGTAGATTTGGTGGCTGTGGCCTCGGAGGCATTCACTGGTATCAACATCCCATATCTACGAATAAAAGTCAAAATCATGACCTCGTTCTGGAAATAACACCGACTCGACATGTGGTGTCGTAACTACCACTGACAACCTTGTTCCCACATACGTCGAGACATCTTACGCTCGCAGCGTGACCGGAGCATGACTCCCTTTTGGATGTTCCACACCCGAAGAGTAGAGTCTTGAGAGCCTGTCACTGCAATCGGACGATTGTGCAGTACCCGAGCGCATCTGAGAATAGCAGTATGCCCGTGAAGCACGTCAACGCAATGGCTAAGTGCCCGTAAGCCCAGAACCGAAAAAGACGAGCGCAAGAACATACCCAGATCTAGCGTTCCAAACGCGTAGCGTCTTGTCGCAACTAGCACTGACGATGATAGAATTAGGCTGACTCCATCCTTCGCTCGTACAGCAAATATCGCTGGGCTTTGAAGAGTCGCCTCCGACGCTCGCTGGGCGTCGCATTCGCCTGGGTCTGTCGATGCCAAGTGCGGTCTATAGGGCAGCAGGTATGACTGGATCATCTGCACCATCTAGACGTACATCTTCATCCATCTCTCCGCGACCTCAATACCCGCAGCGGCAGACGAGATGGACTGCCCAGACGCCGAGTTCGTGTCCCATGAGTATTCGGCTGGGTGCGACTGTGATTGCGCTGAAGATGAGGATCTTAGAGTTTGCGAGGCCGACTACTGCCCATTCTGTGTCGAGGGCTACGGATGTGATGACGCCGCTGTCGGGTGTGGGGATTGGCATGCAGTGAGCACGAAGGAGGTGACCGCCATTTCTCGGATTAAGTACTAGCTAGTGTAATTCAAATACTTGTATCCATATGGACGCCTCTAGTTAGAAAACTGAGCTGTGGGATGAAGAAACTCGTCAGATGAGTACACCCCAAATTCAGGCTCCCAAATATTTGGGAGTGAGAGAGGGCTGAACATTCGCGCGTGATGCGCGACCAAAAATAGCCTTATTGGCTCTCGCACATCAGGAAAACATCGAGTTCCTTAAACGCTCCTTATTTGCCTTAATTTGCTCAATAAGGAACTTTTAAGGCCGTTTTTCGTCCTTAAATTAAGGAGACTAAGGAGATCCCTTTCCTTAAACTAAGGAAATAGGAGGATAAGGAGCGGATAAGGAGCGGATAAGGCGGTCAAGGCATGTTATTATTTCAATAGACACAGAATAATCCAAGTACGCTAAGGCGAAAATAAGGACGTCAACGAGTTCAAGGCGGTCAAGGCGTGCTATGAAAATGACAAAAAAATATTAAAAACGGTGTAGGACAGCAATTGACGAGAGCAGAGATTGAAGTGAAACGATACGAGGCTTTCAGATACGGATACATGTACGTGGATTGACGGGGGTTTCACCATCGAGAATAGTAGACTCGTCCTTGCGGCGAGCACGCTTCATGTACGCCTGAGATCGTTCCACAATTTCTTTGATGCGGTCGAAGGGCAGCTCCTCGATCCGTTCCATGTACGCGAGTGTATCAGTCTCCCAATTACCCGCAGAAAAAGCAGTGCCTGTGTTACTCATTTTGTTTGTGGACTGATTGAGAGTCAACGCGATCTTGTGTTTCCCGTGGTCCGAAGTATCTTCCACAATCAGGTCGTCGCGAGCTAAAATAAGTGCACGCTTGGCCTGCAAATGAAAGTTAGCAAGTTTTGTAAAGGTGCTGCAAAACTCACGGCTGCAGTGGTCAGTGCAAGGGCCGTTTGATATCCAGGTAAGCCGAAGTCGAGCGAGTCAATTATCTGGCGTCCTTGGGTGGCATTGAGTTGAACAGCGAAGATGTGCAAGATGAATTCCGATAGGAAAGCTCCAGGTGAGTCTTCGTTATCCGGATCTTCATATACAAAGCGCGAATCTTCAAGTTGATATTCGGCATAGTCTTTGCGTGCCTCCTTGGTCTTGAATTCGTCCGTGGAGGCGAAAAACACCATGAGAATCGTGATAGCGGTGGAGCCGAAGTTGCCTCTCCATTCAGAGATCCTTTGGCATACCTGCCAACATAGTTGTCAGCTAGAAGTACCGGAATACAATTTACTTACGACGTTGAAGGCAAGATTACAGCCATCATCATTCCTAAAGTCTCCAGGCTGCTTACACACCGCCATGAATATATCCTCGAGAACGTCTGAGAGTTTCTCATCGGGGATGGTCCATGGATAGCTGTTGTTGCCGACCCAGTGCATGACCATTGGAATAAATATGGAACGAAAGCTGAGATTCTGAACAGCGCTGGGCAAGTGAGAATTCTTCGGCTTTTCTTTCTTCAGATTGAGTATCGTACGTGGCGCACGTCCATTTTCGGTTTTGACGAACTTGGATGTTGGACCGTCCATCGTGGTATCCATGACGCTAACTGACATCTGCATAGGAATTTGTCAGCGTTGTCAGGCGACCTGAGCAAATTCTCCATACAGAGCTTGTGAGTCGACTGCTTGAGACCTATAAATCCATGATAGTGGTGAGCGATTCATCTATCTCACAGGACCCACCAGTACTTACCTCAATAATGTCACCCTGCTGATCCGTCATCTCAACATCCTCATCCTCATCCTCAGCCGCACCCTCATCCTTGTCCGGAATATATTCGTCGGCATCGTCTTCTTCCATTTCACGCGGCTCTTCGGGCTCGAGGTCATCCAATGAGGTCGTGGACAAGGTACACTTCCGTCCCCTCGTGGCATCATCAACAGTCTCAATCATACGCACGACACCCTGCATTGATTTTAGCATTCCCCATTCACAATCATGAAGTCACTCACCTGACTACCCCGACTCACAGTTACGCTCTCATCATGATCTTCAGGTAGGTTTTCGTCTTCGGATATGTCCGCATCCCTGCTTGCAATCACTAAAAACTGTTAGCGATGTGTGCAGACATGAAACTCAACCTACCACTGGCACGTGCACTTGGTGGCGCAGATGGCTTCCGTTGGGACTTCGATGCCACGCTTTTAGCCCACTTCCCCACTTCCACCTCCTCTGTCGATATGGCGTGTTCAGATCCCCTACATTGCAGTGAGTGAAATATGTCGAAGTAATAAAGAGTCAGCTCTGATAAGAGTAACATCGCAGTTAAGACGAACTTACAACGACCTTCGATTTTTCCCACTGTCACTGCCCCTGCCCGCGCTTAGTACAACGCACGTTGTAGATGATGTACCATTGTTGGACACCTTTCGATTGGTGTTGACGCCATCCTTGAAGGTGAGTTTCAAGCCTGGATATTTCTTCTTCGGGGCGTCAGTGCTTTTGGACACTGGTTTTGCCCCAACAGCTGTATAAATGTCAAAGAACTGGTAAGTCTTGCAACAGCATTGTATTGCGTAAGGCTTACGTGTCTTGTCGGGGTTTGCAGTTGGCGCTGCCTTGGTCACTGGGTGCGGCTTAGGCTTTGGTCTGACAAGGTGTCCTGGGCCAGCACGTTGAGCCGTCTGCTCAACAGCCATAGCATCTTCCGTTGCAGCGACCTTCTTTTGAGCATATTCTAAGGCGATTGCCTTGGCTGATTTCTCTGCTGACGCCTTTTTTCTTTCAGCTGCAATTACATCCTTTGGACGTGCTACGCGACTCGCTTCAAGAACTATCTGTCCAGGATGTTTGTTAGCATTCCCTGGGCGCGTTGCAGGTCGAGGCATGGTGAGATCTAGGACAAGCTGTTGGAGGAATGCTGGTAGCAAGGTGTTGAAAGAATATGGACGCTAGCAAAAGGTGGCAACGAACGGGTGAAGTTATATTTTTTTCGATTGAGCATGTCATAATTTCTGATTCACACACTTAGTATTAGTCTAGTCTGCATTCTACGTATTCTGCTCCCTGGTATCCATCTCACTGCGACTACCCACTGTCCAACATGGCCCCAGCTGTCACCAGGCTCGTTTGTCGGTTTCCAAACTGCAATCGGGTCTTCAAAAACAAGTCTGGCCTCACTCAGCACACACATGCGAAGCATGGTACCCCACAAATACAAAACCTCAATCGCACAGCTCCGCTCGCAGGTCCCGGATTTATACCTCCACGGAGTCGTTCTCCCACTCCAGCAGGTGTTATCGATGAGAATATTTATGATGACCCGGCTGGCGACCAGGGTTTTGTACCTGAGGAAGGTACTTGGGCGGATATGGGGCGCTTATTGCGTACTTTCCATCCGCACCTCACAGGTGGGCGTTTTTTAAGGAGTTCATCTTACTGTTACTCATTTTTTGTCTTAGGGCTCAAATGCGATGCTAATGGGGCATTTATTGACCAGGATGCACCCCCGCCACCTCTATTGAAGTAAACGCTAACATAATACATAACATGTTTTTTTTTGGCGCTCAGCAGGCGCCTTATTTTACTTATTTTACTTTCAAAAATACAACTGCCTTTGATGCCTTAACCGCCTTGAAACGACTTCGCTCCTTAGAATACATTTCGCTAAGGAACACACTAGTTCCTTATTCTCCTTAGCAGCCTTAAAATTAATTTTAAGGAACTTTAAGTAAGCTAAGGACCGAAAAGGAACTCGATGTTTTCCTGATGCAAACGTTGAGCGCCATCGCGACCGCCAACGAGCCTGCCCTCCGAGTCAATAATGACATGGCGTTCGCGGCCCGTAGGCAGAATATTGGCAAAGGGAATGTGAAAGACGGCATCGATCTGGATCAATATATATGCGTTTCAATTGGATACTGAGTGACCGAGACAGTGAAAAATAAAGACCGTGAAAGAAGGAAGAACCTCAACGTTGTCACCGTGGTTGCAGCAGGTGAGAGGCTGATGCCACGGAGGTGACTTAAGATGACATTGCATGCAGGAGAGGAACCTTTGAGCAGGACAACATCGAAATGTCTACTATCAGATTAATGATATAAGATACCACTCGCTTATGTAAGGAGACAGGGCGACGGTACTTGCCGGTGTCTTCGGGCTTTTGATAACTTGGATTGCACGCCTATGTAGTACTTATCGGTTATCTTGTGACGACTACAGATGGCCTTATGTGTATACAATCTCAATCGTCTACTCTAGTTACTGCCTTTGACACTGTCATTTTACGTTTCTGTCGCTCCAAGGTGGACTAGTTGCACCACTCCGATCAACATGAATCACCCTTCTGCTCAAAACAATTTTTAACACCGCTGTCGCGGGGACTATCTCGAGCGACCGACTCCACAGTTAGGGACGTGAACATGAAATTCATGAGATAAGTATATGCAGAAGAATATACGGGACCTTTTACAGATACCTCTTCGCGAGCCCTCAGGCTGTGCCGACAACAGCGATTTCGAGCCCGTTGTGAAGAAAAGTTGGTCGAAAACAGGAGAAATAGCTAAGGAAAACAGGATGAGTGTAAGGCTTCTCCCCCGAGTCCTCATCATTGCGTTTACCTGTAAAACAAGCAGAGTTCAGACCGTCAGCAATGAGCATGGTGACCAGTGATGATCACCACAAGCAAATTGAAATGCACCACTCACCTTCAAGCTTCAAGTACGTTTTGACCCCATAGTCTAACAGGTATGATGATGATGATATCCACTTAGGTGGAACAATATCTAAACAAGCTGAAACTTGCAAACATACTTACGAGGCTATGAAGGCATGTCGAAGCGAGTTTCTTTCCGCTTGAAATTCCTTTCGCTCGTTGCCGGTACCAGCCTCCCTCAGAGTTTGCCTGTATCTCGTCAGATTGTCTATTCTATTTTGTATTCTCCGAGTCACCATCGAGGTTCCTGCACAGACAGCGGCGGTAGAAGCTACAACCTGCACCTCGAGCGATGACACGAACTCGTACAGAGATTGGGAGTCGCCGCGGATGATCTTATAACTGCACAACCCCTGTCACAAGAGCACTCGTTCTGAATGGCCCGCTACATTAACGAAAAATACTCAGAAGAAGTCAAACACCTGTAACAGGACACCTTGCAGCGGTTAGACCTGACCAGATGGTCGGTGCTAAGGTTACTTGCGTTCCAGACCCAAATATGCAGGTTTCTGTGGCATCGCATTGCTTTGATATCGTAAGTCTCATTGGACACTCGGCAGCTGGTAGTGATGTGTGCCGACAATCGATGTTTGACTGTGGTCGCAATGTGCTTTGATTGCTCCACAGTGTACGCTTCCACAATCTCCCGCGTCATGCTAGCCAACGTCGTGATTGACGGAGGGATTATTTGGTGGCCATCATTACGCTGTGGGTGTTTTAAGACAATCCACAAATTGGCGCGTCCACATCTCATTATTATTTAAGGTGTGTTGTGGCCCTACCGGGAAACTCTTAAATACGCTCATCGAATTGCTCCTCCATATCGTTGTCTTCCTTCTCCTCATTTTGATCATTACCATGTCGTCAAGCAAGGTCACTCAGACGTTGATCGCTCCTTCCTCTTCATCAGAACATGATTCCGGTGCTTCATCCGACGCGCCCATAATCATGTCTTTCCCCATCAAAGGTAGCGTCTTGCATCTTCTCGCAAATCTCTCCGTTTGTTCGTATCCGTCTGACTCGGAATCAATAGACCCTCCAGCCCAAAATTGTGTGTTCACGTTTAGTCACGAGCGTATAACAGAGGCGTCCATCCCGCGGATTTCTCCGCTGCCATGTGTGTATGGCCCATTTCGTGTTTGGCGCGTATTATCCAAGGGCGGGTTCGCTACCGCCATGGGAGCCGAAGACATAACATCAAATCGCTTGATTTGTTTGAAGGCCTTTCGCAAGGACCGTCTTAAGCTCAAGCACACAGAAGGGGTTCTTTTTAACGAACTTGATGTGTACAAGCATCTTGCGTCCTCAAGCCCACGCCCTGCAAGTATGTTTCTCATGGGCCTGGAAATGGCGTTCCAGACAACGGAAGCAATTTGTTTTGCAATGGTACGTGCTTCTCCCCTGCGAGTCATTCGAGTTGTTTGACTCCATCTGACATTTGTAGGATCTGATGGCGTGTGATTTAAACACTTGTATGAGGGCTCGCCCTGAATATTGCTCCAAGAATGCTCGCAGGTGGACTGTGCAAGTGGTGAGTAGTTGTCATTCCTGATTTTCGATGTCTTACGCTTCCGACTTTGAAGGCCCACGGCATTAATGCTCTCCACGAGATGGGGATCATCCACCGCGATATCAAACCCGGCAACATTCTCATCGATACCCGACAGAATGTACGGGTCACCGATTTCGGGTTGAGTTATTTACACAAGGGGCCCTTGGAGCCACAGGGGGCTTACACGGTAGATGTGGTGGGAACGAAGGGTTACACGGCACCGGAGATCCTGTACAACAAAACTAGCCCCGGTTTTATGATGTATGGAGCAGCCGTGGACTGGTGGGCCCTGGGCTGCGTCGTGTTCGAGCTTCTTTCGGAGGGACATCAGGTACGCTTTACGTCATCCTTCGCTGCTATGTTACTGATACGATCTTGTCAGGGGCTCTTCGATACGGAGGAGGACTTCTGGGATTTTGTTTGTTTGCGCTCCACTCCTGGAATGACATACAGCGATTTCCCTGCATTCAAGGGCTTGCCTTACGATGCCGTTAGCTTAATTGGAGGGGTCAGCTTTGTCTTGTTTATTTTCCAACGCTATCACTTATCCATCCCGCTGTAGCTGCTGGATCCTGCCCCCTTTCGACGATACGTGTTTCAACAACTCGCAGACCACCCGTGCTTCTCGGACGAATCCGGTGCATCAGTCTTCGTCGACCCGTACTCACACGGTAGGTTAACTCTGATTTGTCTGCGAACATTGTGCTTAAAACCCATTGCAGCGCTTCGCCGAAAAGAAAAACCGCATATATTGCCGGATTTGCGACGCGGACGAGAGACCCATACGGCACAGATATGGGATCCCAATGCTTCCTGGGAGGATCCGGCGCGCGTTGCAAATGTGGATTGGATCAAGAAGCCGTTTGTTTCTGTCTCATGATGTCCTCCAGTTTGTATTTGTTTGTTGCAATAGTCTCCATTTCATGCTCTTCACTCCACTACGCCTCCCTTCTTTCTTGTTATACATAATCTTCAAGTTAATGTACCTCATTCTAGATACCCTGGCCCCCTGTGGTTCCCATGTTTTTGTTCATATGTATATTTCACATTCACGTTCTTGTTTCACTGTTTGTTCCATATCTCATGTTGGTGGCATCGGCATGGGTTTGAATTTATAATGCTAGCTGATTTCGGCAGATCGACTGCGCCATGTTGCTAGAGGAAATGCTCAAGTGCAGACCGAAAGTGTGTCCGAACGTGGCCAAAGTACCAATATGTAGCGCGATACGTCTACTTTAAATTTGTGGAGGTCTCAGCACTATACTAATATTTCCTCCTTCTCCTCAGTTCCAGAAAACGGCCGAGGCGCCTTCGCACAATCGCCCCGACGTGAACACTTCACTCGAGCTGATCGTCCTCTCAGCTGGACCTACTCCTAAACCATCTTCTTGATTTATCATGGCTTCTGCATACCCAAAACAAAGACGGGCACCAGGATGCTCTCGCACGTAGTCTACGGAATCTCACCTACTTATGAGACTCGTCATTGCGCGGTACAAATACGAACGAGAGGCCATGAACCTCATCCGTGTTGGTCACGATACTCTGATAGCTCCCAGTCATGTACGCCGCACCTGGAATGAGACATGCCCACCGCCGTAGCATCAAAGCAACCTGGCTGCGGTCGTCATGTCAAACTAGCATTTTCTTGCAGACCAAGGTCGACTTGATCAAAAGATACTCAGCTTTATCGCATTCGTCACGATAAGTTCTGTTCGCCTCCCTTCATCTCAAATGTGTTGCAATCGGCACTCGGGCTCTACCTATCCAGTTCCATGACTTCACCTTATACATAATACTTCTTTCATCACCAATCGTCGATCCTATATTGCATCCTGGCTTGCCACCTTGTATGGTGATTTGTTGTTGAATGATCAACACATTATCAAACAAAGAACGACTGCACCGGAGAAGCATTTGTCGTCGCGAAGAAGACATCACAATCACTATCATTGCCAGTGCCACGCCTCCCACATTGTCACTGCTCGAGATCACTCATTGTATTGAATTATGCTAGGATTATCTATCAACTTAGAAGCATGAGTGCCGTTTGTCGATCGTGATCGTTGGATAGCCTGACATCAACAATACAATCTTAAGTGAAACTCGAAAGTCCAGCAGACTCAGAATATTAGCACAGGAGGAACGACGATGTATTTGTTCTACCTACGGAGACTCGCTCAATAACTTAAGGGTTCGAGTTGTTTCAGCAGAAGCGTCAAGGCAACACTTGACTCCCGAGTACTTGAGTCACAGACCAGCCAGCCGCTATGATCTAGTATTGTCGACAGGTAACGTCTCAGTAATCCATGAAGAATCAAGGAGAACCAGATTTTTGTTCAAGAAATCTGCGCTCTGCTGGGAAATGCTGCAGGCCCGTATCACCACCAGTGACCACCACCAAGCTCAAGCTCAAACTCAAACTCAACCCAAACCAAAGAATTCTCATGTAAAACACACTCAATGAAACTCATGCTGCCTCCCCCCCGAATGAAAATGGAACCCGCCGCCTTGGCCCCCTCCAAATCCACCACCGGTGACTGGTGGTGACAAAATTGAAATGCACCACTGACTTTCAAGCTTATGTACGTTTTGACCACATGATTCAACAGTGATGATGATGATATCTGCACTTAGGCGGGTTCAACAAATCTAAACAAGCTGAAATTTGCAAACATACTTATGAGGCTACTCGGCTTGGTGACAAGCAAACGTGATGTTTGACTCTGTCACACCTGAACAATCATTTCTCGACCAATTTCAATTATTCAACTTCGCAGTAGTGTATTATTGTACAAATGATATGTGGTTGGACAGAATATGAGTTGAGTGAGATATTGCAAAGTGTCCGAACCAGTGGTTGACCGAATTTGTGATAACCAATATTCAAGGCAAATTCAAGGCATGTTCTTTCCACTTTCGCTCATTGCCGGCACTAGCCTCCCTCAGAGTTTACCTGTATCTCGTCAATTGTCTATTTTGTGTGTATTCTCCGAGTCACCATCGAGTAGGTTCCTGCACAGGCAGCGGCGGTAGAAGTTACAACCTGCACCTCGAGCGATGACACGAACTCGTACAGAGATTGGGAATCGCCGCGGATGATCTTATTACTGCACAGTCCCTGTCACAAGAGTACTCGTTCTGAATGGCCCGCTACATTTACGAAAAATACTCAGAAGAAGTCAAACACCTGTAACAGGACGCCTTGCAGCGGTTAGCACCTGACCAAATGGTCGGCGCTAAGGTTACTTGCATTGCAGACCCGAATATGCAGGTTTCTGTGGCATCGCATTGCTTTGATATCGTAAGTCTCATTGGACACTCGGCAGCTGGTAGTGATGTGTGCCGACAATCGATGTTTGACTGTGGTCGCAATGTGCTTTGATTGCTCCACAGTGTACGCTTCCACAATCTCCCGCGTCATGCTAGCCAACGTCGTGATTGACGGCGGCAATATTTGGTGGCCATTATTACGCTGTGGGTGTTCTAAGACAATCCACAAATTGGCGTGTCCACAGCTCATTATTGAAGGTGTGTTGTGACCCTACCAGGAAACTCTTAAATACACTCATCGAGTTGTTCATTCACATTGTTGTCCCACTTCTCCTCATTCTGATCATTACCATGTCCTCAGCCAAGCTCACTCAGAAGTTCGTCACTCGTCCATCTTCAGAACCGCGTTCTGGTGCTTCATACGATGTGCCCGGCATCATGTCTACCCATATCATCGCAAATATCCCCGTTCTTTCGTATCCGTCTGACTCGGAGTCGGCCGACCCTCCAGCCCAAACCACCCCGCAGATCTCTCCGCCGCCACGTGTGTATGGCCCATTTCGTGTTTGGCGCGCTTTATCCAAGGGCGCGTCCGCTACGGCTATGGGAGCTGAAGACATAACATCAAATCGCTTGATTTGTTTGAAGGTCTTTCGCAAGGACCGTCTTAAGCACGATTACACAGAAGAGGTTCTTGTTAATGAACTTGAAGTGTACAAGCGTCTTGCGTCCTCGAGGCCACGGCCTGAAAGTATGTTTCTCATGGGCCTTGAACTAACGTTCCAGACAAAGGATGCAATTTGTTTTGCAATGGTACGTACTTCTCCCCTGCGAGTCATTCGAATTGTTTGACTCCATCTGACATTTGTAGGATCTGATGGTGTGCGATTTAAACACTTGTATAAGGACTCAATCTATATATTGCTCCCAGAATGCTTGCAGGTGGACTGTGCAACTGGTGAGTAGTTGTCGTTCCTGATTTTCGATGTCTCACGCTTCCGACTTGAAGGCCCACGGCATTAATGCTCTCCACGAGATGGGGATCATTCACCGCGATATCAAACCCGGCAACATCCTCATCGATACCCGACAGAACATACGCATCGCCGATTTTGGGTTGAGTTATTTACACGAGGGGCCCTTGGAGCCACAGGGGGCTTACACGGCAGATGTGGCGGGAACGGAGGGCTACATGGCACCAGAGATCATGGACAACAAAGACTGCCCCGATTTGATGAACTATGGAGCACCCGTGGACTGGTGGGCCCTGGGCTGCGTCGTGTTCGAGCTTCTTTCGGAGGGACAGCAGGCACGCTTTGCGTTTTCCTTCGCTGCTATCTTACTGATACCATTTTGTCAGACGCTCTTCGATACGGAGGAGGACTACGAGCATTATGTTAGTTGGCGCTCCGGCCCTACCATGACATACACCGACTTCCCTGCATTCAAGGACTTGCCTGAAAAAATCGTTCATTTAATGGCAGGGGTAAGCTTTGTATTGTTTATTTTCCAACGCTATCACTTATCACCCTGCGGTAGCTACTGGATCCTGTCCCGTCAGAACGATACGGGTTTCAAGAGGTCGCAGACCACCGATCCTTCTTGGTCGAAGATGGCGCATCAGTCTTCGTCGACCCATACTCGCGTGGTAGGTTAAATCTGATCTGTTTGCAGACATCGTGCTCAAAACACATTGCAGCGCTTCGCCGAGAAGCAAAACCGGACTTTCTGCCGGATTTGCGACGCGGCAAAGAGATTTATACGGCAGAGATATGGGATCGCCTACCCTCCTCAGAGCATCCACGCGTTGCAAATGTAGATTGGATCAAGCCGCCGTGTCCGTCTCCCTCATGATGTCCTCCAATTTGTATTTTTTTTCGTTACGATGGTCTCCATTTCTTGCTCTTCATTCCACTGCGCCTCATTCTAGATACCTTGGAACACTTTGGTTCGCATATTTCTGTTCGCATGTATATTTCACATTTACATTCTTGATATACTGTTTCTTCCATATCTCGTGGTGATGGTGGTAGCTGAAGGTTTGACTTTATAATGCTAGCTGATTTAGGCAGATCGGTTGCTAGAGGAAGATACTCGAGTGCCCATCCACAAGTGTGTTTGAACGTGGCCAACATGTAGCCTGATACGTAACATTCTGCCTATTTCAATTTGCAGAGGTCTCAGCACTAATCTTCTCCTCACTTCCAGTAAACGGCCGAGGCGCCTTTGCAGAATCGCCTCGACGTGAATACTCCAATCGTCCTCTCGGTCGGACATACTCGTAAACGATCTTCCTTATCTATTTTGGCCTCTGCGTACTCAAAACAAAGATGGACACCAGGATGCTCTCGCACGTAGTCTACACATACTTATGAGATTCGTCATTACACGGTACAAATATGAACGAGGGGCCTCACTTTGACAGTAATCCTCATCGGAATCAAATACCATGAATACCTATTTCCACTGGTTACGCATTCGACCACTTTCGGATTCGGGAACAACACGGGTAACGCTTTTGAAGTTTAGGTACCAGGGTAACCTTACAATGTTTATATCAAGACTCAAGTACACGAGGATGAGAGAGCGCTGATCGAGATGAATTTGGAAAGCAAGGGGACCGTATCCCTGGACAGGCTACTGATGATCCACCTATCGTCGCGACCTCCCCCATGTGGATCACACACCCCACGGTCCCCACCCAGGATGGTCTCGATCGAACTTGATGACGATATCATTTAACCTTGTGAACGACCAGCATCTGGTGACCCGGTCACTGGATGAACCTCATCCGTCCTAGTCACGACATCCTGATAGCTCCTACTCATGTACGCCGTACCCGGAATGAGATATATCCACCGCCGTAGCATCAAAGCAACTTGGCTGCGGTCGTCATGTCAGACCAACATTGTCTTGCGGATACTGGCGGGGTCGACTCGGTCGGGGGGTGCTCAGCTTTTTAGTATCAAACATTTATCGCATCCGTCATGATAAGTTCTGTTTCCCTCCCTTCATCTCAAATGTGTTCTTATGTACAATCGGCACCCAGTCTCTACCTATCCAGTTCCACGACTTCAACTTATACCTAATACTCATCTTGCCATCATTCGTTTGAAGTCGATCTCCCACATTGCATGCTGGCTGTTCTTTGTATGATGATAGTTATTGAATGCCAATCAACACATCATCAAACAAAGAACGGCTGCATCGGAGATCGTTGCAGTGAGGCCGAAGAACGACTCGGGGGACCATCTGTTCATTAATTGTTCACTGTGCGCCATGAACGACTCGCCATGTCGATCCCTTGGACACGACGCTGAGAAGACATCGCGATCGCTATCCTTGCCAGTGCCACGCCTCATTGGTACTAGCGCGTTGTCACTGCTCGAGATCACTCATTGTATTTGAGTATAATTGTGATTATGCTAGGATTGTCTATCAACTTGGACGCGTGAGCGCCGTTGTCGATGGATAACCTGACATCAACAATACAAACCGTTTGTCGATCGTGGTCGTGGGTTAGCCTGATCTAGCCTGACATCAATAATACCACCTTGAGTGAAACTCGAAAGTCCAGCAGACTCGGAGTATTAGCACAGAAGGAACGACAATCTATTTGTTCCGCCTACGGAGACTTAATAACTTAAAGGTTTGGATTGTTCCAGCGGAAGCCTCAAGGCAACATTTGGCCAGTGGTCACGGACCGGCCAGCCGCTACGATCTATGTAGTATTGTCGACAGGTGACGTCCCAGCAATCCATGAGTCAAGGACAAACGAGATTTTTGTTCAAGAAATCTGTGTTCTCTCGTGCTCTGCTGGGATGTGCTGCATGTCCGAATCACCGCCACCACCAAGCTCACGCTCACACTCAAATCTCAACGCGGACCAAAAAAATTCTCATATAAAACACGCTCAATGGAACTCATGCCTCCCCCCCTCCCCCAATGAAAATGGAAGCCCTCGCCTTCATGTCGCCTTGGCCCCCACCTCCAAACCCGCCCCCCTGAAACTGACTAAATATCTTCGCCAAATCCGCCGTATTAAACGCACCCATCCCACCCTCTGTCTATCTGTCTTCGTCTTCGCGCATGTCATAGCGTTCGCGGCGTTGCGGGTCGCTGAGCACTGCGTACGCTTCGACTACCAATTTGAATTTCTCTTCGTCGCCGCCTTTGTCTGGGTGGTGTTTGAGGCTTGCTTGTCTGTAGGCTTTCTTGATCTCGAGTTCGGTGCAGTCTCTCGCGATACCTGTTCGAGTATGATCAGGACTTACTTCTCCATGATACTTGAGAAGAAACTCACCGAGGATGTTGTAATAATCCTTCGTCTTGCTCCTCTCAAGCGCAGCTTCTGCTTTCTCAAGCTCACTCCTCAAAGCCCTAACATCAGCATCGACACCTTCAAACTCGGCCTGTTCCATCGACGCTCTGAAATCTACGATTGCGGCATCGTATTTCTCGAGATGGAGGTTGATGCGTGCGCGTGTGCGGAGGGCTTTGAAGGAGGTGGAGTGGAGTGCGAGAGAGGCTTCCGTGTCTAGGAGTGCTCCTTTGTATTTGTCGAGCTGAGAAATAAAGATGGGACGTGAATCTATATAGATGGATCATAAGTTGTGCGCAATATACCTTCACGAGTGTGGTAGCACGATTCGAGAGAAGATTGGCGCGGATCTGTCCGCCTTTGCCTTCTTCTTCGATTTCGCCTATTCGCTGAAACAAAGAATCAGTATTCGTCGTTGCAGTGTGACGAGAGGAGGGACGTACGTCGAGTGCTTCCGTGTATCGTGCGATTGCGTCTTGGAGTCTGCTGCCTTTAAAGGCGGTGTTTCCCTCTTCCTTCAGGCGCTCTACGTCTTTCACGCGCTTACGCAGCCGCTGGGCGGGTTCGTGTCCCGGATCAAGACGGAGCGCCGAAGCAACATGTTGTAGTGCTTGGGATAGCTTACCGTTGAGGAAGAGCACGAGACCGTAGAGTGTGAGTACTTCAGGGGAATTGGGTTCTAATCGAAGAGCCTCGCTATAATACGGTGCTCAACAAAACCTGGGTTGTGATAGCAGCAGACTCACTCTGCAGCAATATTTGCAGCACCCCAGTTCCCTATAGAGAGCTCGAGTTCGACTCGCCATAGCCGCCACTGAGTTGGTATCTCGCCGCCCTCACCTTCGATGCTTTGTAGACATTTATCTAATGCGAGGCGTGCCATACCCCATGCCTTGCGTGCGCGCGAAGACTTGAATGTACGTAAATGAGCTTCTCGTTCGAGGACTTTGTCTTTTAGCTGTGCAGCAGCAACATTTGTAGGCTCGAGATTGAGCAAAGAACGTAATGTGGTTAAAGCCGGCTCTGACAACCCAAGTGCAAGCTGACAGCGGGCGAGACGGATGAGGGTCTTGGATGAGGGTTCTGCGGATTGGAGTGTGGCTGCTTGTTGGCAGTCTGATAGTGCGGGGCGGAAACGCTTTAATGCCATGTAAGAGGCAGCGCGATTAGTGAGATATGATGGTTCCGTGGGTTTGATGTCTGGAACGTGTTTGAATAAGTGGGGAGGGAGAGGGGGTGTTTTTGGGTAGTACCGATAGCTTTGGTATAGAGTTCGATAGCTTCTGTGTATTGTTTTTCTTTGAAAGCAACGTTACCTCGCTCTTTTACGTCATCTGCAGAGGGACCTTCTTGACGAGGAATAGGAGGAGGAGTCCCAGGGGGAACTTCTCGTGAATAACGCTTCGTCGTGGGGTCAACAACATTATGACGGAGCATCCCCAACCGTTCAGCGAGCAATTTTATACTTGACAATTCTTCCTGATGAGATGGCACACTGTGGAGGAAAAGAGTCAATATATACGATAGACAATCTCTTGAGCGCAGCGCTCACGCTGTGGTCGATCTCCCAAGATCAAGCTCCGCCTCGAGGCCCTTGATACGATTCAGACAAGCCCCATATTCCTGTGGATGATATCATCTCATGGTACTCTACACCAAAAACATAGTGCGAACCTGGAAGAACTGTAGGAACTCATCATGAATCGGGCTACCCTTAGTCCTGTCGGCGGCGTAGTTGGAGTGGCTCATATAAATATGAATCAAGTTAGCTGCAACGTAGAAGGCATGCAAAGATGCCTTTGGGTCCCGAGCGGCGTCCTTCGATTGAGCCTGTTGGATCTGCAAACGGGCCAAGTCAATGAGTGCTTTGGCATCCCACCCTGTACAGTGTTCTGCAATGCCTTTAGCACTCTCCTTGATCTCCAGGACAGATCCTAAGGATGAAAAGCCATTACGCATGATTAGATAATCCAAGGGAAGATCGATATGTTATCGAGTTGTCGAGGGACTCGAGGCAAATATGCTCCGCTGTGAGTGTCTGGACCGAACCCTGCGAGACTAGGTGATGCGTAAGGGAAGAACAACAACACCAGGCATCCAAGACAATGAATAGCCTCGAGTAGCCCCGAGTGGGGTCAGCGATGCAATGCTTGGCAGATGCTGAGCCGCCCGGCGACGGAGCGAATTGCTTGGGAAAACAACACATCGCCGGCGTGTGACAAACTTTAATCTGATAGTCCTAGTCATGACATTCTGATGGTTCCCAGTCATGTACGCTGCACCTCTTACGCACCTGGAATGAGATATGCCCACCGCCGTAGCATCAAAGCAATTGGCTGCGGTCGTCATGTCAAACTAACGTCTTCTTGCAGACCGAAGTCGACTTGATCAAAAGATGCTCACCTTTTTAGCATCAAATGGCATATGTCGCATTCGTCATGGTAGGTTCTCTTTGCCTCCATCTTACATGTGTTGCAATCGGCACTCAGTACTCAGTCTCTATCTGTCCACTTCACAAGGCTTATACATAAATACTCCTTTCGGCAACACTCGTCGATCTCCCATATTGCTAGCTTGCCACCTTTGTGTGTTGATTTGTTGTTGAATGATGCGGCAGTCCCCGACTCCTCCAATCACGCGATTATTTACCCGTCAATTCTACGTCTCTCGTCGGTGATGCATTGATGCATTGATGTGTGACCAGTCGACAAAGTTTCTGAGGTCTTGTCATTACGTTCTTACGTTACACTGCTGGTACCTTTTTTTCGCCACGGCTTGGCAGAACAGGTCACCACACACTCGTCTCTCGTGTCCAGCACTACCCCTTATTTCATTTCTACTACATTGTATGTGCTCTCGTTATTCCTTTTATTCATTAACAACTTATCCAGTATCTATTAGCGTGCCCACTCTGAGCTCTAGCTTCTACGCCTCACGTCTCAAGTCCTTAACTAAACCTGTGTCATAGTATGTATACCTTTGCATATTCGATGCAGCTTTGTTGCCGTCGAAGCGCACGATTTCGTTTTTCTTCAGACCCCCGCCAAAAATTCGGCCAGTGCCATTCCTTCCGCAAACTTCACTTGAATCACACTGGGCGCCGTCATTGCGATCACAAACAGCCACATTACAACGATTATCTTGATTTCAGCTGGTAGTTTTGATTGCTCACTTGGTCAAGTACGACAGATGGCCACTTGCCCGCAGTCCTATGCACCGTGTCGGGGTTGTCATCTCTTGTCGTCGATTGCTAATCCGTGTTGAACGGGTGTCCCGCTCACTGTGTGCATCTCAGTTTGCCCTCACCACTGCCATTGTGCTCGATTCTCACCGTGATGACTGCCCCGCAAATGACGCCTCAGAAGCTCATGTCCACGTCATCTTCCTCTCTGTTCGTTCTCTTCCTTGGCGACTGCTTTTTGCATTGGTGGTAGGAATCACGGAGTAGATTAGAGTCGCTCACAATGATCTCGACAGTGGTCACTAACCGGCCATCGCCACCGGTGCTATGATGGCACTTACTCAATTTCTCTGATGCGGATGCGCTGGCGTGTATGGGACTACGACCACGACTAACAGAGGATTTAAGAGACGAAGAAAAGAGCTCAAACTAGTCCGTCCGGCGAAAATATAAAAGGGAAACAGTTCCCGCATGAAAGCTTGTAGAGAATTGTACATTTCGTGCTGATGAAAACCCTCTCCCACTGGGGGCGGCCCTTGTGGGAGTTGGGGGCATCGGGGACAAAGAACGACTGCATCGGAGTTCGTCCCGGTGTGGCCGAAGGACAACTCGGAGGACCATCTGTTCATTACTCACTGTGCGACTCGCCGTACTGTCGAATCCTTGGACATGACACTGAGAAGACATCACGATCGCTATCGATTCCTTGCCAGTGCCACCACGCCCCGCACTACTAAAGGTACTAGCGTATCGTCACTACTCGAGACCACTCATTGTATTTGAGTATAATTGTGACTATGCTGGGATTGTCTATCAACTTGGGCGCATGAGCGCCCGGTTGTCGATGGATAACCTGACATCAACAATACTATCTTAAGTGAAACTGGAAAGTCCAGTAGACTCGGAGTATTAGCAAGAAGGAATGACGATCTATTTGTTCCGCCTACGGAGGCTTAATAACTTAAGGGTTCGAGTTGTTTCAGCAGAAGCGTCAAGGCAACACTTGACTCTTGAGTACTTCAGTCATGGACTGGCCAGCTGCTACGATTAGTATTGTCGATAGGTGACGTCCCAGAGCCAAGGACAAACGAGATTTGTGTTAAAGAAATTTGTGTTCTTCTCGTGCTCTGCTGGCCGGGATATGCCGCATGCCGAATCACCAGTAAATGTGTGGCAAACACCACCACCAAGCTCAAACTCAAAACTCAAAGCAAACCAAAAAATTCTCATATAAAACACACTCAATGAAACTCATGCCTCCCCCCCGAATGAAAATGGAAGCCGCCGCCTTGGCCCCCACCTCCAAACCCTTGCCCCTGCCCGCCTCCAAACCCGCCCCCTTGCCCAAACGGCCCCCCACCAAACCCGCCCCCCTGAAACTGACTAAATATCTCCGCCAGATCCGCCGTATTAAACGCGCCTGCACCGCCCATCCCACCCTCCGTCTGCCCATCTTCGTCTTCGCCCATATCATAGCGTTCGCGGCGCTGTGGGTCGCTGAGCACTGCGTGCGCTTCGACTACCAGTTTGAATTTCTCCTCGTCGCCGCCCTTGTCTGGGTGGTGTTTGAGGCTTTCTCGCCTGTAGCCTTTTTTGATCTCGAGTTCGGTGCAGTCTCTTGCGATACCTGTTCGAGTGTGATTAGGGTATGCTTCTGAGTGATATTTAAGAAGGGAACGAACCGAGGATGTTGTAATAATCCTTTGTTTTGCTCCTCTTGAGCGCGGCTTCTGCTTTCTTAAGCTCGCTTCTCAGAGCCCTGACATCAGCATCGACGCCCTCAAACTCGGCTTGTTCCATCGACGCTCTGAAATCTACGATTGCGGCATCGTATTTCTCGAGATGGAGGTTAATGCGTGCGCGTGTGCGGAGGGCTTTGAAGGAGGTGGAGTAGAGTGCGAGAGAGGCTTCCGTGTCTAGAAGTGCTTCTTCGTATTTGTCGAGCTGAGGAGACGTGAATATATAAAAGTGGGTGATAAATTGTGCGTGATGTACCTTTACGAGTGTGGTAGCGCGATTCGAGAGAAGAGTGGCGCGGATCTGTCCGCCTTTGCCTTCTTCTTCGATTTCGCCTATTCGCTGAAACAAAGAATCAGTATTCGTCGTTGCAGTGTGACGAGAGGAGGGACGTACGTCGAGTGCTTCCGTGTATCGTGCGATTGCGTCTTGGAGTCTGCTGCCTTTGAAGGCGGTGTTTCCCTCTTCCTTCAGGCGCTCTACGTCTTTGACGCGTTTGCGCAGCCGTTGTGCGGGCTCGTGTCCCGGATCAAGACGGAGCGCCGAAGCAACGTGTTGTAGTGCCTGGGATAGCTTACCACTGAGAAAGAGCACGAGACCACGGAGTGCGAGTACTTCAGGGGAATTGGGTTCTAATCGAAGTGCATCGCTATAATACGGTGCTCAACAAAACCCCGATGGTTACAAGGCCAAACTCACTTTGCAGCAGTGTTGGCAGCATCCCAGTTGCCTCTAGAGAGCTCGAGTTCGACTCGCCATAACCGCCATTGAGTTGGTATCTCGCCGCCCTCACCTTCGATGCTTTGGAGACATTTATCTAATGCGAGGCGTGCCATGCCCCATTCCTTGCGTGTGCGGGAAGACTCGAATGTACGTAAATGAGCTTCTAGTTCGAGGACTTTGTCTTTTAGCTGTGCAGCTGCCACATTTGTGGGCTCGAGATTGAGGACAGAGCGTAGTGTCGTTAAAGCAGGCTCTGAAAGACCAAGTGCAAGCTGACAGCGGGCGAGACGGATGAGGGTCTTGGATGAGGGTTCTGCGGCTTGTAGTGTGGCTGCTTGTTGGCAATCTGATAGTGCGGGGCGGAAACGCTTTAATGCCATGTAAGAGGCGGCGCGATTGGTGAAATATGATGGTTCCGTGGATTTGATGTCTGGAACGTGTTTGTGTCAGTGGGGGAGGGAGAGAGGGTGTTTTTGGGGTAGTACCGATAGCTTTGGTATAGAGTTCGATAGCTTCTGTGTATTGTTTTGCTTTGAAAGCAACGTTACCTCGCTCTTTTACGTCATCTGCAGAGGGACCTTCTTGACGAGGAACAGGGAAGCCATTTGTTGTGGTGCTCAAGGGTGATACCGGGGATGCAGGTTCCTGAGGCGGGGGGCTCTCAGAAGGAGGTGCATTTTTGCTGGTAATGGATGTGAGTGGTATGTAAATAGATACGGTGAGATCATACTTTAGGCCATTCGACTGGGGCTTCTGTTGTTGCTGTGTGGTACTTGCCTGAGCCTGCTTTTTCTTTGCCTGAGTCTTCTTTTTTGTCATGTTGTACGAAGAATGAATAACGTGGTATAGGAGCGCTGAAATGGATGGTAGAACGGATTTGAAAATGAAAGAGTCGAGGAAGAGATGATGAAGAGTATGTCACGTGGTTACCCGGATGTCACGTTACCCGGGTGTCACGTTACACGACGCTTGTCTAAAAATGGGCGCCTCCTGGGTTGACCCTCACGCACTGCAATGAGTGACAAGGACTGCGTTGGCTACCCCGCCACTTTCATGCCAATCGTATCTCCACCAACACCAGCCCCTTCACCACGCCCATCCTTACCATACTCCGATGTCAGCACCCCTCTATCCCCATACGATCCCTCAATCCCATCTGAGTTCTCAACTCTCATCACCAGCCCTGCCTTGCGCAAACAATACCTCGTATCCATCCTCCACGAATGTTCCCCAGCAGAACTCCGCTTCATCTCACAAACAATAACACCCATGCTCAAGCGCGATGTCCTGACAGAACTACCCGCAGAACTCGCACTCCATATCCTAGCGTACGTCGACGACCCCCGCACTCTCGCACGCGCAAGCCAGGTCTGCAGACGCTGGCACGACCTCGTTGCAGATGACTGGCTCTGGAAGGTCTTGTGCGATACGTACAGCTTCAGAGCAGATACGGAAGACAAGACGGGATCTAAAGTATTCGAAGACGACGAATCTTGGGACGAGATGGATAAATTCGCTTTGAATCCAATAGACCCATGGCTCACAGCAAGAGATCGACTCAAACGGCAAGAACATACCTCTGTATCCCACTGGGGCCCATACTCCTCCGATGAACTTTTACACCCAAGAACTCAGTTTTCTCATCAGGAATATTTCAGGCGTGCTTATGGTACAAGTACGTCGTTTCTTACCCCCCGTGTCATCGTCACTAATAAACTACAGTGCTCAATCTGAGAAAGGGCGGCAACCTCCTCCGCGCACATCGCATGCCCATCCCAACACCCGACAGCGGCGTCATCACCTCCGTCGCCCTCGACACAGAATGGGTAGTAGTCGGCCTCGCAAACTCCAAGATCCACATCTTCAGCGCAATCACAGGCGTACTCAGCCGAACACTCATGGGACATGAACTCGGCGTCTGGGCAGTCCATCTCGTCTGCCGCGGCGGCTACTGGGGTCGCGGAGAGCTAGATGAAGACGGCTACCCAGACGACGCAGACGATCCAGTCGTACCCGCAGCCCTCAAAACCGCGCTCGGCATCGACAGACCCAGGCGAATCCGACGCCCAGCCAGCGTTGGAGGCGACTCCTCAAAGCCCAGCGATATTTGCTGTACGAGCGAAGGATGGGGCCAACCGAACTCTATCATCGTCAGTGCTAGTTGCGACAAGACGCTACGCGTTTGGGACGCTAGATCTGGGTATGTTTCCGTGCTCGTCTTTTTCGGCTCCGGGCTTATGGGCGCTTAGGCATTGCATCTACGTGCTTCGCGGGCATACTGCCACTGTCAGATGCGCTCGGGTACTGCACAATCGTCCGATCGCAGTGACAGGCTCTCGAGACTCTACTCTCCGGGTGTGGAACATACAGAAAGGAGTCATGCTCCGCGTACTTCACGGCCACACCGCAAGCGTAAGATGTCTCGACATATGTGGGAACAAGGTTGTCAGTGGTAGTTACGACACCACATGTCGAGTCAGTGTTATTTCCAGGGCGAGGACATGATTTTGACCCCCGTTCGTAGATATGGGACGTTGATACCGGTGAATGCCTACGAGTCCTCCGAGGCCACAGCCATCAAATCTACTCCATCGCAATCGACGGCAACCTCGTCGCTTCCGGAGGAATGGACACCATCGTCAGAGTATGGGACGCAACCACAGGGTATGTACCCATCCCCCTCTCCCTCACTCACACCCACTCACTTTTCACACAGAAACTGCGTCGCCCAACTCACAGGCCACACCGCCCTAGTCTGCCAACTCCAACTCAGCACGAGCACGAGCCTCCTCGCCACAGGCGGTTCCGACGGGCGCGTCATCACCTTCTCCCTACGCTCCTTCAGTGCCCTCCAACGCCTCGCCGCACACGACAGCAGCGTCACCTCTCTCCAATTCGACGCCAATTTCCTCATCACAGGCGGGAACGATGGCCGTGTTAGGGTGTTTGAGACGCAGAGCGGGGCGTGGGTGCGGGATTTGAGTGAGCGGTGTGAGAGCGTTTGGAAGGTGCTCTATAAGAAGGGGGTGTGTGCGATTATGTGTAAGAGGGCGGGGAAGACGGTTATGGAGATTTGGACTTTTAAGCCGAAGGAACGATGATGTTGATGATTTTTTGGGACTTGTAGGATTGTTGGGATGTAAGATATAATCATATGTTGGACGGGGATCATCATGATGGGATTTGGTTTGTGGATTCATGGTTAGTGAGGTGAGCAAAAAATATTCTGGCCAACGTGGGGATCGAACCCAAGACCTTCGCGTTATTAGCACGACGCTCTAACCAACTGAGCTAGTCGGCCGACAAAACATGTGTCATCAGAAAGAATTTCAGTCCAATAGACCAAGTATTATTTCACATGTCAAGGAAACCAACTGTTGTGTTTCCTCAAGTGCTGGAGGCAGAATTGTTTGTGGGCAATTGTGCCAGCATAACCAGCAGAAGTGGCAGAGCCACCACTTCTGCTGCTTGGCAAAATTTTCAAAGCACTACAAGGCTATGTGTATGACAATGTATAGTAAGTGTCACTAGGAAACACCATTAGAAGACATCAGCGTGTCCTAAAGTTGCTGGGGTGCGGTGTCACGCACCAAATGTGTTTGGTAGTGAGAACATGGTTTTTTTATTTATATCTTCATTTCCCATATCATTCCTTACTCACCTTTTCATTTGTTTCCCTTCCTTTCCTTTAATTTTTCGATTTTTCAGCGATTTTCAACAGTATTACGGCATCCCGCATTTTTACGGCATTTTGCATTCAACGAGGTTTATTCACCTTTCCCCCATTCACACGCTTCCAATGCTCTCCCATCTTCACCCACTACACTCTCAGACAACCTCAGCATCAGCCAGACCATGCCAAATTGCACCAATACGTCGAAAACCGCGTCTTTATTCATCCTGTCCTCATCACCCTACCATTTCCAATCCTCTTCAGCGGCTTATATTCGTCGAACCATTCAAACCATTATCCACTCGCACCTCACCTTCATGATCACTGTGGACACCATGCCATTCCATCCTAATGCTCACCAGAGATTGCAAACCACCAAGTCCCTATGCAGATGACCAATCCCTTTATCATGCTGGGGAAGCGTCTTACAGACTGTGTATATCCCATGATCCCTGCATGTCGACATTCTGCACCAACAACCACATGACATCTCTGCAGCAGAGCATTCAGATCATCACACCATCATGGCATCATAGCATCATCACTCCATTCCATTCTCCACTGCCCATATGCTGCGTCATTGCTGCATCACAGCTCTTGCATCATCACCGCACAGCACTTTGTCATGCTTGCATAGCAATTGGTCATGATGACTCAGGTCATGAGTCATGGTTTGTAATGGTCACAGCCCTGCTTTATCATCGCTTTTTCATTCTCTGACTCATTCTTTGTCCTTATGACTCATTCTCCATTTTATGACTCATTCTGCATAGGATTTGTTCTATTTTTCGAAATTGCTCAGTCATTACCCCTGAAGCGCAGCACATTCATTCCATTCCCCCCTTTCATTGCCCTCTTCATTGCCCTACTCATTGCCTGGAGCGTTGCTTTGCATACACAGATGTACGCAGGTACTATACTCTATATAAACCCCTGTACTTTAGCTACAGAACAATCAACTCATCCAGTTCACATTCCATGTCCATTCCCCTCTGAAGCCTCAGATAGGCTTCGCATTTTTCAGTCCTCATTCATCATCATCATCTTCCTTGACATTGTTCACCTGGAACCTTGTCACTCTGCTCTATCTCTATTCCAGTCCAGTATTCATTCCAGTTAGCTGCCCTGTGTGCAGCTTCGTCTTTTCACACCTCCATCTAAACCTTCAACCACTTGAAGTGTTTGGAGCACTATCAGGGTCAGCCCACCCTATTTTGAACAACTACTGAACACAGCGCTTCTAAGCACAAGGACCGCTGACCAGTAGCATTGTCTGGTTTTGTTGTTTTTGTTGAAGGTTTCAACAGACCGGCAACGAAGATCGACAGCGGTTCAGGACCGGTTCGAGCTATGACAGCCTGAACCCGAACATGAACCTATTCACGATATCTCGAGGCCATTGAACATGAACATTAGCCAATGGTTCGGTCAAGAACCGGTCCTATATGGTGCTGTTCAGGTGTGAACCGGCTCGAACTTTTTCTACTACCAAAATTGAAAAAAATAGGTATTAGAGCTATTTCACACCCAACTGCACTTCATCAACAGCGTCGTCGAGCCAACATTGTCTCCATGCAGCTTCCTTGGCTTCCATCTCAGCTTCGTGATGCCTCCGCTCCTTCTTGTACTTATTCTTTACAATTTGAATGTCACCAAAGTTTGCTGGAAGTAAATGTGCATGGTGTTTGGTATCTGTCAGCCCAGCATCTGAAAATGCACGCTCGCAAGGCACAGAGGAGCCTTGGATAGGGAGGTAGTCAAGGACCATGCGGCTGAGAATTGGGTATCGTGTGACATTGGCCTTCCACCACTCGAAGATATGCTCTGCCTGGTGCTCTGGAGATGCCTGTTGGTCATTGATGATGAGTGGCTCCTTGATGTAAGATTTGAGTTCTGCATGAGAATCCTTAGTTATGAGCTTTTTGCAGGCACACCAACCTTCAGTAACCCTGCTCATCAAACTGCCAAAACTATTGCTCGACTCAGAGCTACCAGACTCCATTGTTGGTATATGACTGTCACTAGTCGCAGTGTTTTCCATGCAGTGTTTTCGGCAGTACTTATCAAACTAAAAATTGTCATTAGATCTGATGTCAAATGTGAATTTTTCACAGAAGTCAACACATACCACTTTTTCCATAACAGTGAGAGCTTGTCATTGGCCATCTTCGGTCCATGCAACATTGAGATATTCATCCTTGATGCAGGGATTGAGATCTAAGATAAAATACCAATCAGCCTCAAAGTCAACATAAGTGGTGTTTCAACAAACACATAGAAACAATGTGTGCAGGCAAATTGTTGGTCTTATTGTAGTACTTTTTGAGGTTTGTGATACCTGCCTGAATAGCACGTCAAAGCACTGCCATCTTAGGGTTGTTGGAGAATGTTTGCCACCAGATGATGAAGTCCTCATAAAGTGGAAGAATTCACCAGACAGTTGGATAGTATTCAGCTGAAAAGGCTTCTTGTACATCAGCTGCCACCTAAAATATATGTTAATGTGACCTTCCAGTGTTCGATACATGAAAATTACATACAGCTAACACCTTCCGGATCGTAGTGAGGGGATCCCATTCTGTGTCTGAAACACGATAACTTGCATACTTCCGCTGGTTTTTGTTGACATTGGGTACATCATCTGAATTGTCTACAGTGTTGATAAATATTTTGATGGCCTGAAACAATTGAACGTGAGTGTGACAGCTGAATGAAAATAAGTCTGACTTACTTTCTTGAGTAATAGCATTTGAGCTATAACACCATTCCATGAGCCCCATCGAGTCTTACAGTATGGCAGAAGCTCAAGCTCTTGATTGAGTGCATCTTCACAGCACTTCTTGAAGTACTTCTTGGCTTGCGGGGAATGTCGAACCTGAATTTACTAATGAATAGCGGCCCTCAATAGTTGTCCAGGTACTACTACCTTTGCAATGAATCCTCAAACCTTCAGTAGAAGTCCTGAAACTACTTTTACCTGTTCCGAACCAGCAGGTAGGTTTGCACATGCAGTGTCAGCCTCTTGGATAAGAGCCTCGATTCCATCTTCCATGTCTTCATTGTCAGCACTTGCATCAATCTCACCTATGGACATGTCATCTGAAAGAGGTGGGATCACAGGGATGTCTTCATCCATTCCTGCTGAATTCTTTTTTTTTGATGCTGGGAGATAGCTTGGTCAAAAATGCGCCCTCAGCAAGGGTCACAGCATGCAAGAAGCAGCTATCACAAACATTTAGTCTTGGAAAAACAATTATAAGATTTTGATGGTACAAACTGTGAATGCTGTGCTGTTGCATTAAAGTCATGTGACTCATCCCTTAATTTCTTACCCAAGACACGCAAACTTTTGTCATTCACAGAAACATTGTCAGCTGTGATGTTCTGTACCTAATATATACCATGACACAGATTAGCAACACAGCACAGTATAAAAATTGAATTGACCTTATCAGAAATGCTGAACTTATCCAAAACATCATATAATTCCTTGCCGAGATTCTCGCCAGTATGACTACCTGAAACCTCTGAAAAAGATAGCAATTCAGAATGCAGCTGCCATTCTCTTGTCATCCAATGCCCTGTTACAGCAAGATATGATGTCATTATCTTTGACGTCCACCCATCAAAAGTAAGTGAAACATGGCCAGGAGATTCCTGCAGTTCCATAGCAAGATCCTTTTGAATTTCATTGGCATGTTTGAGAACACAGGTGGTGATTTTGGTCCGATGTGGGATATCTGTGTCTTTGGTTTTGTTCTGACTGTTGTAAGTGAGAAGTTCATGAAACGACTTATGGTCAACAATTGATAGTGCCTAGGCAGACATTTTCAATGCTGATAGGTGAATTATGTATTTATTCACGCACCTGATCAGTCTCTAAAATGAATTGAATAATATGCTCTTGTAGACCATTGTAGGTTTCATAGTCTCTGTGAAGTCCAGAATGCTGTGTTGCCTATCAAACAAAGTTACATCAGACCCAATAATTCAAAATGAATTGTGTGATTTATGTATCGGTTGCCTTGCCTTCCAAGCAGTCCAGTTCTTCCTGTGGAACACATCATTCATCCATGTCAATGTTTTGCTGCACACACTTCTCCCGGTATCGACAATAGTGAGACATGCCCATATGTTGAATGTGAGTATGCATAGCGGTGTTGTTGCCTTTGAAGATAGTTTGCAGTTTGCTGTGCTTTTTTGGATTGGCTTCACAAAGCTTGCTAGTCCAAGTCAAGTGAGTTTCCCACAAGTATGAAACATGAGTTCAGTACTCACACACAAGGCTCACAGAGATAACCTTGCGAAGGATCATCATTGTCGATGAGCTTCAAGATGGTCAGGATATCGGCAGCACCATCACCTCTTTTGTGTTTTTTCTTGACTGGCTCAGTCTGCTTGGATGCTGTGTCATCAGCAGTCTCATCTTCAACCGATGTAGATGATCCTGTGCGATGAAGCCCATTTTGCTTCACCCATGCAATCGCCGTTGGCTTTGCGACAGTTGCAGCCTTCTTCGACTTTGTATTGGCACCAACCTGCCCTTTTGGGTGAGTTAATGCCATTGGCATTGGATCAGAAGTTACTGCAGGTGTAGAATTGTCAGCTTTTCATTTTTGAGGATCTGTGAAGTCAGCAGGGGTTGAGGATATGATTTTGAATGGGGTTGGTGAGGATGGTTTATTCCTTGCTGGTATTTTGAGAGTCAATGATGCAGGTTCACTAGTAGGAGAGTGAACCCATTCTATCTCTTCGGCATTTTTTAGGGAGCCATCAAGATTGAGTGCTGGAACATTGAGTTGCAGAGGCATCATGATTGACGTGTATCACACTGGCTGCATGCAGTTGAATAGTACTTTGTATTTTTGTTGAATTTTTGCCGGTGGACCAGGGGTCCCAAAGCATAGACCAGAGACAGTCTTTCGGCGATCTCCATAGCTTAGTCAGTGACACATGCACTTAGCCAGATCTGTTCATAGTGTAGTACAACAACACACTCCAGAGAGTCCTTGATTCACAACCATAGTCCTAATCCAATGTGGTGAACAGAGTGAATTCAAATGAACCCTGTTTCACATTAGCATTTAGCTTCAGCTTATAGTCCTAGATCACAGCCTTGGTTTCAACCTTCCAATCAGAATTTAGAAGAACTTCGATTCAGAACATCAACAGACTAATTGCAGAAAATCTGTGGTTATATTACATCATGACACACTTTAGGAGCCTGTACACACTACAAAAGAAAAGGGCTGTGTTCACTCCACTTTTATGTGGATATTTGATGCCTAGCACTGACAGCCTAAGACCTAGAACAGCAAAAGGACAAGCGGTGTCATGCACCAAACATGTTTGGTAGCAAGAACATGGTTTTATTTTATTTTTATCTTCATTTCCCATAACATTCCTTATGCACCATTTCATTTGTTTCCCTTCCTTTCCCTTGATTTTTCGATTTTCAAGCGATTTTCAACAGTATTACGGCATTTCGCATTCAACAAGGTTCATTCACCTTTCCCCCATTCACACGCTTCCAATGCTCTCCCATCTTCACCCACTACACTCTCAGACAACCTCAGCATCAGCCAGACCATGCCAAATTGCACCAATACATTGAAAACCGTGTCTTTATTCAACCTGTCCTCATCACCCTACCATTTCCAATCCTCTTCAGCGGCTTATATTTGTTGAACCATTCAAACCATTATCCACTCGCACCTCACCTCCATGATCACTGTGGACACCATGCCATTCTATCCTAATGCTCACCAGAGATTGCAAACAACCAAGTCCCTATGCAGATGACCAATCCCTTTATCATGTTGGGGAAGCGTCTCACAGACTGTATATATCCCATGATCTCTGCATGTCGACATTCTGCACCAACAACCACATGGCATCTCTGCAGCAGAGCATTTGGATCATCACACCATCATGGCATCATAGCATCATCTCTTCATTCCATTCTCCACTGCCCATATGCTGTGTCATTGCTGTGTCACAGCTCTTGCATCATCACCGCACAGCACTTTGTCATGCTTGCATAGCAATTGGTCATGAGTCATGGTTTGTAATGGTCACAGCCCTGCTTTATCATCACTTTTTCATTCTCTGACTCATTCTTTGTCCTTATGACTCATTCTCCATTCTTATGCATAGGATTTGTTCTATTTTTCGAAATTGCTCAGTAATTACCTCTGAAGCGCAGCACATTCATTCCATTCCCCCCTTTCATTGCCCTTTTCATTGCCTTACTCATTGCCTGGAGCGTTGCTTTGCATACACAGACGTACACAGGTACTCTACTCTATATAAACCCCTGTACTTTAGCTACAGAAAATCAACTTATCCAGTTCACCATTCCATGTCCATTCTCCTCTGAAGCCTCAGATAGGCTTCGCATTTTACAGTCCTCTGTCATCATTCCTGACATTGTTCACCTGGAACTTTGTCACTCTGCTTCACGTTTATTCCAGTCCAGCCCAGTCTATCCATTCCAGTCTGCTGCCAGTGTGCAGTACTTTGCTTTCTTCACCCTCCAACTCCCACAAACCCAAACTCTTCAACAACTCGAAGTGTTTGGAGCACTATCAGGGTCAGCCCACCCTATTTTGAACAACTACTGAACACAGCGCTTCTAAGCATAAGGACCGCTGACCAGTAGCGTTGTCTGGTTTTGTTGTTTTTGTTGAAGGTTTCAACAGACCGGCAATGAAGATCGACAATGTGTTGACGGTGTCATTGCTATGATCAAGACAGTCTTGATGGGTTGTATCTCCTGTGTTTGCATGGGATGAAGCTTCTGGAGAGTTGCTTGCATCATGGGTAGTAGTAATTAGTGAAACATAGAGCACAGGAAGAGACACAGGCCTGGGCTGCAGGGAAGGAGTCGACACTTCAATAGATTGAGGTTGTTGTGTATCATTGGACTGTTGCACCTGCTCAGAAGTGTTGATATCATCTTTCTGAAAATTGAGGATGGAAGTTGTGGTAATGTCTTTTGGCAGTGTGGCCTGTTTCACCTCAGACTCAGGGAGGGTACTAATAGGCTTGTCGCCAGTGATTTGAGACTTCAATGCATCAGACTCAGGCTCAGCAGACCCAGATACTTTCTGCTGTTTTGATGTGTCATGATTGTCAAACCCCCTGTTGTGGACCTTCCTTTTTTTGTCCAGGTGTGTAGCTGTCCATGATGAATACCGCTCTGTCACAATTGCATGTACCTTCTATCTGTTTTTACATAAGGCAAGAATAGGGTGCAAATGTGCCATCTCCTCTGCAACTTCGTCAAGGATCTTGTTTCCGGCCTTGCCCCAGATATCGGAAGCTCAGTTCTCTTGCTTTAAGACAGCCCAGCAGCTTTGTGAACTCTTCATAATGTGAGTTATCTCAGACTTTTCAACTGGCTCACCATCTGCATTCTTAAGGAAAGAAAAGGTTCCATGTTTAGTGTACTGTGCCTTGGGTGATTTCTTCCATGTTTCATACAAGCTAGGCATCCAAAATTTTGTATTTGGATAGGCACTCTGGTGAAGGGGTTCAGAATGCTTTCGCTCATGAACTGAGGATTTGTAGATGGTGCATTTAAAACCAGGTGGAATTCTGGAGAACTTAGCAATGTCTGAGTCGCCAACATCAAGGGAAATTGACATCGCAAGTATCTTGAAGGTGTTCCTGTAGCAGTATCAAGTACAGTGATATATACATGCACAAGACAAACTTGTATGCAACTTGAGATGCTAATAATACATTGAGCTGCTGTTTGAGAGTCTTGTTTTCACTCACTAGAGCTTGAATCTGTAGATGCATGCACATATATGCAGCCTTATGTGTAGATTCAGCTAGTACATTGAATATGTTACCATATACTCACTGTTCTGTCATCATATGATGAGCAATGTCCAGAGCTAGTACTAGCCTGTTTTGATGATCCATCTAAGAATGGTGACAGTGAATCTGCCCTCCCATTGTGAGTGTGCCAGGGATCTGGAAAGTGATGAGTATCATTTAGTTCAAGCAGATTTGAAAATAAAAGATTATGATGCTACATTTGTGGAGTGTCTGGGAGTATAAACAATCCAGTAGGCATGAAAGACATAAAGGTCTAAAGGAAAGATGTGAATGTTGTAGCTGCTGAAGTGTTTGTTTTGATATCCCAGTTGCCAATATCTTATCATGTGCTCACAAAAACATACAGCAATTTCAATTCAAGTGCTATTCATCTGGTACATTGACTTTGACTTCGACACCAGTGAGTGTAACATCAAGCCCAGCTTTCCCTACCATGAAAAATCTGTCTTCAGTGACACCAGAAGGTAGAGTGGGGTGATGTGGAATCATAGCAACAACTGCTGTGATTGTTGTAATATTGATCATTTGTAGGCCATTGTCAACTTCATGAATGCACGACCATACAGTTCCATGAGAGAAGTTGAGGAGCTGTGCATCTGGTAATGAGTACATGGAAATAAGGGCAACATTTTCCCATTGGGGATGCTGTCATTCATCCATATTGTATAATTCATCATCCACATCTTCTGGCTTGTCATCCTCTACTGCAAGTTGTGTGAAGTACTGAACTTCCCTGAAATGGTCAATACCATCAACATGGAACTAATGCTGAATTGTCAGATAGTCTACATCAGTGGTGGAAATAAGTACCTTGACATTACAAGATGTGTGGACATTCTCAGCAGAAGATTCTTTTTCTCTCTAAGCAGAACAGGCAATTTGGCCATTGGGAAGTCGAAGACATGACCACTATCAAAATTTTGGTGTGGGACGATGAAGGAAATCTGAAATAATAGCGGCCTCAAGACCACGAGCTTGCTGAGGCTTTTTATCCCAACCACAAAGCAAAACATATCCATCACCAACATCAAACAAGCCATGTGGGTGCAGCAGATTGTCATTGGTGTCAAACTATGGGAGGATGGCCTTGAGAGCATTTACCTAACAGCGAAGAACACAGATCTCAGTGAAGTTGGCCATAGCATTGGATGGTTGGTGCAAATCAAACTTGATGTCCCTGATTGTCTGCTCGAGAGGCCATTGGGATGAGCAACTGGGAGCACCAACACAGGTTGCTTCTGTTGCGATGTGATTTGAGAGATGGACACACAGATGGATAAAATGAATGTGGTCAATATGACACTGGTAATACATTTCCTCCAATTCCTGCTCCCATTCAGCAAAGGAAACACATGCATCAATGACTTCTGCAGGTGTGATACAGTACTGGCTCATGATGCAGAGTCCACATACAAACTTGCAATAGTGTCGAAAATATTTGTCCAGGAGGACACCATAAAGCAAACCAGGCCCAATACCAAAGAGCCAAGTGATAAACTTATGTGATTTATAGAAGGAATTGATTTTTTCAACAGGATTTCAAAGGAGAACATTGAAGGAGCCAGGGAGGTGCGGGTGCATAGCAGCAACTGATTTTCCATGAGCCTCCCATACATTGCCAATGAGCACTGCCCAATCCCAGTCTTCAACAGAATCAGTAACTACCAAAGATCTGTATACAGAGATGCCATATTGGCGCCTGAGAAATGCATGATCTCAGAGGAGAAGCACTCAGGTACACCCAGAATGTGATCCAGTTCAAGTCCAATGAGGATGCTGGGACCAACAATACCTGTATCTAAATGGTTTCTTTCATACTGGGCTTGAGTATGTGATGCCATAATGATATGGAGATTCTCAACATAGTGTGCAGAGGTGCCTTGTGGAAGATTGGTAATGTCAATGCCATCGTGTGTGCACTGTGTGTGCAACATGTGTGCAACGTGTGATGGTGTAATTGTTTGGCTTCAGTAGGACAGGGTAGTATTGAGAGGCATGTGGCTTGCGTCATCCTTTCAAGCCACAGTACATACAGCAACTGTTCTTTCCTGTGTGCCTGACAAGGGGATATGAAGACAACATCACTCCAGATGTCCCAAATATGCAGACCTGCTCTCTGAATTGAGGCAAGATGATGAAAGCCTGGATACAAGAATGATTGGATGTATTTTGGCTTATTAGGACCAGGAATGACACCACCAGGAAGTACATGCTTTTTCTTGTAACAGTGCTCCAGAGAATAATTGATGATGATCCAAATATAAATCTGGCAATCAGACATCTTGCTTTTGTAGAGTTGTGCATCCTTGATGGAGATCATTAGAACCATATCTCCTAGTCTGATTCTCCCCACTCTGACTGTGTCAAGATAAGCACTCCCAGTGAGAATATCATCATACACATCAATGAAGCCATCATTCTGACAGATTTCATCAAATATTTGTTATGTCCAGTCGTTCCTGTATCTCATGCTTTTCACACTTCCTTGTTCACGCCAGAGTGCCTGTAGCTGTGGATTGATTTGAATGGTCTGGAAAACAGCATGGGGAACTTTTGTACAACCATGACTCCATTGAAGCTGTTTCTGGTCATAATGTGGCTCCCCACATGTTGGACAAGCATCAAGGTCAGCCCACAGGCCAATGAAGGCTCCACAGGAATTAATACATCTGTGGTCAATTATGGACTTGACACTGGTGGGGTCCACAATCATTTTCTTGACATAGTGAAGGCTTGAGACTTCTGAATCAGGGTAATGTTTCGTGACAGCAGCTCATATGTCTGAGTATGCTGCTTGAGATAAATGCTAGAGGGCTAAAAACATCGAGATGGCAAGTTCATTACATGGATTGTCAATGTGACATGGTGTTTGTGGTAGATTTCATAGCCACTCCAGATCCTCTCCAGTCAGCCCTACTCTGTCATCAAGAGATGTTCATTGGAGAGCACAGATGAACCCCATGTCACGCTGAAGGTGTGGAAATTGAGCAGACTGCAGGAGCTGACTGGCGGGGGCAAGCAAGGTCCATCTGGGGGTAGGTAATGTTCATTGTTTAGGGGTGTACCATTACGAGGCACATCTGGGGGCAGGTGAGGCACATTATCCAGGGGCATATGAGGCACATCTGAAGGCACCTGGTCCATAGGTATATTGAGACCAGAGTCATTGGGTGGAAAATCTTCGAAATCCACCTGAGAAATAATATCACTATCTAGCTCTAGCATTAGACAATCAAATTTGAATATACCTCTGTATCATCACACATACATTTTCAAGGTGACTCAGAATAATCCAAATCGTCAAAGTCATTATTTAGTTGCTTTAACAGAGTTACCAATGCTTGAAATCTGTCTGAAAGATGTGCTACTCATATGGCAGTTTTCTCATCCTCAGTGGGAGCCTTTTGCAGGTGCCAATACCATGCAGATCGAGAGTGTAGCTGTCTCCGCAATCTGTGGCAATAGAGCTGACAGACACACCACTACTCAGTGCTATCTTCTTCCCTTGGTGGCATAGGTATTAGTTGAACACAGACTTCAACAGATTAGATCAATGTGTACATTTGCAACTGATAGCAAACACATTTTTCAACCAGCAACATATTCTTATTAGAATGGTATGTAGCGACAACAAATAGCTATTAGTATAGGGTGTGTAATTTATAATATGATGAAGATGCAAATGTGAAAGTGGAAGTGAAAACTGCAATGAAACACATGTAAAAGGCTTAGTAGCAAAACAGATACAAGGGCTGTGAGGAGCATTCTAAGTGTCTGTTTTGTCAGGGGCAATAGCGGCAGGAATGGCTTTGACCATCTCAAACAGGTTTGTTCTTTCATCTGTCTTGATATCTCTGAGAGTGTGACAAGGGCAAACAGGTGGCCATGGTTTGTTGTCATTGCCAAACTTGCATTTGAGAGCAACATGCACAGGAGCAGCTGGAGGCTCCCTGATTCTGACCAATTGTACAGGATTCACATGGAATGGGGTACTACTGTAGATATGTTTCATGTCAATTTGGGATTTAAACAAAAATAAAATTGCTCTTACTCAGAACTGGTAGACATGATTTTGAGAGCTGTGAGACCCTCCATGATTATGTTTGCATCAATAGCAGAGCCACTGTGAATAAGTTAGTAGGTACATAGAATGAGAACATTCAAAATACTTACATCTTGACTTTCTTGTTCTTGCAGGCCCTATTCCATCCATTGCTCAAAAACAACAACTTAGCTTCACTGTCAGTGGGTTCTTCAACATGCATGAATTTGACAGTGTCTTTAAGACGAATGATGAGTTTCTATAGCAGAATTGTTAGCATCCAACCAACTGGATATGTGTCTACTTACCATAGGACCTGGTTTTTTAGGCATGAATTTCATTTTGTATGCTGGCCATCCTACTAGGAGATTGTCAACTTCCATAACAATAACATTGTCATGGAAATCTACACTGTCGGTGCAGTCAACAATATCAGCCTGAGATGAAGACATAGTAGTTGAAAGTAAGGACATACACATACACTTATCAAGTTAAAATCAACACGAACAGGTGATTCAAATTTCATTGTGTTCACATCATCTTCAATGATTAATTGATTGGAATGATCAATATGTCTGCAAATGTGCAAGACATTGACAAAATTGTGTGTTTTCTTTGTTTGATCAACACAACATGTGTCATCTTTCTCAATAATATGTTAAATTCATGATTTGTGTAGCTTTGACAGTATTTGTGAATATATCTGTCGTTTTTTGTCGATATGGTGAGGGCTGGTTCTCACTGGGCCTCAGTGACCACCTGGTGGTAGGTTTTCTCACATCTTCATCAGGGATCAGTTTTCAGAGGTTATTATGCAGCTGGTCTACTAGATAGTGCCCTGGTTATGAGTGGAAGGTATTCATTGCTTGGATTATAACTTAATTATCAACCCTAAGAGCCATTGTTCCTCCCCTTCCTATGCCCTTTTCTTGTAGCAGCTTTACCACCAACATTATTACCACCAGCTCCACTTTGTAGACCATGTGCTCCTGGTCACTACCTAGGTGTAGCTTCTTACACCCCACCACTTTGTCTCCTCTCATCAATACCACTGCCCCTCTGACTCCCCTGTTTACTAGTGATCCATCTGGGTATACCCAGAAGTCATCCTTAGCTAGTTTGTCTTTGATCATGGCTTGTTCTGCTTTCTCTGCAATTTGGGTCTCCACATTAGGCTCCCACTTGGGGTAGTACCACACTGGGCTGATTTTTCCATCTCTCTTCTATTTACCTGGAACTCATATGTCAGTCTGTATAATGGTGACAGGTAATTTTTTGCCTTGAAATTCCTTTGCTCCCTGTCCTCAAACATTGTGTTGAACTCTTTTGTTAGAGGGTGTGATTTTGGTAGTGTTACCATTCATAATGTTGCTCTGAGGTATGCCTTGTAAAGGGTTTGCTGGAATGGTTAGTATGTTGGTGTAGGCATCTAGTAGGTCGGTAGCTGTTGATCTTAGCCCTCCTGTGATCAAGAGTAATGTCATTCATTGGACTTGTGCCATCTGGAATGCAAAGCCTCACACCCCTCTTCCTCCTTCCTTCTTCTCTTCTCTACTAGCCTCATACATCATACATCATACATCCATGACATACAGCTTCTTTGGGACTATCACTCCTTCATATAGTTTTTTCATTAATTTGCCTTAAATGTCTTTGGTCAGTCAAATCATGTGTTTGTATGCCATAACATACATGGTTCATTTTGCCATTGCATATGTTGCATGCTCTTTAAAGTTGAGGTCCTGATTGATAATGACACCAAAAAACTTAAGCAATTTTGAAGGGTGGATGATATGGTTCCTAATGGTGATGGGTTACCTAGGTGTTGGGATGATTTTTTATGGGTCCTCCTTGCTTAGTACACATTCCCTAGATAGACATATTAGTGCTGTTTTCTCTAACTCGAACTCAGTATCTTGTTCTTCACTCCACTGCAGTGCTCCCCCTGGCTTCTCCATCATATGTTTGAGTTTGGTGTTAGACTCTTGATACAATCTTCCTCAAGCTATCAGTGCTATGTCATCTAGAAATCCTAAGCTGAGTTCTCCCTGTCAGGGATTTGTGTCAGTACATCCAAGTTATAGAAGATAAAGCCTAGCAGTGATAGTAGACAGCCTTGGTCAATGCTATCAACAACAATAAAGAGATTTGATTGGTAGTTGTTGAAAAATAGATATGTTGATCTGTTGTCTAGTTGCCTTCTATATCATTTAATATATTCCTTCCAGATGTCCACTTTGTGGAGGTTGTGCATAAGTTTGTTGACTACTATGCTTGGGAATGCTGCCTTGACATCTAGGCATAAGAGTGAGATGTGATTGTTCTGTGAGGCCCATGAATCTGTGATAAACTTTGTTAGCAAGTGCAGTGAATCCACCATTAATCTTCCTGATCTTCCTCTAAAGTATGTGATTAGGAGGAGGTTGTGCTGTTCCATGATATAGGTCAGGTTGTCTGTGATGCACAATGATAGTATTTTGGCCATAGTGTCCAGTAGTGTTATTGTGCAGTAGGCTTTTGGGGCACTATAATCTGGCTTGCCTGGCTCTCTAAGTATTATCATCGATGAGTGTTTCCACTCAGAAAGGTAGACACCTAGGGTGAAGGTGGCTCTGAATATAGGGCCCATTTGTGATACTAGAAGGTCTGCACAATGTTTGAAGACCACATTGCTAATACTGTTCAGTCCTGGGGCTTTGAATGGTGTGAGTTTGGCTATCACTTGATGTATTTGGGGGTCCATGATTAGCTCAAATTTACATATGGAAGGAGGGTACTTGTAGCTGGGGTTGACAAAGTTGTTCTCTAGCAGGGGTTTGAAGAACACATTGTACAGTAATACACTCTCGTGGGCATTGTCTTGCATGGTGCCATTCTGGTTGTCTACTTTTGGGTCTTGCACAGTTTTGATTCTGGTGTAGTAGGTCAGTTAGGTTGGATGCTATGTAATTATGGAAGGTCCATGTTCCTGTTATTGTTAGGTTGTCTCACCAGTCCTTCCAGTGGTCCTCCTTTGTATATTTGATGCTGTCCAAGAATCTATTGTGGGTGATTCTATATTTGGTCTTTTGTTTCCTTATCACTGAAAGTAAATCAAGGTAAACAGGTAGGAATTAAGTAAAAATCAAATTAAGAATAATAAGTAATATAATGTAAATATAAATGAGAGTTTAGGACACAATTTTGAAGACATAATGATTGGCATATTTGTTGATGTAGAATTTGTGGAAGGAATCATAGGTCTGATAGTGCTGGAAGTTGGGGGAAATGAATCAACTGCCATAGACAGGAATAAGGTGAGCAGCATAATAAATTGAGTCAACATGGATGATGAAGATGTGAGGAGTATTGCTGGCATGGTGAGCAGGCTACACCATCCACATCTAGGTGTCTTCATCAGGCAAATCTCTGAGGGTATCAAACCATTGCACAACTATGCATAGATATGTTTCAGTCTTATAAATGAAAGAGAAAAAGGTCAGTATTTGAGCAACATCCATATTTCTTATCTACTCAAGGTCTAGATTCATGTTTACAAAGATGTACTTATAATATAGGTGCTCCTTTCTCTATGTTGGACATGCATAGATGTGCTTATAGTACATGCCACCAATGCCACTCAGATTGTTGGGGGTGAAAAACGTCAGACATGTCAAATTAACAATACTGATTCTCCTATTATATTGGGGACAACCTGCAGGAGGAATTTGCAAAGGATCATAGGGGTTGTTCAGATTGAGTTGGGCAAAAAGGAAGTTGCACAATATGTTTAGGAGTTGGGGAATTGACAACTTCAATGCTAATGGGGAGACTATGCAAGCACAGGTGTGTTCTAGTGCATAGTGTGATATTACTTAGCAAAAATAAACAAGAGTTTATAATGAGAGAACTTATAAGGCATCTTCACCAATTCCATGTATGCTTGGATAACAGTTGGGCCAGTATCTATTTTGACATCCTGGACATCCCTGTCTTCCTGTAAGTTCACCTCAGGCTCAAAGACATGTTCCATCAAGTATCCCACAGTTTATAAAGTCAGTTTGTGCTGCTGTGAGTTTATCAAGGTGTTAGTTAGTGACCAGCATCTGACCAAGTGCCTTATACTGACTTGAGCACTGCCATGGTTTCTTAACTGTTTTGATATGTTTTGATTCAGTAATAGAGGAGCACAGACCATTTGGAGTTGTGTATTGGGTTGTTTTGTTGTGAGAGATAGGCTTTCACTTCATGGCCAAGCTTATGCACTGCCTTTCTACCTCTATGAGGACATGTTCCTCAATAGTAGGTAAATACACCTAAAATATGTACTATAAAATAAAGCAAAGAGTAAGCTAGTCTTGACTTATCACAGCAAAATTTTAAAGTATATTAAGGAGCATAAGGCTTAAAAATGAATCAGTGGTTTTATTGATGTGCAAGTGGTGGCACCCATGCAAAATTAGCTTGATAATCACAACAACAAACTGCAGCCATGGACTGAAATGATGAGGGAAGGTAACTAAGATTGAATGTTCTACATGCAGATGTCTAAGTCTGAATAGGCATGCTCCCAGGATGCTTGAGTAAAGTGGAAGCACTGTAGGCAATGATATGTAATGTCAGAGTCTAAGGGTCTGAAGGTCCATAACACAATGCATGAGTAAAGGAACACTGTAAGATGCCTAAACAATGTCAGAATGGATAGATGAATAACATAATGCATCAGTGAAACTGAGAGGACAAGGACAGGACATGTAAAGGATAAGTGGTGGTTGTGTGTGAGGTCCAAAGGATGAGTGTGCATTTGTGCTTGACCATATACTAGTGTGTATGTGTATATGCTGTGGGTAACAACTCTACAGTAGGCCTGCAGATATGTTGGGTCTTGCTATGCCTAGCTGCTACATCTAAGGAGTAGACATGTTCAACCCTAAAGAGTTTCTGACCAAGACTCTGGCTCAAGAGATAGAGAGGAAAAAGAATGAGGTGAACAAAGTCACTGCCAAACCAAATAGAGAAACTTGTTCCAGAAGCTATGAAGTGAGCTGAAGAAGCTATAACTAGAAAGCTACAACAGGGGATGTTACTAAATAATCCAAACAAATGAATTGTATTCTACATGAGTTTGAGGCACAATAACATATGTACATAGAATGATGTCTATGTGGCAACTCAGTATTTTGGGTTCTCTTACCCTTCTTGCTTCATATGATCACATAGCACTCACAAGTCCTCAACTGCTCAACTACACTCTTGTTTCATTGCATTCCATTTACTCAAGACTACTATTCATGCATTTAATTCACAATATTCCCAATTTGAATATTTGTCTGAACTATGCTTCAGAGGATTTTGTTAATACTTGAGTAAAACTTATCAATGGTGATATGATGAAAGTCCAAGTGGTCCAATCGCTTAGGAATATATGGAAAGCTAACAACAACACAGACAAGTGCTTGTGACAGCAGCAGATAAATAATGACAGGGAGGAGCATACTCATTGTCAATGTCATGAAGATGACAAGCAAGAAAGGTTAGACCAGGAATGAGCCAATGAGGAAGAGGATGCATGTAAGGAAGAACAGAAAAAGAATAAGTTCAAGTACATTCCTATTTAGAATACCAGCATCCCAGATGACCTTGTCATTACTCCATCTTCCTTTGCACTTCACAAATTGGATAAAGGAGAGTACATTGAACTTTGGTACTTCACCAATGATGGTCTAGATGAAGCATCTATCAAGAAGACAATAGATGACAATGCTATGATATTATTGATCCTAGCTGATGGATCTATGGTCTGGGTATCTTCAACCTCCACATAAAGTGTATGTTTGGTTGTTAATGACGAGGACCTACCTTTCATAGAATTCTGTCAAGTATATCCTCATTTTCTAACAGTGTTAGAAGAAGTGGACTGGCTACAAGACAGAATCAGGATGATGGTGCTATTTTGGAGGAATTTGCAGGTTCACAGCTATTGTTCTCTGTGTGACTCACTAGCACAAAAGACACTTCTGGTACACCAAGCTGAACAATGTAAATGCTGGCATATTGCAGCTAAATCTTCAGTTGGGCCATATGACATCTGTGTCATCAATGAGAAGGTACTTGAAGATATGGGAAGCAGAGTTTATTGGGAAGATTGCATCAAGAAGGATAACGTAAGAGACTATAAGGTCAGTATCCAGCACCAATAATTTCTTACTCTTACTCATCATTGATTATCATCATAACATCTATCACGTTGTTCATGAAATGATACTTATTTCTATATTTGCTATTTGCCACATGCCTCACACTGCCTCATACTTCATTATTTGCAACAGTCTGATCAATAAGTAAGCTTATTGTTGAGACCACATGATCACAGAGATTTGCACAAGGATTCAACATCACCTGAGCAAGGCAACACATTAAAGAGACCTTAGCAGGATTTTCATGCAAGCACAAGCAGAGGTGTCCTCTCTGCTCGTACCATCTATCTGGGATAAAACCCCCACAAAATCATCAAATGCAAAGCAGTCAAGCTCTGGGATGAATCATTCAACACTCTTTACTCTTATATTGGCAGAATCCTCAGTCACATATGACTGACAGCATTTCTGTTCAGGATGTGGTGTTGTGTCTCATGGTGCTCAGGCATGTCCTTGAGCTTAGAAAGCTTAGAGCGCTCACCCCATATAACCTAGAAACCTGGGCAGTGCAACTTGTTGCTACTGGTCTCATTGACAGATACCCTCATATTCTCAACAGCCTTCATTGTGGTTTCTTTCTGGACATTCCTAATATTAAAGTCACTCAGGCACCTCCTAATAAACAATCTATTTCTGTACATTAACAAGATTTTTCTTCTATTGTGCAAACCAAATTTAAAAAAGGATGATACATTGGACTACTTAAGCTTAATGAGGTTGAAAGCCTTATCAGGCCCTTCCAATCTTCTCCATTCTCTATCATATCTAAGCTAGGGTGACCTGGATGCTATTGTATCATACAGAATCATTCCTTTCCTCACACTCCCTCAGCAAAGTTTCCGAACTCTTCAATCAACTCTTATATTAATCCAAATAATTTCCCCAGTACTTGGGGAACCTGTCATGTGCTTATGCTCACCATCAGCTGGCTACAACCAGGCTTGCAAATTGTAATCAGAGACATTTCTGAAGCATATCAGACAGTACTCATTCACTCTTTCCAGTGACCAGATTCAGTTGTATGGATCTCTGATAATAATTTTTGCATTGATACATGTATGTGTTTTGGCTTATGTCCTTCAGCCAGAGCATATGGTGTTCTCACTAATGCTGGTGTGGGTACAACAAATCTGCTGAAGGGCAGGAAAATGTTAGGTCTTGCTGCCTAGCTGCTATGTCTGATAAGACAGTGTTTGACCCAGGGTTTCTGGTCCAGGCTCAGAGCTCAGAGAGAGTAGAAAGAGAGAATAACTGCTGAGGACTTCAGACTCATACCAGTAACTGGTGAAGAATTGATTGCTGATGTAAGCAGTAAAAATGCGAACATACAAGTAAGTGAAACTAAGTGAAACCAGCCTCTACAAGGCCACAGGAATACTGAACCCTACACTGGTTTGGACTTATTTCACTCAAAGGGCATTGGTCCAGCATCTAGATGGGTTGACAATCACCTCTTTATACAAATCCTCAAGGAATTCATTGTGGCTTATAATAAAAAAGGAAACAGTGGCATAGAGACATCACAGAGAGAGACCAACATCAGGATGGAGGAAGGATGTGGTTCAGAGGTCACACCATTGAGGACAGAACTCTGGAGGTATTTGATGAAGACTGTCACTTTTCCATTGTGGACTTATCAGGAACTTCACCAAAGTTAATCAAAGATGTTTGTTTCCCATACAATCTTGCTGATATTGATGAAGTATCAGACAACCTTAATGTTCCATGTGAAAAACTCAAGGATAAGGTGTTTGCTTACTCTAATCCATATATTGGAATTATCTGGGACCTGGCACATGATAAGGTATACCTCTCAGGAGAAAAGAAGCAAAAATATTTTTTGGCAACAGCATGATATGCACCTCCTCCTTGAAGTACAACAACTATATGGGAAACTATTACATACTATGCTCATTGTTCCAAAAGGGTGTATATATCTTATGTCCCTGAAGGTTATGTTGCACCTCACCTTTGATAAACCATTTCTCCCATGATAACCAGTCAAGAGCTTGGAAACAGACCTACACTGGTGAAAGATGCAGCTCTAGAGCTCTTTTGTTGGACATACAATTCCCAAACCACTCTCCCTGCATGACCTAGCAGCATACTCAGATGTCAGCTCAGGTGTTGGTATTGCTATTATCATTAGGACAGATGGAGAACTTGGTGGCTCCAGAAGGATTGACAAATGCTCAATGGGAAAAAAGACATTTGATGGGCTGAAGCAGTCAGATTTGAATTTCTTATCCAACACATTATTAGGATGGAAGGACCAGAAAGACATTTTCAGGTCTACAGAAAATTAAGGAGTTGTTGAAGGCTGGTGTAATGGATGTAGCTGAAACACTTCAGTCAATGCAGTCTTCAAAAGAATTTTTGATTTCATCTATGATTCCTTAACACCTTACTCATTCCATCCTACATACATCAAAAGCAAAGACAACCCAGCAGATAAGCCATCTAGGGGAATCTATGGAAGCACCAAATCACTGCTACCTACCCTCCAAATCCCCATTGAACTTCTCCCCTTCATAGTTGACCCCTTCATCATGTTCACAAATCCAGCAGACTACAGTGCAGATAGATCCTTCTCCTCACTCATCAAGTGTGCTCCTCGCGACCATTCAAATTCAGCCCTCAATAACAAATCTCATTCCAATGCAGATTCACTCTTCCTCATTTGTCAGGAACAACAGCTCCATGGTCAATAATCCTAGATTCAGAGCCTCAATCCCAGCAGAACAGCCAGCCATGCCCCTACCTTGTAGAGCAGGACTAGTACCTGCACTGTTACAGCTTTATCCTCATTGCTTGGCCACAGAGAGGCTAAGGCTTTGGTTCCTGTTAAAGACAAGAGTTGCATTAGGTCCTGATAGAACATTTTGGGCCATTTCAGAAGAGGATCTAGAAAGGATATTAGCAGTCATGAATCTGTCATGGGCTATAGGCACATGAGAATGTTATGGTGTGGGACTGCTAGTATTTCATGTTTTCTGCAATGAACAAAAGGTTCCTAAAAGTCAGAGGTGTCCCATTGACACACAAACACTCTTGAACTTTGTCTTGAGCTGTGCAGGCTTGTATTCTGAAAAAATATTAACAAACTATGTTTATGCTATAAAGGCATGGCATATACTTCACGGACAACCCTGGATAGTTCAGCAAGACAAGTTAAAAGTGTCTTTGGAAGGAGCAACAGAACTTACCCCATCCACTTTCAAATGTATCAAGTGCGAGCCATTTACTGTGAAATTCATTCTAGAAATTTGGTCCCACCTCAATTTAGCTAACCCTTTAGATGCTGCTGTATTCACATGTTTGACAAGTGCATTCTATGCACTATGTCGACTAGGAGAACTCACCATGAAGACCATTAGGACCTTTGATCCAGAGAAAAACATTAAACACTCAAACATAGAATTTAATGTTAAAGACCATCATGGTCATACCACCAAGATCTTTTGCCTTGCACTAAGGTTTCTGTAGTTGGTGAGGGCATTAACTGGGCCTAATAAGAGAATCTAGCAGATCTGAAAGTAGCTCTTCTTAATCACTTTGTCATAAACAACCCAAGGCCCAATGACCACCTCTTTGCATAGAAACATGCTAAAGAATTGAGGTCACTAACCCAGAATAAATTCTGGAAAAGAGTTAGTGGCATAATAAAGAGGGCTGGTCTAGGAGATCTCAAAGGTCACAGATTAACAAATTGGGGGAACATTGGAATACTTATTGTGTGGAGTACCTTTCAATGTGGTAAAATCCATAGGGAGATGGTCTAGTGAGGCCTTTACAGGTTACCTGTGGAAGTGCACATTGATTTTAGTGCTGTATCTCCAAGAATCTCTGGTACTAGATCCATTCACCATGCTTCCAGCTCACTGAGAGGTAAGTTCTTGCTTGTTTGCCTCGCCCTTCTCCTTTTGGATGAGTGTCCATGCTGCACCTGACATGTCATAGGGCTTCTTTGTTTTTTAGGAATCATGGCTCATCATGGACTTTCTTTCAGGTTTTGAAATGGTGTTTTGGGTCATGAAACCCTTTGAGTTTGAGCCAAAAGAGCTTCATACACCTTTGCTACAACATGTAAAAATCATATTGCATTGTTTGTTAATAGATCTAATTGTTCACACATTACCACAAAAGCTGTCAGCTACACATAGAGAGCAACCAAGAACTGGAAACCAGGTACCACCAGGTAAAGACAGGTATAAAGTCCAGGTAAGGGAGAGATGATTATGTAAGCAGTAAAAATGCGAACATAACCTAAGGAATGTAAGGGTAAGTGCAACTATATAAAAACAATCACACAGGGCTACAGTGAAAATGTTTCCTACAGCACATTGTCTGAGGTCCACTCTGTGTGAAGGATAGCTGTGAAGTTAATGAGATATCATGGGATTATGGGCCTAGAGAATGGTGATTCTCTACAGCAGATAAGCTCCAATATGCAATCAGCAAGTGTAGCTCCACATATAAAACATGCCAATGATGGTTAGTGCAAGTGTTGCATAGAAAATTTATATGCAGTTCTTGAATAATGATGATATCCCAGTTGGCTGCACTGGGGTTATTGAGTAGCAAGGCTTGTGCCATCATTGATGTGTAAAGGTTCTGCTGCCAAATTCTTAATCAGATGGTTGGTTTATAGGCATACACAGACATGATCAGTTTGGGAGGACAGGGTGCTGTCAGAGGCATCCACCTTATTGAGGTGGAAGGATGGTGAGATGATGTTGTGGATGGAGGGATCCTGAGAGGGTTGGGGTTGCTGAGTATGAAAGTTGATAGTGATCTGATGAAGTATGCATGATTCAGTGAGTTGAGATCATTCTGGGGATGGTAGATTATTGGTTTGAATGGTCTAGGGGGTTAGGCAATCTGTGTCCAAGCTTGCTCAGTAGGGAAGTACAATATCTGATTTTCCGGGTATTCAATGTTGATCTCCTTGCAATGTTTGACATATTCTGGGCATAACCTGCTCCAGCTTGTATGCTAGTAACTGTGACAGTTGACACAACACATAGTACAATCTGAGTTGCATGTACTGGTGCAATGTTGATTTCTGCAAGTGCCACATGTATCTGCAACAGCAGAGCAATTCCTTGTAATATGGTTGAATCTCTGGCATTTGGCACAGCAGATAGGTTCCTTTTTGTCCCTATGGACTCCCATGCATTCATTGTCAATGCAGAGGCCTTCTTATAAGATGTCATTGGCCATTTGAATCTCGTCTACTTGAATAAGGGCGAATGCCTTTCACTGCTCTGCTGAACATTTTATGGGTGGCTTCATCCATCTGATGCTTGCTAAGGAGCCAGTGTGGAGGTTGTTTTTGTGCTTGACTTGTTGCAAGAAGCCCTCTTTTTCGATTTGCAAGTGGATGGATAAGTATTCTATGACTATTGGATACGTGCAATTGTGGAATGATATAGCTGATCCTATATTGTTTTCTAATGCAGTTCTGCCTGATGGGCCATTCAACTATTTCACTAGACTCTCTGACTCCAATTCAACTACCACTCCTCCATTGCACAGTGCCATAACAGCTCAAATGCTTCCCTGTGAGGTGGACTTATTTCTGGCCTTGGCAAGTGTGCCTTGTAGTTTTCTCACAATGTTAGAGTTTGATATATTGGAGGGGAATAAGGTCTTCCTCAGTAGTGGATCCAGTAGGATTTGATGAGTGCAGATGGCTGCCCTTCCTACTGCCTGGTTAATCATTAGCAGTGTCATGCACCAAATGTGTTTGGTAGCGAGAACATGGTTTTTTTATTTATATCTTCATTTCCCATACCATTCCTTACCCACCTTTTCATTTGTTTCCCTTCCTTTCCTTTAATCTTTCGATTTTTCAGCAATTTTCAACAGTATTACGGTATCCCGCATTTTTACGGCATCCCGCCTTCAACATGGTTGATTCACATTTCCCCCATTCACACACTTCCAATGTTCTCCCATCTTCACCCACTACTCTCCCAGACAACCTCAGCATCAGCCAGACCATGCCACATGCACCAATACATCAAAAATCACATCTTTATTCATCCTGTCCTCATCTCCCTACCATTTCCAATCCTCTTCAGTGGCTTATATTCATCAAACCATTCAAACCATTATCCACTTGCACCTCACCTCCATGATCACTGTGGACACCATGCCATTCCATCCTCACGCTCACCAGAGATTGCAAACCACCAATTCACCATGCAGAAGACCAATCCCTTTATCATGCTGGGGAAGTGTCTTACAGACTGTGTATATCCCATGATCCCTGCATGTCGACATTCTGCACCAACAACCACATGACATCTCTGCAGCAGAGCATTCGGATCATCACACCATCATGGCATCATAGCTTCATCACTCCATTCCATTTTCCACTGCCCATATGCCGCACCATTGCTGCATCACAGCTCTTGCATCATCACCGCACAGCACTTTGTCATGCTTGCATAGCAATTGGTCATGGTGACTCAGGTCATGAGTCATGGTTTGTAATGGTCACAGCCCTGCTTTATCATCACTTTTTCATTCTCTGACTCATTCTTTGTCCTTATGACTCATTCTTTATCCCTATGACTCATTCTCCATTCTTATGCATAGGATTTGTTCTATTTTTCGAAAATGCTCAGTAATTACCTCTGAAGCGCAGCACATTCATTCCATTCCCCCCTTTCATTGCCCTTTTCATTGCCTTACTCATTGCCTGGAGCGTTGCTTTGCATACACAGACGTACACAGACACTCTACTCTATATAAACCCCTGTACTTTAGCTACAGAGCAATCAACTTATCCAGTTCACCATTTCATGTCCAGTTCTCTCTGAAGCCTCAGTTGGCTTCGCATTTTTTCATCCTTCCACGTCTTCTTGGACCTTGTTCACCTGGAACACTGTCCCACTGCCATTCTATTCATTCAGCCCAGTCCATCATCTTTACTGCCCTCTTTCTTCATCCTCCAACACAGCTAGGTCACTCTAGACTTAGTTGTGCTCATCTATCATCTATCCTCCAAGCTAAACCCCTCACACTTGAAGTGTGTGGTGCACTACCAAGGGTCAGGCCACCCAACTGAACAACTACTGTACCCAGTGCTTCTCAGCATAAGGACCACTGAGCAGTAGCGTTGCTAGGTTTGTTGTTTTGTTGTGGTTTACAACTGATCAGCAACGAAGATCAACACTGCACTCATACCCAGGCCCACCCCTGTGCTGTCACGCACCAAACATGTTTGGTAGCGAGAACATGGCTTTTTATGTAGAACACCATTTCCCCATATCACTCCTTATGTTCCTCTTCTTTCAATTCCCTTCTTCTCCCTTAATTTGCAATTTTCAAGCGATTTTCAACAGTATTACGGCATTCCGCATTATTACGGCATACCGCATTCAACAAGGTCAATTCACTTCCCCCTCATTCCCACACTTCCAACGCTCTCCCATCTTCAACCATCACGCTCTCAGACGACCTCCATGTTCAGCCAGACCTTGCCATGTTGCACAAATGCTTCAAAACCGCACCCTTATTCATCTTGATTTTATCCCCTTACCATTTCCCCTGGCAATCCTCTTCAGTGGCTTATATTCGTCAAACCATTCCAGTCATTACCCACTCACTTCCTCACCACCACAACCATGGACACACACACCATTCCATTCCATCCTCACCGCTCATCCAATCAATCTATCACCATGCAGATGCAGATGATCAACCCCTTATTGTGCTGGGGAATGGTCTTACAGACTGTGTATATCCCATGATCGCTGCATGTCGACTTCTGCACCAACAACCACATGCCATCCCTAGAGCGTTGGAGCATTAGAGCATTGGAACATTTGATCATCAGAGCATCGGAGTGTCATACACCTCTACCATCATCCTACACAGCCGCACTGCACAGCCACTGCACAGCACTTAGTCATGCCTATAGAGCGCTTGGTAATGCCACAGAGGAAGAGTAAGCATCATTGGTCATGCAGTCCTGGTTCGTCATGGTTTTTCCCCTTGATTCATAATCCACTTCCTATATGACTCATTTCTCATTACACACACACACTCCTTCTTACTCATCATTTTTATATTGTCTTACTCATATGCCTGGAAGCGCTGCTTTGCACGCGCAAGTATATACAGATTCTGAACAGTATATACATAAACCCCTGTACTTTAGCTAGAAAAATAACTACATGAGTTCACAGTCCACATTTCAGTCTAGTCTTTGAAGCCTCAGATAGGCTTCGCGTTTTTCAAGTCTTCAGTCGTCGTCATCGTCTTTGACATTGTTCACCTGGAACTTTGTCACTGTCTTACATCTCATCAAGCTCAGCACTATTCCATTCAGCTGCCACGTGTGCAGTTGGTCTACGCTTTCTTCGCCCTCCAAACACGGCTAGGTCACCGCAGACTTAGTTGTGCTCATCATTCACCACCTTCCACACACCCAAACCCTTCAACACTCGAAGTGTTTGGTGCACTATCAGGATCAGGCCACCCAAATTGAACAACTACTGTACCTAGTGCTTCTAAGCACAGGGACCGCTGAGCAGTAGCGTTGTTTTGGTTTTGTTGTTTTTGTTGAGGTTTTCAGCAGGCCAACAACGAAGATCGACAGCGCTCACGCTCGTACCCACTGTCGATCTTCATTGCCAGTCTGTTGAAACCTTCAACAAAAACAACAAAACCAGACAATGCTACTGGTCAGCGGTCCTTGTGCTTAGAAGCGCTGTGTTCAGTAGTTGTTCAAAATAGGGTGGGCTGACCCTGATAGTGCTCCAAACACTTCGAGTTGTTGAAGAGTTTGGGTTTGTGGGAGTTGGAGGGTGAAGAAAGCAAAGTACTGCACACTGGCAGCAGACTGGAATGGATAAACTGGGCTGGACTGGAATAAACGTAAAGCAGAGTGACAAAGTTCCAGGTGAACAATGTCAGGAATGATGACAGAGGACTGTAAAATGCGAAGCCTATCTGAGGCTTCAGAGGAGAATGGACATGGAATGGTGAACTGAAGAAGTTGATTTTCTGTAGCTAAAGTACAGGGGTTTATATAGAGTAGAGTACCTGCTCTGCATGCCATTGCTGTAGTGATATGGAGTCCATCATGGACATTGCTGCATCGTACTGATGCAGTGCCCTCATTATCATGATTAGAAGGTGGAACATGTGCCCAGACTCTGAAGGTCATGGGAGCAGAATCACATGACACTGAAGTTGAATTTTGATTCAAATTTCTCAAGTGAAATTCGTGTCCAGACAAGCCACAGTAATGGCATTCAAAGTAAAATTTTGAAAGCTATGAAACGTGGGTAAACTTTTCAGAACCTCGTGGAATGTCAGCAGGCACAAGCTGAGTCTGAAATCAAACTTCATGCTACACATGCAGGTATGCCTGCAGCCCATCCACAGGTACACCATTCAGAACAACTCAGCACACACCTCAAGACTAGTCACTGACCACCAATGACTACCCAAAGACCCCCCCGTTCTAGGGGCAAGGGTACTTCAACTCATGGCACCAAGAGACGAGGGTGGGCCGCTGCCACTGCCTCTACTGCTGGTGCATCTGATCCCACTACATCTGACAATGTCCCCGGTGATGCTGTGGTGGCTACATCCTCTGGCGTCAAGATCTGATGGGACAACAACAGCAACTGCACTAATACCCTCATGCAATTCCTCACCACCCATCCTGGTGACTGTCGTGTTTTGTTCAATGAAGGAGGAAAGAAGCCAGATAATGAACCTCCCCCGTCTGGGAGTGACAAGAGCAAGATCCCTGTGGTGATCGCCCGTTGTGTGTTTGAGAAGGATGGAGAGTATGAAAACTTGTATGTTGAAGAGCTGGGCAAGTTCACACAGGCCATGGGCAATTGTTTGAATTAGTGCGCCCTTTCCCCCTCTTCATATGCCTTTGCTAACATTATTTTTTAGCCTCAAGAACAAGTACAAGAGGTACAACAGTTGTTTTAACCAGACCGGTGTGGGTGTTGACCCACTTCAACATGATGCTGAAAGTAATCTACTGTGTACATTTTTTTTAAATTTAATTTCACTTACTCATCTTCAAACCATAGAACAAGTCATCTCGGAATTCCCATGGTACAAAGCACTCCACGAGCTTTGGAAGCACAACCCAGCATATGCCCCGAAGACGTTCTCATCCGCTCCGGGGATGGATCGCGCGGGTGACATGATGGTGCTTACCTCAAAGCGCAAGGGCAAGGGCAAAGCCCTCCCCCCTACTGATCACATTGACTCCATTGACGAGTCAATGGAGGTTGACTTTGACGACAATTCCCTCAGCCCCAACCCCCCAGCTGCTCACCCTTCCCCCACCGTCAATGCTCCCCCCACTGCCGTTAATACTCCCCCCACCGTTAACACTCCCCCCGCCATTAACACTCCCCCCTCCATTAATGCTCCCCCCTCCATTAATGCTCCCCCCTCTGTTAATGTTCCCCCCACCAATAGCAACCCCAACTACATGATGGATGAGCAGCCGCAGGGGGAGCAGCCTGCTCATGCCTCTGCCAAGCGCCCCTTCTCATCCCCCTCACCACCCCCTACACCCCCACCCACCTCTCGTGGGACCTTCAAGTCCCATGCAGATCACGCCATCAACCGCAGGTCCATCCATTCACCCCAGCCACCCCCATCCATTGCATCATCATTGTCGTCATCATCTGCATGCATGTCCTCATCACACCGGTCAGTAACTTCGTCTGTATGCCGACAGAGCGGCTCGCACAAGCCTGGCCAATCATCCAGCCTTTCCAATCAGGTCCAGTCTGATGTCACTGATGTGGGTGGGCAAGTTAAGTCCCTCACTGACAGGACCAACTACATCTACACTGCTAAGGCTGCACAATCAGAATACAAGATCACGAAGGTCAACTCACACCATCAGCAAGTGGAGATTGACTTTCAATGTGAGCAAGCTGAGATCGACCGCAGCGAGGCCACTGTCGTCCATCAACATTCACAAGAAGCAAAGTCACTTGACCTTCAAGTCCTTGAAGCTCAAGCCAAGGTTCACACCAAGAAGAAGGCTGCCCTTCAGCTCAAAATCAAGCTTCTCAAATTGAAGGGGGGTTCAAGTGCCAACAGCGTCTGATTACTCATTGCATGTATCTTCCTCATTGCCGCTGTTGTTGTTGTTGGTGTATCTGATCTTGTAGCAGTCTGTTCTTGTTTTTTCATGTTCCGTTTTGCGTGTTCCGTTTCTCATCTCACATCATCTCAGACACTTATGGTAGTATGTCACATATGTTTACATGCCTTGCTATATGTTTGTACATGCTCAGATCAATCTACGTGAATTTTGGTCGGAGCTTGAATTTTATGTGTCACGTGACTCAGTCGGCTACGGACTTCGTCGAAATCAAGTGTTTGCGTGTTTTTGAGCGGAGTTTAAAATTTGCTTATCAAATAATTTTCCGAACAATTCAAAACATGTTCTGAACATGTTTCAACGTGTTTCAGAACATTCAAAACCTTACTCTGAATACCATTAGTATTTCGCCGATCACGGTTGTCCTCGAAAATATCGTAACCATGTTTATCCAACTTGAAGGGATCACTTTGCCGTACTGATGCTCAACATTTTAACGGCCTGCAAACGCTTCGCTTACTTCGACGAGGTTCGATCTTAGATCTTGTCAAGGTTATACGTACGGTGGTGGGACCTCATTTCATGTGCTCTAGCACATGTCGGGGCAGAGAAGCACCGCCCTTGCGAGCTAAACAAGATGGTCGGACAGGCAGGGTGACTCTTCGAGTTGTCAGTTCGTGTGATCATTGATACGTAGCGAATTATCGAGGACAGTGATTCGTGACAATAAGAGGAAGTACGACGCCGCGAGCTTGGCACGATGTCGTACAAATGACCACAAGTTCACTACCCTTACAAGTTAACGAGATTCCGATGTGCCTTTTATAAGCCTTGTACGTTGGTGATCAGTAGCCCACCCCTCACTCTCTGAATTTGCATTTTCATGTCGGAACTAGAACAGTCTCTCTATACTCTTGAATGGAATAACTATACATCTGGTTCGTCAGCCTTGCTGGAAACGAATTATTGTGTTGAACTTCATCGTGTTCCAGTCGCAATCATTACCCTCGTGTCCTATGACTACAGTCAGTAGCTTTCATGAACCTTGCACTGGAGCTGAATGTAATACTATCTAGTGCTTCAGTTTGAGAAGGAGGTAACTTTGAGGAGCTCGTTATTCTTCGTCGAGTACTCATGATCAATTTATTGCAGGTCCAGTTTGTTTGGGTTAGAGTTCAACCTTTAACCCCCAACGATAAAGCTCCGGAAACTGACTGAATATCCAGCAAAGACGGTGGACAGTGATGACATGTCTATACCTCGTCGTGAGCTCCGCCCTGCCGAAGTGCTTCGTGGTTTCTCATTCTTGTTGCCATGTCAGGTTCGATATTTTGGTCTTTTCCTTGCAATGTATGTCGCCGGTGGTTGTGTCCTTTAGATGCTGCGTTGTATGTTGACACTGACCTAGAGTTTCCGCCTGCTGTACGTGACGTGATGCCAACGGAGCTCCCATTAGCTGATTAACACTAGGGGGAGGTTTATCTTATATGTCTGAAGCAGTGAGTACATCCATTCTTTCTTAAGAGAGTTCTAGGTTAATCCAGATTCAGCCGTACGTCAGAAGTTCAGGAGCCTGTTCAGCTGCTGACCTCTTATCAGTTGTGAGTATATATCGGCTTCAAATGAAGCTGCATTTGCTCATCATGCAATCGAAATAGGCTACCTGTATTATTGTTATGATGCAATGGAGTTTTTCGATATATTTTTGCTTGGCGGAAGGCAAGTCACACATTCTTGCACACCATTGCGCGTATGCTGATTTTGCGTCTGCAGTGATTCTCATCTGGCGTATTTATGCCCTATACAACCAATCCAAGCCGATACTTTATATTCTACTGGGGTTGTTCATACCTGTTGTCGCGCTTTATATAGCGGTGGACGTTATTTTATGGAGTCGGCCCGAAGCGTTCTCGGGTGAATTTCTACTTGTATCGAACTGTGTGCAAGCTGACATCTGATTGCATAGTGCAAGAAATAGTGATAACTCCAAACATCAAGTACTGCGGACCTTCCTTCCACACGGGGCCTATGTTTGCGATATACACTTCCATCCCGGTCATGTGCTATGATACGTTTCTAGTTGTCCTCGCAATTGCCGTCCTGAGGAAGCACCTGAAAGAACGGAGTGAACTTGGGATGAGGCCTAACACCTATGTAGTAATGATTGTCCGATATCATGTCATATACTTTGTCCTGTAAGTCCCTCATCCGTTGTGTTCTCTGAAAGTGTTCATTGAATCCCGTTAGGAATTTGGCAAGTCAAATCTTCATGGCGATATTGTGGGCCGACCTTCCGGTATGATCCCCCATGATTCTAGGGAGATCAACTCCTGACGGTGGCATGCACAGACGATTGTGATGTATCTCGTACTGTTTTTCAACGGCACCGTGCCATTTATTATCGTACCACGCCTTATCATCAGCATTTGGGATGCGCATGCCAGCGACAATTGCGTACATGTCAGTACGACATTTGAGAATTGTGTATGTTGGACTTCGCCACCGACATTGGAGCAGCACGAGATGGTGTCCTGCGTATGACAGCTCAAAAACGAGGAAGCAGGTAGAGCGAGGTCTCTCAAACCCTCAGGCTCTAGTCCTAGCAAGCCTCGCTAGTACTTTACGGCAAGTGCTAGTAGTCAGTGACGATTTTTCTGAGTAACTATGTACTATCATGTCCATAGAGTATCAGCATATGTCAAGCTTGTATTTCATAGCTAGGTGTCAAAGTGCAGCTTAGCATAATTTATTTTAGAGGACTCGATGCTCTTGGCTCATGACTCTAAATTTGAGAATGGTGTTGAGGTTGTCGAAGTGATGTGCAACATTCACGTTTGTGCCCTTCTCATTCTATTTGCCTATCCATGTACATATTTCCAAGCCTAATACGAGTGACCGGTAATCAAACCCGGTTGGTTTCATCGGGAATCGGAAACCAGCGCTTTTAGTCAGCTTGGAATCCAATATTGGTCAGGCTGGTCCTGCAGGCCTGATTATAACTTGGCTAGCAACTACCACCAGACAGCCGAAGGAAATCATGTCCCATGAAGATATCATACTGACCGTCACCTTCCGTGGAACATCACGCGCCGTTTTCCTCCCGAATGACGCCCCCGTCTCTGTTCTCCACTCCCGCTTCGAGACCCTCACTTCTGTTCCGCCATCATTGCAGAAACTCATTTATAGGGGGAAGAAAATCCAGCACCGACAGGATGATTCCGACCCAGAACCCACCACCTCCCAACCAGGTCTTCGCGACGGCATTAAAGTGCAAATGCTTGGCTCGACAGTGGAAGAACTCGGACAACTGAATGCAGCTGACTCGGCACATCAGAGGAAAGAACAAATTCTCAGAGAGAGGGCGCTGAAGCCGCAGGCAAAGGTATGTCCTGGCATACATCCTTATCATCAAGACTGTCAATCATGATAAGAGGCGATTAGCTTCGTTCGACAGGGTCATCGTCTGCCTCGTCCCACCAGTACCGCTTTCACCGCATAGAGCCACTCACTCATCTGCCGCGACCTGAAACGGCGACGGAGTGTCTCTTGACGCTTTCCAAGGACCCTGCAGTCCTACATATCATGCAGAAGCATCGTTCTTCTGTGGGCTCGCTTACCGAGCTTGCACCGCATGAACATCCAGGCCTTCTAGGTCTTAATGTCGGGAGTGGAGTTACCATCAAGCTACGAATTCGGCTTGATACTTATGATGGATTTCGCCCGTACTTGGAGGTCAGGTGCGTGTTGTGCCATGAACTGGCTCACAATGTATGGGACGAACATAATAATGACGTGAGTCACAACATCCAGTTCTGATATCCTGTTCACACGACGGTCGTATGCTATTGGTTTAAAGAACTGAATTCTCAGCTCAATCGTGAGGTTGCAGAATTCGAGGCTGCAGCAGGAGCAGGAACGCATCATCTTTCTGATTCACAAGACACCTATCAGCCGTCATCGGACGAAGGAGTGGAGGCACTTATTCATGTCCTAGGAGGTACAGGCCTTCGTGGCAATGATACCATAGAAGACCGGCGGAAAAGGGTACTGGAAGCTGTCACAGCACGCCTTAGGAACGAAGAAGAAGAACTAGAATGGAGCTGCGGGACTTCTGGACCGCAGAATCAATCTGGATGATCGGGCTAGGGACAGATATTTGGAATCGGATGATAATGTGCTTCTTGGTTAGGGCTAGTAAGTTTGGCATCTCCTCTCGAGACTTCTGGTCAGAGAACGACAGCCTTACATCGGCACCCAATGAATTACAAGGTGGTCAGGCATTCCTTTTTACAATGCAAACATTTGCTCGCGGGACACAGAGTTCTGGCGCGGTTCGCATGTATGGCGCTCCCACTATCAGCGTGGTGGAGCACTGATGCAATGATTTCACTACTCATATATTGCAAGGCCCTGCAAGTGCAAGTGCCGCCGTAATGCTCTCAACCTCTGGTATGTCCAGATTCCCCACCAGTCAATTTCTGGTCGAAAGTGCAAAGGCTCGCCAAAGGAGGCTTACCCGAGTGAAGAGTAAGGGCAGGCTGACAAGGTCTCCCGAGCTGGTGACTTCTCTAACTAAAAAAGGGACAGTGCGGCGTACTTACTCTGGTTGCCATTGATGATGAATACGTTCTGTAGAAGTTTCACTGGCGGCCGACAAATGGGGTTTTTTGGATAGTCCAAGTAAACGGGAAAGGCATTCGGATGAGAGAATGAACAACGCATCTACGTGCATGGGTAGTGGGCACTGATCAAGACTTGAAGTTTGATTCATGGGTTAAGTGGCGACTCGGAATAGGAGACAGTGGCGACGGCACTTGCTTGGACTGTTGACATGGAGCACCTAGTGAAAGACAACTGTGCCCAAACTGTGCCGCTACTATGCCGCCGGGTGTTCACAGGACGTGACCAAATTTTGTAGATTAGAGGGTAGACCCTGAGTTTTATCGGGTTTCCACACCACATCATCCTAAAAATCAGTCAAAATCAGATCCATGTAGAGGAGATATGAATCTATGATGGGGCAAGTTTGTGAAAGAACATGTGATGTGGTTGAAGAACTACAGAAGATTCGCTGAAAATTTTGCATATTATGTGGAATGATAGTATATGGATGGTGGTAGGACCTCATTTCATGTGCTCCAGCACACGTCGGGGTAGATAAGCACCGCCCTTGCGACCTAAACAAGAGGGTCGGACAGGCAGAATCTGCAGGGTGACCCTTCGAGAATCGAGTTGTCAGTTCGTGTGATCATTGATATCCTTAAGACTTTTCCGTTGGACCATTCCGTTGGTAGCGAATTATCGAGGACAGTGATCCGTGACAATAAGAGGAAGTACGGCGCCCCGAGCTCGGCGCGATGTCGTACAAATGACATTTGGACACCACAAGTTCACAACCCTTACAAGTTGACGTGATTCCGATATGTCTTTTATAAGCCTTGTACGTTGGTGATCAGCGGCCTACCCATCACTCTCTGAATTCGCATTTTTCATGTCGGAACTAGAACAGTCTCTCTATACTCTTCAATTGTATAACAATATGTCTGGTTCGTCAGCCTTGCTGGAAACGAATCATTGTGCTGAACTTCATCGTTTTCCAGTCATAATGATCACCCTGGTGTCCTATGACTATAGTCAGTAGCTTTCATGAACCGAGCACTAAGGCTGAGCGTAATACTATCTAGTGCTTCAGTTCGAGAAGGAGGTAACTTCGAGGGGCTCGTTATATCTTCGTCGAGTACTCATGATCACATTATCACAGGTTCAGTTTGTTTGGGTTAGAGTTCAACGTTTAATCCCCAACGATAAAGCTCCGGAAACTGACTGAATATCCAGCAAAGACGGTGGACAGTGATGTCATATCTATACCTCGTCGTGAGCTCCGCCCTGCCGAAGTGCTTCGTGGTTTCTCATTCTTGTTGCCATGTCAGGTTCGATATTTTGGTCTTTTCCTTGCAATGTATGTCGCGGTGGTCGTGTCCTTTAGATGCTGCGTTGTATGTTGACACTAATATAGGGTTTCCGCCTGCTGTATGTAAGGTGATGCCAACCGAACCGTCATTAGCTGATTAGCACTAGGGGGAGGTCTAATTTATATACCTGAAGCAGTCAGTGATTAATTCTTCTTTGGAGAGTTCTGGGTTAACCTATATCCAGCCGTACGTCAGAAGTTCGTTTTACAGACGAGGCTGATCAGCTGACCTCTTATTAGTTGTGAGTATCTATCGGCTTCGAATGAAACTGCATTTGCTCATCACGCAATTGAAATAGGTTACCGCGTCATTCTTTTGATGCAATGGAGTTATTCTATATATTTTTGCTGGGCGGAAGGTAATTCACACATTCTTACACCCGTGACCCCATTGTCCGTACCGATTTTGCATTCGCAGTGATTCTCATCTGGCGTATTTACGCCCTATACAACCAATCCAAGCCGATACTTTATGTTCTACTGGGGTTGTTCATACCTGTCGTCGCGCTCTATATAGTGGCGGACGTGCTTTTATGGAGTCGGCCTGAAGCGTTCTCGGGTGAATTTCTACTTGGATCGAATTGTGTGCGAGCTGACGTCTGGTTGTATAGTGCAAGAAATAGTGATAACTCCGAATATCAAGTACTGCACGGGCTCCTTCCACATGGGGCCCATGCTTGCAATATACACTTCCATTCCCGTCATATGCTATGATACTTTCCTAGTTGTCCTTGCGATTGCCATCCTGAGGAAGCACCTGAAAGAACGGAGTGGGCTTAAAATGAGGCCTAACATCTATGTAGTAATGATCGTCCGATATCATATCATGTACTTTGTCCTGTAAGTTCCCCTTTGTTTGTTGTGTTCTCTGAAAGTATTCATTGAATCTCACCAGGAATCTGGCAAGTCAAATCTTCATGGCGGTAATGTGGGCCAACCTTCCGGTATGATTTCCTATGATTCTAGAGAGATCAGCTCTTGACGGAGGCATGCACAGACGGTGATGATGAGCCTCGTACTGCTATTCAACGGTACCGCGCCATTCATTATCGTACCCCGCCTTATCATCAGCATTTGGGAAACGCATGCCAACGACAACTGCGTACGTGTCAGTACGACGTTCGAGGATTGTGTATGTTGGACCTCGCCACCGACATCGGAGCAGCACGAGATGGTGTCCTGCGCATGATGGTTCCAAAACGAGGACGCAGGTAGAGTGAGGTCTCTCAAGCCCTCAGGCTGTAGTCTGGGCAAAACTCTGGGAGCGAGTGGTTCAGGGTCGTGTGTAACTGTGTACTGCCATGTCCACAAACTATCAACATATATTGAGCTTGTATTTGCCAGTAGCTATGTGTAAAAGTGCGGTATAGCATGATTTATTTTAGAGGACTCGGTATGCTCTTGGCTCGTGACTCTGAATGTGAGAATATTCTGTCAAGACCAAGCTTGAGCAACTTGAGTGATAGATCTTTATGGGACAAATATTGCGCATGTAGGACTACCCGACGTGAAGACTCCAGAGTCTCCACTTGAGCTCATCATCCCCTCGGTCGGACTCAACACCCGTAAACTATCTTCTTCATTTATCATGTCCCCTGCGTGCTCAAAACTGAAGAAAAGTCGGGCACGAGGATGATCTCGAACGTAGTCATATACCCAGGAATCTCACACAGGAGACTCGTCATATGAGCGCAGTACAAACATACAGTTGAAATTTGAGGGGCCTCACCTCGACAGTAATTCTCAACCGTCAGCCACCATGAAATACATTCTCCGCATTGATAGTCTTCAACGATCCCACTGGTTCATTGGAGGACAAGAACATCAATGAGGGTTTCCCGGGTACATTCGACCACTTTCATTGAGGGTCGATGCTTTATTAATTGAATTCCAGGCAAGAAGGCTTACTTCGTTCCACGTTACACCGACAATCCACTCGAAGCTGCAGTGGGATTTAGCCTGTATCCAATGAGAATTGCAGACTTGAGCGCACAGCATTTTGCCTCAGGAGATGGGGGCGAGTATTTCCACTACATTGATACTCACTACCGCTTCAATGGTATAGGAGCCATCAAGTCTCTCTTCTTCAGCCATACGAAGGTCGGTGATAAATGTTCGCCCAACCTCAACGAAGCTGGTGGGGGCATACCTTTGTTTCTCTGCTGGGAATGCTATGACGTATGAATTAGTATAAGCCGGGAAGGCGTAAAGGTGAGGAAAGGCTTATGGCATATACGAGTAGAATGAGTCTGGTCCGAGCACTTCAGGAAGAGGTCGATATTCCCCGATTCATATGTACACATATCCAGATTCGTCGCTGGCCTCTGCACGGCAAATGTCACGAAGTGACTCCTTTGGTACAGTCTGATGCGCCTTGAGCACTCAAGGAAGGGTGACAGTACCACATTGGTACCACAGACCTAATCTTCGCTAATGACTTTCGTTGGCGTCATCGATACCGCCTCTCAGCATGTTCGGAATCTTCCGGTCGCCACTCAAGGACGATAAATCCACCTGATCGAACACATTACATCATATAGAAGACTGCCGAAAGCTCACTGTGCGTCTTCAAAGAAGAACCAGCTCCGTTTGACAAGATACTCAGTGGACATCCTAAGATTCATTGGATGAGACTATCGTCTCACCACTGGTCAGTATGCTAATGTGAAAACCCTGGCCTTCAACATTGGCGGTATAGCCTACGACTTCAACGCCCAACTCTGGTCCCGTTCTCTACCTCATTGTTGCTGATATCGGCACTGGCTAAGACTTCGTCAACGGTCACTGGAGGGATTTTTCAGTCACAATGACCCCGAATGGTATCAGGCTGACAACCTGCCACACAAGCAACGCTATTGTTTCTTAGACACCAACAGCAGCGCACCTACTTGGCATATCTCCAACTAAAATGGACATGTGATGACCTGACGATACGATTATAGGTGGTTGTTCGGGCTGAGAAATTGAACCTCACACGCTCACATAGTTATAAGAAACTTCGTGGTCGATGGGGATGTATTCAGACTTTGGAGACGCACCAGAGTTATTGAACTAGCAGAAACCATATGGCAGGGTAGGATCCAGATATTTGTGATTGTTTGTCATGTGCCACGTAAGGAGTTTCGGTTTGCATTAAGCCCACAAAATCCAAACACCTTTCATTTCTTCTTCTTCACTTGTCCGCTCCTGGACTTCAAGCTACGATGAGCGGCTGTAAGTTCAAACGGAGAGTTCATTAGTCGACTGGTACTGACGTAGCTTTCCAGTCCGGTTTTTGAATCTCGTCCGACCATTCCTTCCACTCCTGCCAGAGGTTTCTTCTCCAGATCGTAAAGTATGTGCTATACGCTTATAGGTCACAACATGCAAAACTCACCAGCTTCTTTCGTTCTTAGGTTCCTTTCAACCAAAAGCTGCTATGGACCGCCGTTACGCTCCTCATTTTCTTGGTCTGCTCTCAAGTACCGCTATATGGCATCATGTCTTCAGATTCGTCTGACCCTCTGTACTGGATGCGTGTCATCCTTGCTTCCAACCGTGGAACCCTCATGGAGCTCGGTATAAGCCCTATCGTTACGTCCGGAATGATTATGCAACTATTGGCTGGCGCAAATTTAATCGAGGTCGACTTCAGTTTGAAAGAAGACCGGGCACTGTTTAGCGGTGCACAAAAATGTACGTGTTACTCCCGCTTTCCGAACCTTACTAACGGATGCTTGTTCAGTATTTGCTCTAATCATTTCACTTGGCCAGGCTACCGTCTACGTCTTGACAGGTCTTTACGGACAACCAAGTGATCTCGGTGCTGGTGTTTGCCTTCTGCTCATCATTCAGCTTATCGCTGCCGCCCTCATCGTTATCCTCCTCGACGAGCTTCTCCAAAAAGGTTACGGTCTCGGGTCTGGTATATCTCTTTTCATCGCGACCAACATCTGCGAATCCATCATCTGGAAGGCCTTCTCACCTACAACGGTTAACACCGGCCGTGGCCCTGAGTTTGAAGGTGCTATTGTCGCGCTCTTCCACCTCCTCTTCACGTGGAACGACAAGGGACGTGCTCTCCGCGAGGCGTTCTGGCGTGACAGGCTCCCAAACATCATGAACCTCCTTGCGACAGTCATCGTGTTTGCTGCTGTCATCTACATGCAAGGCTTCCGCATTGAGATCCCCGTCAAGAGCAACAGATTCCGTGGTCAGCGCGGCAGCTACCCCGTCAAGCTATTCTATACTAGCAACATGCCCATCATGCTCCAGAGCGCACTTGTATCGAACGTATTCATTGTGTCGCAAATGCTCGCAACGCGCTTCCCTTCTAACATCTTGGTCAAGATTCTTGGCGTCTGGGAGGTCGGTGATTTATCACTTGTTGGGTTTAGCAGGTACTAAAAGTATATCACAGCCTCTAGAAGACTCTCCCCAGCTCCGTGCGGTAGCTGGTATCGCATACTACATGTCGCCCCCTCACACCATCAGAGAAGCATTCCTCGACCCTATTCACACGTTCCTCTACATCACGTTCGTAGTTTCTGCCTGTGCGCTCTTCTCCAAGACCTGGATCGAGGTGTCTGGCAGTGGCCCACGCGAGATCGCCAAACAGCTCAAGGACCAACAGATGGTCATGGCTGGTCATCGTGAGGGTTCGATGTACAAGGAACTCAAACGCGTTATCCCCACAGCTGCTGCTTTTGGAGGCGCTATTCTGGGTTTGCTTTCTGTTGCTGCTGATCTCATGGGCGCTATTGGAAGTGGGACGGGTATTCTGATGGCTGTTACAATTATCTATAGCTGTGAGTGCCTCTTCTTTTCCTAAAGGACATTCATATTGACTGAAGTCTTGTAGATTGGGAGATTGGTATCAAGGAGAGTGGTGGATCCGAAATGGCAGCTCTGAGCGACCTCATGTAAATACTGGAAGTGTAGCTGTGTTGAGTCTCTGCTTGATTACATGGACCTGATTCAAAACCTTGCTGTCTGATGTTCACGACAAGATTGAGTCCTCGACTACTCCACCATTGGAACAGGTGGTCACCCACCACGACATTTGCTATGCCAGCTACGGGCATAGAGAAAGAAAAGGAAGCGTCTGCGTCTGCTGGTGCTGTCTTGACTGAATTCGCCTCCAATATTACCTCCTTCCATGTAGCCGCCAAGTCCGCCGCAACCACTGTAAGGGCATCTTTGGTATGGACATGCGCATCATCGTTCTTTTGAACTTGCTCGGACTGCTTGTCTTCTTCGTGGTACACATGGGTGACTTCGAAGGCATGTTCCTCGCCATCTATCGTGCTGCGTTTGACAGATTCGGACGGAAGCAAGAACTTCATTGACGATTTCAGGGAGGCGCGCCACTGGCCGAGGCAGAACATGGTAAGATAGGCCAAACATCACCAATGTCACGTGATGTATTTAGTCACGCTACTACAATTTTTGGGGAGAAAAGCGTGACACTTGCTTATTTCAGAGGCTACACTACATTGCCACCTGGCCTTCCCAATAAGTAGCTTTACTAATACTGGGCAATTACATGTGTCGTCAATTATTAGAATAGTTGTTTGAACTAAATGTCGACACCAGCCATAAACCTTGCCCCAAACCCTGCGCGTCCTTAGGTATATCTATGTATAAGGCTCGGGGCAACTAGGTAGGTTCTGTTCCGTGTACCATTCCGTCCCGATACTCATTCGGTTCCTGTTTTGTCACTTTCTGTCCTGATGCTCATCCGGCAGTTCCTGTTTTGTCGCTAAACCTTCTGCTCATCTATACAAACTGTTCCCATGGCTTTCCCTTCCCCTCCCTCATCGTCATCTGCAATGTTGAGGCCGTCAGTGCTCTCCTCTCCTGAGCATACCATCATTCCTCTCCCGGACATAGCCCTTGATGGGCTTACCATTGTTCCTTCCCCTTCCTTATTATTGTTTGTGATGTTGAGGCCGTCAGCACTCTCCCCTCCTGGACCACCCATCCTGGGCTCACCACTGTTTGGATCACCTCTCCTCATCAGCGGCTCTGCACTGGACAGCTGTGTTATCACTGTGGCTACTGATTATGAGTATGTATTGACCCTCATGCCATTCAACAGTCTTGTCTCCTCCTCCATTTCACAGATGACTTGCCTGCCTCGAGTCTTGTCTCCTCCTCCATTTCGCAGATGACTTGCCTGCCTCGTTGTCGAACCTCCCTCTCCGCCATACAAACTACTCCTTTTATTGTTGGAAAGGTACGTTGCTACTGTGGATACTAATTCTAAGTATTGATCTCGCGCTGTTCAACAGTCTTGTCTCCTCCTCCGTTTTGCAGATGACTTGCCCACCTCGTTGTCAAACCTCCCTCTCTGCCATACAAACCATTCCTTTTTGGAATGTTCCTGAATCATATACGGCAGGGCACGCCTCATTGCTAACCTTCTACCCTGCTATACAAAGCTGTTCCCACGGCCTTCCCTTCTGCTCCCTCATCGTTGTCTCGCATATTCAGGCCATCAGCTCTCTTTGCATACTTTGGCTTGATGGCTTACTGTGGATCCTCTTGCAAGGTTGCTGGCTTGTCAAAAGCTGCCATTAAACATGGCTACTGCGGTCTCACTCGTCAGTCAAAGGTCTTATCAGCCAGTAAGCAAGGTCAATGGATGGAAGAGGTTCGAACCAGGAGGACACAAGAAATATCAGGTAAATCTTGATAACTTTTCCACCATGTACAAGTTCTTATGTGGACTATTGTTAGAAATGTCATCTGTTGATTGCGAGGCAGTCGAGAACATGATCATTGACATTGGTGTAGACATCGATGATGAACCATACACAGCTCCACCTGGCAAAGAGGGCTTTGACATTAGCCATGAGGGCGGTGAATATGAGGTTTTTGAAGGTCTGTCAGAGCAAGTCGCTTCCTTATCACACATGTGAGTATCTTCAGTACACGATGAACGTTACTGCTAACTTTCATTTTCAGTCACTATGTTGATCCTCGCATGCGCTGTGATTGCATTGAACTTCAAAGCGAGCAGTGGCACAGCCAAATTGACCAATTAGTTGATGCTTATCTGGACTACCATTTACGCGATCATGGTGATGGAATGCCAAGCATTGCAAATGCTACCCCAGCCATTGAAGGTAGCGATTGCCCGTCGCTGACTGGTATCAATCTTGTTGATCTGTGTGGTATGTCTTTTTTTGTTTTGTTGTGCTTGTCTGACTTTCTGCAGGCCGTCAACAGATGACATTGCAACCCCAACCATTCCATTTGTGTGTGTCATTGTTCAACTCCAGGCCAATATTGTATTATAGGTGCCATATCGCCCATATTTGAACTCTCAATTTTCCAACGCATATGATGCATACCTTGAGATTTTATATCGTGTGGACCACTGCTTGAATGAAGCATTACACTGCAACCCCAACTGGTGCCTACTCAATGCATGTCCATGTTGCACTTACAAACTCAAAGACGAGCCGCCACTAGCACTTGAGTGGCTTGTCTGTATCGATGGTAACAACAGCCTCAAAAGATGGGCGTCCTCAACTTATGGCCTTACTGCACAGGAAGATTCTCGAAAGCCGCATTCTGACTACTGGGTCAATCAGACAACTGTTGATAAGTTCAAGGACTGAAGTTCAAAGATCAGTGGTATGTCAATAACACGTGTACACTGCAAGGGTAAGCTAACTTGAGTAGCCTGGCAAATCAAACTCAGATCAACAAGATGACTGGGAAGATTTGGGAACTGTGCCAGTGAAATCCAAGACCAGCTTCAATTGCACTGAATGGTGGCGAAATGCTGGACTGGAGCAGAGGAAGAAAATGTTTTCTGTTTTTGACTGAGTCTGGTATTTTCATTGTCACATGTCAGCACCAGGTTTGTGCTTCTCGCCTGCGAATATGGTGCAGAGTGGTGAACTGTAGGTTCTAGTTTTGTTATCTGTGCATTATTCTAAATTGAACCTTAGTGCAAAATACCCCTTAGCTTTGATGAACCAGCTGCTGTCTGTTTTTGGTGCCGAATGGTGGATGTGCTTATGATATTGGGTGTGCGTTCGCAAAGACCCTAGCTAACAGCAGTGTTGGTCCCCTCGCCCAAAACCTTAATCTATGCATGATGGTTGGCGTGTTTCATGGCCACGCTCATAATCGAAGGTACCAACTAGATTGGCACCCAATGTTCATTGAAGGGACTGGGATGACCGAGGGTGAGGGATGCAAGCATATATTCTTGTCTTCAAACAATCTTGCCTGAAGCACTAGACATGCGTCTACATTTCATTGCCATCAAACAATTGAGGAGCATTTCGCCTTCTGGGACCAAGACAAATATGCAGTGTTAAGTAATTTCATTTCGCACATGCCAATATTTAATTGACTAATATTGTTGACAGGCACCTTTTTACGAAACCATTACAGCAAAGTGCTAACCCTCATCCACACACTCTCTGCTGAACTGTTGGCCATTAAACAAGCTCTCAACTTGACCTGATGCCGACTTTTCTCAGTTCCACACTGATGAAAGATCCTATCTCAAATCTCTCACAGAGCAGCCCCTCAGTGACCAACTTCAAATTCGCTATGTCCAGGTTCTTGATGATCTAGCTGAACTGGCTGGTGAGTTTGACTGGTCGTCATCACATCTTCTTCATCCCTTAATTAGTTCATATAAGGTTAGAATGGAACAAGGCTGAGAGGCTGCCAACCAGGCGCTGACGGGCATCCCTGTTGGTGACATACATCAAATTAATGCCGCTCTTAGTCAAGCCCGAATTTGTGTTGACACTGCTTACACTAAGCTCCAGCATGCCTGAAGCTTTCACTGCCCATATCGAGAGTCAGCTTACAATTGAAGAGCGATGGACAGTTGGAGGTGATGAATACAACAAGTTCAAGGACGATGTATCACTCCAGAAGTATCGTGTAGCTCTTGATGAATTAGAGTGTCTCATTGTTCATGCGACTATTTGAGCTATCGAAACTCTCACTTTCAGGAACAGGTAAGCAAATGATATCATGTTTGATGGAAGCTGATTGCCATTTGCAGGGTACAAGTTACGACAACAAATTGGAAAGGCATTACAGAGACGCTCGGAGGCAATTCGGAATGCCACCAACAAATATAATGTGCAGGCTACCGCCCTCAATCCTCCACGAGCACACTTATCATGGAAGGATATAGCCGATTACGGTTTCCTGGGCGAGTTTGATGTTCTCCGACATTCATGCACTGACATTTGTGAACTTGCCTGGGCCAAGCCCACACATTGAGAAGCCTTGGTCAAATTCTTCAAGCTTTGTCGTGCACATGAAGAGGTTGAACGTCTCAACATTGAAATTCATCATCTGTGGACTGCCATTCATGACGAAGGCACACGAACATCTACGACCATCAATAAACTCCTTGACTCCAACCCTCCGCCCAGTCGGGAGCTGCAGAAGCACTGGAAACTGCGTTCTGCAGTTAATTCAGTACACCTGTTCCGGCTAGATGAGATTGAATCACAACCTGGTTTTACAGGTATTCGATGTCATGGACAACGGATTGGCTCCTTGGCAGAGAATGAATGTGGCACAGTAGAGGGTTTGAACCATCCATCTGGTGAGTTCATTTTCAGGTTTTGAATATATCTGTGACATCAAATAACAACTCCGACTCCCCAGATCACAATATTACCAATACCATCGCTTTGAGGCATGCTATGGACCTCATAGAGTACGAGGAACAAATACAGACTACCCAGGTCATTGCAGATTATATATCGACCATTGTAGATTAGTAGACTCAATGTTTCATTGAAGTACATGCCAATAGAACCAGAATGACAGCGAAATCCTCAATTTCACCCCCCTGTCTCATCTGTATCATCCTTTATACCTTCACCCCTATCAGCCTATGAGTATATCCGAACCAGAACAACAGTGAAATCCTCAATTTCACCCCCCCGTCTCATCTGTATCATCCATTATACCTTCACCTCTATCAGCCTATGAGTATATCTGAACCAGAACAACAGCGAAATCCTCAATTTCACCCTGCCGTCTCATCTGTATCATCCATTATACCTTCACCCCTATCAGCCTATGAGTATATCTGAACCAGAATGACAGTGAAATCCTCAATTTCACCCCCCCGTCTCATCTGTATCATCCATTATACCTTCACCTCTATCAGCCTATGAGTATATCCGAACCAGAACGACAGCAAAATCCTCAATTTCACCCCCCCATCTCATCTGTATCATCCATTACAGACCCAGTAGTACTTCGCCATTGTACCATATGTAATACAAAGCCAACTAATCATTTGTATATGTGAGGTCAAGAGATCATCGCCTCTAAATTTACTGTGATTTGAGTACTGTTGGAACATTTGCAGCACTCAGGGGACTTGCAGCTTGCCATAATTTCAAATGTCACAGTTGTATGAACTCGCACTATCAATCACAGAACCATCAAATGTTTCAATCCTCACAACAGACAGAGCGCACACATATGAAACATCAAGCAATATTAATCTTATATTCTATGATTGTGTTATTCAGATTCAGGTATGTTGTACATACCTTTTCAGTAGACGACTTGAACCAAGATAGGCGCCACTACTCACTCTTCACATCACACCCTCAACCACTACAATGCATTCTTTGAATCATTCAAAGCCAAGCCCTACAGTTGATTCAACTGCAGATGAGTTGAGCTATTGTCCACCACGCTTCACCCCTGCTGAAATAGCAGCTCTCTGCTCTAACTCTAACTTTGCACTAGGATTCAGCAATGTGGAGCATCAAGCAGTGGCTCGTGCACTACTATGAAACACATCACATCTTGACGGCACACACTACCACACGAGAACACTTGGTGGTCTTCATCCTGCTTATATAGCCTTCAACAAAATTCCATCGTCTATGGAGAGGCAGAGTTTGACTCAGGGAGAATTTGTTGAGGTGGCTCTTGAAGATGTGTTTGATGCAGTATGTACCATCAGTATCTTAAGTCGAGTGTGACTTAGCACCATCTCAGCTTGCTACTCAAGACCATCTTGATGGTGGGTTGTCTCTTCTCATTCGCTGCCCAGGATCTCACTTCACAGACACTATCACTCCCAATTCTATTGCAGTTGACCTCTATGTCACTCCACAAGAACTGCATGAGGTGCCCGAACAAATTGGAGGAGACATATCCATCCTTGTGCAGGCATTCTGCGAGGAGTTCACAATACCTTATCTTGAGCGTTTTATGGAGCATTGTAGCAAAGAAAATATCATGCCTCCACATTGGTGTATGTTCAGATTCATTTTTTTTATCTGCTTCTGACATACGAACTACTCCCGCAGTTGCTGCAACTCCAGTGAACCCAACTGGGTCCCTGTCTTTACCTGCGCCATTGTCCCCTACTGGGGCTCAAATTCAATGTTCAGCTCGCTCTCGTGGACAGTTTCAGTGCAACTTCATTATTGCTGCTTCGCCCAAGTCACCTGCACCACCCAACGTGAAGTCAGCGGCCGTGAAGCAAGCCACAGCCTTGGCCTCTATTGGAAGCCCCAAGGTAAAACAGCATCAAAATGCTGAGGCTTTCTCATTGCCCAGGAAGCATACCCATGTGGAGCCTAAGGTTTTCACCTCCCTGCTCAGCATCGGTCCCAATACTGATGCTGTGCTTGATCGCTTCAATATCGGCAATGAGGTGATCTTCAAACTCCGTGAACTCATCACTACTGTGTGCAGTAGCTGTTGGGAAGTAGTCTTAAGGTCCCCCAAATGGGATCTCACTTATGAACAGGCATGTTGGGCAGGATCGAAAAGGTATGAATATCGAAGTATTTATTCAATGAAACTGAATTGTATGCACTCCCCTAGACTTCAATGCTGCTGACCATGATTCTCAAGGTGCTTGGCGCATTGGTTTTTGTTTGTGCACTTTATTTTTTTAGTCTGGTTTTACTTTTATAGCTCATGTCCTTTTGTAAGTGCGCGCACTCAGATCATGGGACTCATTTTTTCGTAAGTGTGCGCACCCAAAGTTACCTTTTCATCTTCACTGGTGGTTGTTAATGTAAATCCATGTTAGTGTGTTGAATGACTCATGTTGTTGTTTTGTTTCTCAGGCTTTCTGCAGTCTATGAATTGGTTTACAATGAATTGATTTGTTCACAGTGCGAAGCCATGCCCAGTCAATCCTTGTACACGACAGATCACTCAAAATGCTCGCAAGGCTTATCTCGGTGTCGTCCAAAGGTCATCCTCAGCAAGGAAGCAAGAGCGCTTCTCACCTCCCAACGTCGCCAGAAATCTAAGGTTTTCAAGGATGCAATCGACGAGGCCTGGCTGTGTATTGACGAACATGTGAAAACCATCACTTCATCTCACCACAAGAGCATCTGACGGGTCATGAACAATTTGTATATGGGCCATGGAGGACTGCACTTCAAACATTCAAAATCGAATGCTTGGAATGCTTTTTGCTGGAAGAAAAATCAGGAAGCGAAAGACAAAAACGGTACATATTGATATATTTCTTAATTCATTCAAGTTCTGACAGTGCAATTAGCTCAAACCAGCTCCAGAAAAATGGTCCTTCAAGACCTCCTACACAACTACTCTGATGAGTACCGCAAGCTCTCTCAGGATGAAAAAGACCGTCTTGTCAAAGAATACGAGGAGAATAAGCTTCATAAGTCCAAAGGTATTAGAGTATCAGTGAAGTCCAAGATTAATGATGTCACGCAAACTCTGAAGACTATCAAGAACAAGGTCAGTACTCTTTCACAATATTGAGTTTATGCAGCGGCTAATATAAAATTAGTTAAATAGTCTTAAGTGCTGCACCGACGCCGAAACCATTCTTTACACAGTGCATGGGTCTACTGACCTATCATTGTGTGGTATAATATTTACCACTGAAGGCGTCAACGATTTCATGGTGTCCATAATGAATATCAACGACCAGGACCTTGTCAGCAAGATGGAAGGTTTTGCTATCCAAGGCATGCGAGGTTAGTTCATCAGTATTGCTATTTATTTGACCATCCAATATCTAAATTATTCGGGCAGGTGCTGCCCACAATCACAAGGACCGTTGCTCAGCAAAGTGGGCATTAATAAGACAAGAAATCAACCACGCACTTCGTACATTTTTTTTATTCGGAACCATGAGATCATTCTTATATGTGCTTTAGAGGAAATTACTGGGGTGCCCAAGGCAATGATGCAGTGGGTGAACTACTGGTGCAACATTGTTCAACATTATCGTGTTATCTGTGAAGGTTGGCCTGGCCACATCCCATTCAAAAACCTTAGTGAAGCTTCTAGTTCCCTTCCCAAGCTGGATATGCTGCTCGACATGTGGAAGACCAAGCTTATTTATTGGAGACTCCTGGATGAGGCTGAATATCAGCAACTCCTTCGAGAGCACCAAGAGAAGCTTAAGATTGGAGAGGTTGTTGAGCCCTCCCGTTGGTGTCGCTCAGACAAGGGGAAAAAAACGTGTTCAACCAGCAGACGAACCTCTCACACATCATCACAAGAAGGTCTACAAGAGCCTGGACACTATTGAGAGCAGTGACAAGGAGGACAATGCACCACACAAACAATCATCTGGCACTGGATCTACTTTGGCGTCTCTGCCTTCACCTTCTTCTACACAGCCCTCAGCACCATCACCTTCTTCTGTGCAGCCCTCAGTGCCATCACCTGTGCAGCCCTCGGCATCTACTTCGGCTCCTTCAAGTTCACAAGCTGTATCCGCTTCTGGAGCTGTACCTGATAACATGACACATACTGAGAGTCTTTTTCCCTTCATTGCGAACTTTGATTTTGACGGAGCTCTTGCGGATTTGGATCATATCTATGGCCCAATAGCTCCACTCAATTTTTCCAACTTGTCCTAGGCTATTTTTCATATTACACCTTACATTTGCTACAAACACTCCTTTTGACTTCGCTGCAGTTTTCATCATTAATTATTGATCCTAGTTGTTGACCACTATGATATTTCAAACACTTGGAATACATATATTGTGCACTAATGACTTCGTAGCTTGTAAAGATGGATGCTAATCAAGAGCTGACAGCCTGAATATGTGAGACAACGATGAGGGAGCAGAAGGGAAGGCCGTGGGAACAGCTTTGTATAGCAGGGTAGAAGGTTAGCAATGAGGCGTGCCCTGCCATATATGATTCAGGAACATTCCAAAAAGGAATGGTTTGTATGGCAGAGAGGGAGGTTTGACAACGAGGTGGGCAAGTCATCTGCAAAACGGAGGAGGAGACAAGACTGTTGAACAGCGCGAGATCAATACTTAGAATTAGTATCCGCAGTAGCAACGTACCTTTCCAACAATAAAAGGAGTAGTTTGTATGGCGGAGAGGGAGGTTCGACAACGAGGCAGGCAAGTCATCTGCGAAATGGAGGAGGAGACAAGACTCGAGGCAGGCAAGTCATCTGCAAAAATGGAGGAGGAGGCAAGATTTGAGGCAGGCAAGTTGTCTGCAAAATGGAGGAGGAGACAAGACTCGAGGCAGGCAAGTTGTCTGCAAAATGGAGGAGGAGGCAAGACTCGAGGCAGGCAAGTTGTCTGTGAAATGGAGGAGGAGGCAAGACTCAAGGCAGGCAAGTTGTCTGTGAAATGGAGGAGGAGACAAGACTCGAGGCAGGCAAGTCATCTGTGAAATGGAGGAGGAGACAAGACTGTTGAATGGCATGAGGGTCAATACATACTCATAATCAGTAGCCACAGTGATAACACAGCTGTCCAGTGCAGAGCCGCTGATGAGGAGAGGTGATCCAAACAGTGGTGAGCCCAGGATGGGTGGTCCAGGAGGGGAGAGTGCTGACGGCCTCAACATCACAAACAATAATAAGGAAGGGGAAGGAACAATGGTAAGCCCATCAAGGGCTATGTCCGGGAGAGGAATGATGGTATGCTCAGGAGAGGAGAGCACTGACGGCCTCAACATTGCAGATGACGATGAGGGAGGGGAAGGGAAAGCCATGGGAACAGTTTGTATAGATGAGCAGAAGGTTTAGCGACAAAACAGGAACTGCCGGATGAGCATCAGGACAGAAAGTGACAAAACAGGAACCGAATGAGTATCGGGACGGAATGGTACACGGAACAGAACCTACCTAGTTGCCCCGAGCCTTATACATAGATATACCTAAGGACGCGCAGGGTTTGGGGCAAGGTTTATGGCTGGTGTCGACATTTAGTTCAAATAACTATTCTAATAATTGACGACACATGTAATTGCCCAGTATTAGTAAAGCTACTTATTGGGAAGGCCAGGTGTACACTGCATAGTAATTGGCTTTCAGGTGTGACAGCCCATATGACCCCCCACCATTTGCAGGAAGCTGATTATCATCCGTAAATCAATGCAATAACATGATTTGTACTCCATCTTGCTGACTAAGTCAGACACCTACTGTCTTGCCTTGCTAGCCATGGGCAAATGGACTTGCACAGACTCAGTGAGGAATGCCACTTTTATTATCTTGATTGAATTGTGCTGCACAGGTTTGCTACATGATCATTGTGTTTTACCACAAGCTGCATTCATGATGAAAAAGTATTGTGGTCACCACACTCTCCCACTACATCAGGAAAATAACACTTGACTACAGGGTGCTATATAGTCAGGGTAGTACCTGTAGCCCAATGTGTCAAGTGCCTACTATATGCAGCTATATAGCCATGCAGCGAACTATATAGTGCTATGGCGACTCCTGTAGCTTGTTGTAGCAATTAACTACAGGTGCTACAGACTGCTATAGGTGCTACAAATTAGCATAGGGTGCTATAGGAATAGTGCTAGTATTTGCTCATTTGAGCTACAGGTAGCTACACACTGCTACTGTGGCTCCCTCAATATAGATCACACCACTGACTGGAAATCAACCAAATCAAATCAATTAAGGTGCTATAGTGCATGAGCATGTATACAATCCTTGAGATATAGCCGCCTCAATCACCACCCCCTTCTTGTGCTTCTTGAGCCTCATCTTCATACTCTCAAATTGCATCATCAAAAACATCATCTGTGAAGCTATTGATAGTCACTGCTGCCATAAGTGGATCCACACCAGCATGCATCCTTTTTATGAATGTCAGTTTGGATGATGAACAACATAAGTAATCAGAAACATACCGAGCGACGTTGAGAAGATTGACACCAATTTTACCGAGCAGTTTGTAAGCAGCAGTCCACTCCTCAAACCACTGCAGGAAGTTGAGATGGAGAAGGTAGACTGGGGAGTAAGCAACCGACGAAAATTTGATGTCCTCCTTTACTTCAGTCATCCACTTGTCGATGCAGCATTCAATCTGTCAGACCTCAGTTGCAGTACGAACATCAGAATCACTGAATACACTCACTGCTGTGAGTATAAGTGCAATGGTTTGAACAGGTAAAGGATCGAAGTATTTAGCATATACTATACCCTTGTTGCTTCAGTTTGCAAACCACATATCATTGATTGCCGACTGGATTAATCCAGTCTTTTATATGCCACATTTCATTTCCCAGTCCTTTTACTCCACCAGTCAGACATTGACTAAGGATCGTGAAATTGAATTTAAACATCACCTTAAAAACAAAACATGATCCTTTCTTGAGAGACTCAGCCAGGTCACAGTTTTGCTTAATGGTGAGTATAGATCTGCTTGCATGGCAGCCAAAGAACGAGGCTGTAAGTATGTGCATCTTTGTTTTAAGCTCCTTGCGCACATGTGATGTGCGCCTTGTCATCTATATGGCAACATAAAATCAAGTAGGGCAAGGACATGGACATGAGACATACCATTTTGACGAGAGAAGGGGTAAGTTGGATGGTAAGCTCTGCCATGTTAGATGCCTCACACCAGGCATCCTTTGCTAGCTTGGTCTCAATGATCAGTGTCTCTGGAAAAGGTGTGTGAGTCACGACTAGACAGCGGTAGATAGACGTGGCAGTGGTGAGCAAATCCTTGGTGACATCGTTGAAATCGCTAGCCTTTAACCATTGGTGTGTTCCATTTGGACCTTTCTTGAACTTCGTGTCAGTATTGAGGACCTCTGAGTCCTCCAGTTGGTGCTTGGTGCCAACGACTGGTGGTGAAGAAGCTTCAACCACATTGTCATGATCATCAGTGTTGTCTGTGCCACAATCAGACTTGTTCTCAGTGTTGTCCATGCTATTGACAAACTTGTTTGAATCATTGCTGTCGCTGCTGCCCTCACCATCACTGTCGTTATCTGAAGTCACAACAGTTGTGGACACTGAAAAAGTGTGTTAGTCCAAGATACACACAGGCCAAGACACAGTACCTTTCTGTGGCTTCATACAGATCTTACTCATGGGTTTTTGGGCCAAGACAGTTGGAGGGGTCTTGCTCATACTGAATGTGAGTGCCTGTTGATTAGATAGTCTTGTAGGTACACAGTGGTCCGAAAACCATTATGTAGTTGTGAGTAACATGGAGCACCTGGACAAATAAGACACTGACCATGCTGTCTTCATCCCTGTCAACATCACTGAGAAGCCCAGCAGGCTCACTATCAAATACCTTGGGATGTGTCTGGTATGTAGTGCACAGTGCCTTTAAGCTGCACTTCTTCATCTTCGTTTCTAAGGCTTTTTGGTGTTCTTCTCCTCGATGAGCTTTTAAAACTGTTAAGCAGAAACATGTAAGTGAGTGTGAGCATTCATGTTGGGCTTGATATAACTTACTTTGATATGTCTCTTTTTGGTTGGCTGACGTTGCTGATCACTTGTGGTGCATCCCGCGGTTAACACCATCTCTGCACATAGGTTCTCCTGGGCCTTCAAAAGTGCCGTGTTAGTTCCCTTTTTGGAGGGGCCTTTTGTGGCCATGATAGATGGTAGTCAGTAGAAATAACAATGACAGAAGGAGGGGGTATGCATGCCTTTAAAAACCCTACAGTGGTGTTGGATCAACAAACAATTTTTGAGTTTTGTTTATCAAGTTTTGTTGATCATGAAGTTAAAGTTTTCAACTGACCAAATGGTATCAATATAATGGCATAAATAAGAGGGATGGGGATGACTTTCCTTTTGAACCTACAATCAATACTACAGTGAAATTGATACTACAGCCAAAATGAATAAATAGTAAGTGGCTGGCTTCTCCAATGCTTGCCTCACACTAATCGATATTGTAGTTCAGCATTCATGTCATTGAACAAATCAGATGACATGAAGCCGAACATCTTGTTATTGAATGGATCAAATGAAGTGAAGCCAAACATGCAGGTTGCTACGCAAGGCTTTGAAGTCAGCAAAAGGTGATACTCAACCATAAACCATGACAAACACTAACCAACCAGCAGGCCTGTACCTTCTCCAAGTCGACCCTTTTATGTGGTTGTTGCTCCAGGACGGGCTAGGGAGGTACCTCATACTCCAAGGGAGGTACCACCTGCTCTTGATATTCAGTTTCCATTGGTGCCATATCGTCAAACTTCAGGACCCATTAAAACATCACAGACCTACCTGTGAACACTTGTATTAGAGCACTGGAATGCAGAGATTAGGCTTTGTGATGAGACATGCAAAGTGCAGCTCTCAGAGCACATACAAAGTCCTGTTGCTCACCAAAATTTGGTGCGGGAGATGATAACTGTGTGTTGGAATGCAGAGAAAAAGCGGTGCAAAGAGTCACACAAGGTTCAACTTTTGGAGCTCTTACTTGTGGCTCATGACATTACTACCCTAGCTTAGTAGTCTTAGTAGTCAGTTAGTTTTAGTCAAGTGTCATTTGGAATAATGGCACACCATGTGGATTGCCTTTTTCATGCTGCGAATGGAAAAACCTCTCATGTGGAACACCTTTTTCAACGATGTTCGGATCAATCTCCATATTTTGTGGCATAAGGAATGGTGGCGCACAAGTATGAACTGTGTCTGTGACAGTAGTTGGTCATGAGGGCTGAATTGGACTTGGTCAGGGCTGAATTGGACTCACTTGCAAGGGTCACATTGCTGCAAATGACTTTTGGGTTAATCACAATTAGGGCCAGTATGAGGACTCACTTGAGGATTGTGTGTTTTTTCCATTTTGTGTGGCGTCAAGACACTTAGGGCCAGTACAACATGACTTTACACAAGTTTCATGTCAATCACACCAGACAAGCCATGCCCCACTGTGTATTCTATGGGAAGGTAACAACTACACACAAGGGTCTCAAGAGACACATTGTAGGGTGTCCTGAATGTTGAAGGCAGTGGGCATCAATGATCGAAGAAGTAGAGGCAGAGAACTTAGATGACGCACCAGATGTTGACTTCCCCCATCAAGATGCAGCTCCAGGCCATGTTGACCCACGCCCATCTCCAGATACAGACGATAACCCAGCACTTGGCAAAACTCATCGGGTTACAGTTGAGGAAGTGGGAGATGAGGATGGGATGTTGTTCCCCAATAATGGGTGATATTTCAAACCTCAGCCAGATGCTGGCTGGGCACTGCATGAGGGGGAGATGAGTTTTGAAAGATATAGAACATACCAAGAGGAAGAGGGTGAGGATCCATGGTTGCCTTTTGAGGATGTGTAAGTGCTTGAATGCGCTGGCAAAGCATCTACTAAATAGATATCACTCACCAGGAAAGAGTGGGATCTAGCCCAGTGGCTCATCGAGAACCTTGGTCAGACATGGACCGACAAATTCCTGAAACTGCCCATAGTAAGTTTGAAAGTGTTGATCAAAATTTGAACTTATAATATTGATACCCTAACCAGACACAAAACCACACCAAAGTTTCATTTCATAACAACCGCTCATTCTTGCAGCACATGGACAAACTTCCATGCAGGCCAGGATGGAGTTGTAAGAAGGTGACTGTGCGTGGTAACTGCAAGGATGAGAATGGCGGGATGTTGCAAGAAGAGGTTGAATTGTGGAGCTGTGATCCTGTAGAATGCATGAAAGAGCTCATTGGCAACCCTTCCTTCAAAGAAGATATGGCCTACTCACCTGCCAAAGCATATGCAGACAATGTGGGGAAAGATAGAGTGATCGATGAGATGTGGACAGCAGACTGGTGGGGCGAGAAACAGGTAAGACTATTTGAGAGGGAGCAACAAAGTAACAGACTGACCTTGCACACAGAAAGCCTTGCCAGAAGGTGCCACAATAGCACCAATCATTCTATCTTCAGACAAAACATCTTTGTTGCAGTTCTGAGGGGATAAGTTGGCATGGCCAGTGTATATGTCCATTGGAAACATTGCCAAAGCAAAAAGGTGCCAAGCATCAGCACAAGCAACTGTCCTGAATGGTTACTTGCCAGCAGGCAAACTTGACTGTTTCACCCCTGATGTACGCTCCTTGGCTGGATACAGGCTCTTCCACCATTGCATGGCTCTACTGCTCCAACCTCTCATTGGTGCTGGAAACGACAGTGTTGAAATGGTGTGTGTGGACTTGTGGGTTCGTCATGTCTACCCAATTCTTGCAGCATACATTGCTGATTTCCTGGAACAGTGTTTGGTCAGTTGTTGCAAAGGGAACCAATGTCCGAAGTGCCTTGTAGCAGCAAATGAGCAAGGGGATGCACTCAACTCGGCAATGCGTGATCCAGAGTTGACAAAAGATATCTTGCACAGGTGCAAGATTGGTCAGCATCCTCCAGAATTTGAGGTGAATGGTCTACATGCTGTTTACAAACCATTCTGGGCTGATCTGCCTAATGCAGACATTTTTCTAGCTTTCACACCTGATCTTTTGCATCAACTTCATAAAGGTGTGTTCAAAGACCACCTTGTAAAGTGGTGCATCAATATTATTGGGGAGGATGAAATGGACGTACATTTCAAGGCAATCCTGAATTATCCCGGGCTTTGACACTTTAAGAAAGGGATATTGAGTGTGATGCAGTGGACAGGACGTGAACATAAAGAGATACAGCGAGTCTTTGTTGGCTTATTGAGCGGAGCAGTACCTAGGTGTGTGTTTAAAGAGTTGTTAAGATGATGTTTTGATGTCATGACTGGCAGTCGTGTTTTGGTAGTTGCATGATCTATTCTTGACTTCTTGTATTATGCCCAGCTGCAAATTCAGATGACTGAGTCCCTCGAAGCCCTACAAACCGCCCTGACTGTATTTCACGCTAATAAAGACATCCTCAAGGAGCTTGCTGTTCAAGAGCATTTCAACATACTAAAATTACACCAGCTCACTCATTATGTCCAGTCGATCACATTGTTTGGCACAGCTGATGGCTTTAACACAGAACTTCCTGAGCACTTACACATTGATTTCACAAAGGATTCATACCATGCTAGCAACAAATGGGACTATGAAGAACAATTGGCTTTGTGGCTCCAATGCCAAGAAGCCATGTTTTTACGTAGCACATACCTGGATTGGTTGTTACAACAGCCTCGCTCCAAGTCAGCTGTGGGTCTCACTGAATGTCATTCAAACCAATATGACTTTGATGCAGATTCAGACACGGACTTGGAGTTGGAAACACCAAATCTTCCTGCTGCTGAACCACTTCAAGCAACCCATGTCCTTGCAAAAGCCCCCATGCATCCTCACCAATCTGTTCAAACCATCATAACAGCACATGGTGCTACCAAGTTCCTCTCTGCTCTCCAATCGTTCTTACTCAAGAATCTCCTGCAAAACACCATAGTCCCTTGACTTCAAGACCAATTCAATCTTCATCGTCAAGTGGTGATTGTGACACCACCTGATTTACAAGTTAGTGACATGCCACAGTGAAGGCGCCTCAGAGCAACACCAGAAATGTTGCCATCAGGCCGGAAGCCTGATATCCCAGCCCAGTTTGACATGCCATTGATAGCAGACAGGCCTCACTCTTTGCACTTGCATACTCTTGAGGGTATTTTTTTTTCAGGTTTCTCAGCGGTCAATTTTGATAATAGTCTTGTTTCAGGTGTATGAGTAGCCCAAGTTCGTGCTATTTTCACCCTACCTCGCCAGTTCAGCACATATTCCAGAGCCCTTGCTTATGTTGAGTGGTTCACACCTTTCAAACCACCAGACCCTTCCTCTCAAATGCAACAGGTCTCATGCTCAACCCACCAACTTCGCCACAATGCTGCTGTGATCCATGTTGATGAAATTGTGCAGCCATGCCATCTAATACCAAAGATGGGACAAACAGTAGATCTGAGGTGGAGAAGCGGAAATGCATACAAGGTGGCGAATGAATTTTATTTCAACAAGTTCATTGATGGTGAAATGTTTTGCACATGTGTTATAAGTAATTAGATACAACAACGTGTCATGTATGTACTATGGGTGCACCTGTAGCTGCCTGTAGCCACAGTGGTAGCTCCTGTAGCTACCTGTAGCATGGTGTTTCCCTTGGTAACTATATAGCCACATGTAGCATGGCTTTAGACTATATAGCACTATATAGGTCAATGTAGTGTAAGGTGTGCCTACATAGTGCTACTGTACCTACATAGCGCTATATAGCTGTCACCTGGGCTACAGCATTTTGGGTTTTTTTACTGATGTATCTGTTTTCAATGATCTTGCTGAACTCAATTTAAACACCTATATACCTTCATACAAGTACCTACTACTATATACTAATGAAGGTGAAACTAAGATACAAGTCTCAGTGTTGTGAAGAAAACCGCTATGACATTGATAATACCTAAGATACAAGTCTAGAGATGAAACGGGGTGGGTGAGAGATGGTGTGCAAGGAAAACGTGAACTATACCTTAGCATTGTGAAGAGAACCACTGAGGTGTAAACAATGCGATATAAAGTACAGTGTAGAGTCCATGATGACAAATGAAAGAAAGGCTGGGTTGATGTTGTACATCCAACATATACCTTTATATTAGCATCTGTATCTCCCTGCAGCTTTTATGCACTGCAAAATTTGAGTAGACAGTCACACTGTTGTCACATCATGTGATGTTGGTGGTGTTTGAGTGAGGCCTATCTTAGAGGGTGCAGTTTTTGTTTGTCATTTTTATGTCCATTCAGGGTAATCTACCCTATGTTGGACAATGCTATCTAGTCTAAAGGGCACCTGTGCCCTTCATCACATCACTAAAATTGCAGATGCCCCAGTGTAGGATGTGCCCCCACTGTGGTCTGCTATGCCTGCTAGGTGTTGACATGGGTATGGGTAACCTGCATGGGTCACGGTGTAGAGAATCACCATTCTCTAGGCTCACAATGGCCATATCATGACTTGCTCACACACAGTTCACTGCCAAAGTTGCACCATCATCCTCTATGCATTAGTACTGTGTTCCAATGGATCCCCCAATCAAGCGACACATTTCCTGCACTGCGCACGCATAAGTGAAGTGTTCCCACGCTAGGCGACACTCCCGCATGCATGTTGTTCTCATGCTTCATCACACTTTCACATGCTTCATCACTAGCATGTGTATCCATCCATCCAATGTCCATCCAACCCATTGGTGCGTAGTACGTCTTTATTTCTTGTTATCTAACATGTTACTACATTGTTACATACTGTCTATAGCACTTTTTAGTGCCTTACATACAGCACTTAGCTAACCTCAGTTCATGTTCCCTCAACCTTCTGGGAGCCGAGGAGGCATTAGTTACCTTCCCTTACCTTCGTACCATGAGGTAGAATCGTCACAGCTGCACTTAGAGTCCATTTTCTATCTATTTGCCTTAATACCATCGCTTTTTGAGCTATTAGTGCGAATCTTGTTGTCTTTATCTCAGGTGGATAGCCAGACAGCTCCTGGTTAGACTCTGTCGCTTTACACACCTTGCTATATTGTCGCATCATCAAAGAACACTGAAAACCGCGCAACTATTGAAGACATCATATCACTACAACCTATATATGACCTCTGACCATTCCCATATTGTCAGACAGCCTTGCTGTGCATTACCTGCATCAAGTGAAGCTTTCCCACACAGCGCACGACATTCCCACGCTTAATGCCCTATTAGTGTCACACTCTTGCGCTTCATGCTCCCTCACACATCATCATGCTTATTGCACACTTTGCCAGACACCACCAGCGATCAGTGAATCTACCTTGCTGCCACTTGCTTCCCCTAAGGGTCAAATATATCACCCCCACACATAACCAGCTTTATCAAGCTGTGTTGTGTATCCCACAATGGGTACAGGTACCTCACAGGTATGGGTACAGCCACTAGGTACCTGATACCTGTCCAATCCAAAATGGGTCATGAGCCTATATTTTGACAAAACTTTAACTTAATACAACTGTACAGTAGCCAATCTTAATTATATTAAACACAACTAATAGAACTTCCGAAATCTCATGCACTACCTCCCTTGGCAGCCATGTTTGGCAAGCATGTCACCAAGCTCACAGAGAAAGCAGGCCACTGCAGATGGAAGCACAAAGCTGAAAAGGAAGGCCAGCAGTTTCAGCCATAAGGAACAACCAAAGAAATTAAAGAAGGCACCTTTAACATTAAATGAATTCATTGTCACCTCATCTCTGAGTCCCCCACCTGATACTCCCAATGGTCAGCCGAATCTTCACCATTGAGCCAGTGTTCATACTGAAGAGGAAAAACAATCATTGTATGAGGACACTATTGTCATTGACTCAGACATTGAGTCTGTAAACTCAAAGCACAGTGATGCAGAGTCACAAATGGAGTCATCAGGCATGGAGCTTGGTGTGTGGTGAATTACTATACTAACTCAAATATTCATTATTTGATGCAGAACGGCTGAAAAAAGGATGGTCCTCACCCGTATATGCCTTTTTTGAACCCGTTCCGAGTATCAAGTATACTGGTGGCCATCATTCACATGTCTTCAAGTGTATGGCCAAAGGGTGTTAGCAGCATGTCTGCTGCTACCTCGATAAGGGAGATGTCAAGTCCACAAGTAACATGGCCAAGCATGCTAAAAACTGCTGGGGTGAGGCTGCATATCAAGCTGCACAGGGTTCTGGGACTGCAGAGTCAGCATGTGAAACGGTAGTGTGAAGCATACTCCAAACAGGCTCGATAACTTCAGCATTCAAGAGAAAAGGTAAAGGGAAGGTAACTTACTCCCACAGGTAGCACTCAAAGACAGAGGCCCATGTTGAAATCATTTGATGGGTTGCAGAGAGCTTGCAGTCTTTCAAAACTGTTAATGATTGTGGTTTTCAGGCACTGATGAAGACCAGAAGGCCCAAATACCATATCCCATCACCATTGACAGTCTCTTGAGATGTTAAGCTGGTTTTTGCAAATGTCAGGCAGTAAATAGCACAGATGTTGCAAACTTTGGTGACATTAACTTTGCAACAGATGCTTGGACATCCCCAAATCACAAAGCCTTTGTGGCAATCATGGTCCATCTTGAGGATGAGGGTGAGCCACTCACAATGCTCTTTGATATTGTGGAGGTCACGAAATCACACTCGGGACTCAACCTCGCAGAGGCATTTGCACTTGTACTGTCAGATTTTGGAATTTTGGACAAGGTATAGATTCCCACCACACTATTATACTACAATGAACTCACATCCTCAACAGATCCTTAGTATCATGGCTGACAATGCCTCAAGCAATGATACCATGATTACTGAGCTTGCAGACATGGTGGGCCACCTTGGTGGCAAAACAGCACAGTGTAGGGTTTAGTATTTCTCTGGGCTCATATTGATGGTTTCTACTTAGCTTTACTTACCTTTACCTTGGCTTGTGTTCGCATTTTGACCGCTTACATAATAACACAATCTTCGACTTACACTTCCACTCATTAGCTAGTACCCCCAGTCCATATTCTGGTAGCTCCCCATCTAGGGTTTAGTAGTAGCTTCCCCAGTCTGCAGCTTCCCTAGTTGTAGCTTCTTCAGCTCACTAGCTAGCTCCTGATATACAGTTCTGGTCTCTTTGTCTGGAGTGACTATTTTCATATCCTCTCTTATCCTCTCTCTACCCTCTCTCTGAGCCTGAGCCTAGACCAGAAACCCTAGGTCAAACACTGTCTTCTCAGACATAGTAGCTAGGCAGCAATACTCAACAGATACATGCTCTTCAGCAGATTTGTTGTACCCACAATGGACCTGCTGTTTCTTGCATATAGTCAATCTTGTAGCCAAAAGCCTACTTAAACAATTTGACATACTGAAAAAGCAAGCCAATGAGTATCTAGGAAGCTCTGAGAAGGAGCTGCAGGCCATAGCAGAAGAAATTGAGGTTGAAGATGAGGCTACCATAGCTGAAAACGGTGATGGCGGTCCCAATGCTGATGATGTCGACAACACTGACAGCTGGACAGATGAGGTTGGCAACATGACAGAAGAAGAGTAGGAACAACTTGAGGAGAATATTTGTCCAATTAGATTTGTTCTGGTCAAGGTAAGTTTGTCAACCAAAGAACACCCACCAAGGCACTCACAGATTAAACCAGCTATGAAAACTCACATACAAAATTGTACATTTGTCGACCTTTCTCCTGCCTGAGTGGAAGGAAAAGTTGATGAACTTGAAGCTTCCTGTGAGGATGATGCCTCGTCATGTTTTGACACAATGGAATTCCACCTTCAACATGCTGGAGTTTGCAATCAAATATCGGCAGGCTCTGGATACTATGACAGACACACAAAAACTGGGATTGGGCACCCATGAGCTGGATGCTGTTGAGTGGATGTTAGTAGAGCAACTATGTGATGTTCTCAAGGTATGTCACTTGTCATGTCACATGTCACCATAACACTAACACATTGTTTGGTAGATCCTCAAGCATGCTACATTGTTCTTTTCATGTGGAACACCAAACCTTGCGATGGTGATTCCTGCAATGGATCACATCAACATCATCTTCACCAATGGCATCATCAAGACACAAACACTTCACCCTGCTATTCATGCTGCCCTTTGTGTTGCAAAGATAACTCTCAATAGGTACTACTCACTAACTGATGAATCTGAAACATACCGGATAGCAATGGGTATGTTTTTACTTGTTCTGTTGTTCTTATTCTGAGTCTTTTTACCCCACCAGTGCTACACCCATGCTACAAGCTAGCCTACTTCACATCTGCAGGATGGCAGGACAAATGGATTTCCATGGCCTGCAATATTGTTCAACAAGTATATGAGTACTCATACAAATCTTGTTTGCCCACACCGGTTGCTGAGGAGGGGAGAGCAGGTACTGCAGGTGTGACAAATAAGGTGCGTCTCCTTGTTTTTTTTTTCTCACTATCAATTCATGTACACTCGACAGGACAACCATGCTAACATTTTCGATAATTTGCCCACTCTCACAAAGATGAAGCACTCACTGTCATGCCATAATGAATTGAATTCCTATCTCAATGCATCCACAGAGGACAACATCAACAACATTATTGTCTGGTGGATGCAGCACCGCACTACCTATCCTTGCCTGTTGTGTATGGCACTTGATTACTTGACCATTCCAGGTGCACATGTTTTTTTCTCATTTACTACTATTTTTAACATTGTGTTCATAGCTACATCCGTCAATGTTGAGTGTGTGTTCTCCCATGGTCACTTGCTGTTGCCACACATATGGTCTCAACTCTTGACTCAAACCACTTGCGCACTCCTGTGTCTTGGTTGTTGGAGCCTGCTAGGGCTTGTCAAGGATAAGGATGTCTTACCTGTAGCTTGTTTACCAGATGTCGAGGGTGATGAAAAAGAGCTTGAGGATGGATGGGACTCAATAGTTCTATCATAGCACTACTTTACATGTATCTGCTGTGGCCCATGAATGCAAAGCTTTGAGTCACCATCTCAATACCCATCCTAAGACCCATACCCATCAGTACCTGTAGCCATTGGTACTGTTAAGACTGTACTAAAAGAGGAGATATCCGAAGGGCTTGGCTTCAGCTCATGCACTGCACCCCTTACCCAAGTATGTGCCCTTTATGTCTAGGATGGAAATCCGATGCAAGTCCGGTCTACAGAGTAGAGGTAAGTCCGGTGGACTTCCGGTGACTTGTCAGAAACAAGGAATAGGACTACTACAGACAAAGTCCAGAGTAGAAACAAACAGAGATAGACTACCCTAAGGTAGAGCTGAAGTTGTAGTCTAAAGGAATCAATCCTAAGAACTCAGAGATGGACAAGTATAAGGACTTAGTCCAGAGAGACAGAGATGAGTAGAATCTAAGATGATATTTGAACTGAGGAAATATGGAGTGTTACAAGAGTTTATATACTGTAGGTATCATAACAGAAGATTGGTCAGCGAAGTCTGAGGCTATGTATGAAGCATGTGGAAAGCTTATTAGTAAGTTAGACAGATCATCATAAATGAAGTCGGAAATGAAACAGAGGAATGGATCAACTAGTACTACGGATGAATGCATAACTGGAAACTGGAGTCAGGAGAGAACCTATATGGAGATATACAAAAAGAGAAGGGGGGATGGGGATGAAATGGAGATTAGATACAGAGATGGATCGGAGGTAGAGGGTCCAGAATGTGGAATATGACAGGTACCCACAGTGTGGGAAACAACTCTGCAGTAGGCGGATATAATGTTGGGTGATTGCTATGCCTGCTGCTTCACTTGCAAGGCAAGAATGCTCGACCAAATGGACATGTGAGAACACAGGTAATAACACTGTCTACTGCATCAGCCATGGGAAATAAGCTACTATGCACCAGTGGGGTTGGATGGAATGGACAGGACATAGGATGGATGGGTTTCCGAAGGTATGCAAGTGGGTCCAGTGGATCTCTGCTGATCTCTGAGGGTAGTCCGGCAGGTCCGAGGCTTGGAGAGCATGGGAACACGTTGGGTTTGAGTGGGTTTTGTCACAGATGACTGGGAGTGACTGTCCTGATGTCTGGACAACTGGGCTTTTGACATACTCCGTAAAATGGGCCTTTGTGAGGCTACAGACTGAATGTTCCTCACAGCGGGTACACAGGTACAGGTATATTGTGGGTATGGGTATGGGTAGAGCTCTTGATACCTGCAGGTATACCCGTACTGATACCTATTTGTAATGTCCCAGAGTGATACTTCATTCACAAGCATAAGTTGAAGGACACTGCTCATGGCATGAGCTGGAGGAATGGTGGGCATCTTGTGAGGGAGGTGCAGGGAGCAATAGTTAATTTATCATTGTCTCACATCATTAACCACGATGCTGCCTAGCAGCTCTATTACAACTTTGTGCATGTGTACATAGTGCTATGAAATAACAGTTCCATAGATGGGAGTGGCGGGGCAGGAGGGCGGGATACTAGCTGAGTCATGGCTTAGGCGGCAAAAGTTTGAATTTTATGGGTGAGACAAACAAGGCCTAACAATCCTGCCACAAGAAGTTTTGCCAGTTGCTCTGTGGGAGTTGTCCTCCAAAATTTCAGCTATAGTATGATGACTAATGTATGTATTGTTTTATTTGCATTGTGGCTGGCTCTAGAATGAGAGGACCTCTCCCACAGAGGTGACTGGGTTGGAGTCTGGGAATGGGGCTGCAATGGCAAGATGCAACCTGAAACAGGTCTTTGTGTAATTCACCTGGACCTCATGTATTACTTAACTAATGAGCTTGGTATTCCCAGGGGGGAGCGCCAACCTAATTAGCTCAGAATCTATCAATCACATACACTGCCAGTATATAACTCAATAAATCCTGAATATCTATACTTAGAGAAAACAATCCCTTCAACCACAAGACTATATCAGCAGGCTATCGGGTACTGCCACAAACCCACCCCATGTACACAGATAAGGCAATACCATTAGTCATACATGTTAGCCATCGTCAGCAATGTCTGCAACCATTGTGCCCATCATCGATGATGACAACGGTGTGATCTTCTCCATTTCTTACTCAAATTTGCAGCTTTTTTTTACACATGCATGCGGATATGCTCCTGTCACATATCTCAACCTCCACAACCACCACAACCATGCAGGAACATTGACATTGTTGCCGACCTTGTGTATGACACGCCCTCATTGGTTGTAGAGGCTATTTCTACTCTCTTCCCTCTCTTCCCTCCATCACTACCCACTACAGATGCCACCTGCTCCCAAACACTTTAAAGGACTCTCCTGTGCTGTCCACATCAAGGAAGGACATTGATATGGCAGGTTTCAGAATGATACATCAAGCAAAGCAGTTTTGCGCTGGAGAGAGACAATGGTCAGGCCAAGTACATGTTGGATATCAGCAGTAAGCCTAACAATCTCATTGTTGTTACCTCCAAGCTCAATCTTAGTAGGTCTTGCTACAGAAACACTTGGCGCATTGAGTGAAATGTGCTCAGACCCTCCAATGGACAACACACCATCCGACACTATTGCAGAAGACTTTGGTGTTGAAATGGAGTGGGAAACACTTCCCCAGCATTTGCAGGAGAATGAAACCTTTGTCTGCGCATTCCAGGACTACACAGACGCTCCGTAAGTCACCCACACTAATGTCATCTTGTCTTTTCATCTGAAGTATACAGTTGGACTGGCCGTCGCTACAAGGATTTGAGAACATGGCATCAACAACTTCACAATCTTCACACTAACTGGGCTACACTCATTCCCTCACTCGTTGATGCCTACCTCCAGTGGAAATCTTCTACCTCTCATCATTGTCACTGTTCCATGGATGAACAGGCTTACTGGGCCAATGAGTATGACTTTACTGTCAACACCATTGATATTTTCACTCTTGAATCATCAGCGTCTATCTCACAATCTGCAGATTGTCTTTCACCATCTGTTGCCCTCATGTCTCGTGGCTACATAGGCAACACTCCCTACCAACCCTCATTTGCTGTCGCTATTCAGACCCTCAAGCTCTTCTGTCTCCTTCAGCTTTGCAAGCCCTCGTTGAGTGTAGAAGCATTTGCTAAGGTGATATGTGATACTTATGCGGTACATATATTCTCTGCTACCTGGAGCCTTACTCCCTTACTCATGTCTTACAGGTCCCTTACCGAAGATCTTATCGTACCACTCTTTCTAGCATGTTCAACACATATCTCACAGTTTTATGTGTGGTCAAGAAGCAAGTCAACACAGTGCTCCAACACAACACTCCCAACTGGCAAGTGCAGCATGCATGTCCCCCCTGCTCCTATGTGCTAGCAAATGAGCCCCCACTCGAGTTTAGATGTATGTATGTGTTTGATGGAGGCAATTCGGCCAAGCAGATGTTGATGCCTGGTGAATGCCAAGAGGGGGACTTACGTGTATTCCAAGACAGTGATTATCTTCTTCCCCATACATTTGTTGATGGGTTTGCGAATGAAGTGCACCTGAGATTGGACCCTGATATTACAAGACCCACCAAAGCCGATGTCGTCGGTGAGACAGATAATGACCTGCCAGTGTCCATCTCCTCTCAAGCCATTGCTGCTGAGTGCAGTAAAAATTGGAAGGCTGCTGCATCTGGTGAGAAGAGAATGTGGAATATTTTTGATGAAACAGGGATCTTTGTATGTGCTTGTCGCCATGGCTTCATATTATGGTATGCTGACATGGTGTGAAGTGGCGAGCTGTATGTCGCTTCTTTTGATTTACAAAAGTTGATGCTAATAATAGTACACAGTGCAAAGTACCCTCTCTCCATCATTGAGAAGGTTCTCTTGGTGTGTATGACATTGGGTGTGGATTTTCATCCACCATAGAATCCAGTAGTCTCAGCCCAGTGTTCAAGCAAATGGACTGTTGCATGTGTGTGGATGTATTTCATGGGTTTGCACATAACTACAAGTGCCAGACGAGGCACCATCCTCGTGGTATCAAAGGTGCAGGTCTGGAAGACTTCAGCATGACTGAACATATATTCTCAGCATCGAATGCACTTGCTCCAATCATCTGCTATGCCAGCACTTACAATCAGCACATTTCTCTCGACATGTTTTTCAAACAGTGGGATGCTGAAAAGTATCTGAATCTCGCCACAATGCTCTTCAATAACTACTGTCAGGCTCTCCATATAACCACACATGAAACTGTTATGTTAGCCGGGGCCATGGCATCACTTGGTATTATGGAGGGAGACTTCCCACTGTGGCAACAGGAAGAAGTTCAGTACTTCAGTACACTGGGGCAGGAGCTGGAGTATGATGTCCATGCCATGGTATATGTATGTTGAACTCCTCCAATCGCTTCGCAATTTGAAGTATGTGTGATTTTGTTTATATTTCTTCTCACCACTAATCTTATTTATAGATGTCAATTGTCTATCGCATCATCTCTCTTTATCTCCAGTGTGCCTACCAACTATCAGTTCCAGCCCTCTCAAACCTCATACATGGCTGAATTGTCTCACACCTGCAAACTTGAAACTCAACGGCGCTACCTTGCTGAGAAGCTCAATGCGGTGCAACATGAAGTTCTTGTGATGGAGGTTAAGATGGGCATAAGCCAACACTGGGAACCCTCTTCACCAGAATATCAAACCACTATGAAGTATATGACAACACGAGAATATCACTGCGCTCTAGACAGTCTGCAATGGCTCGTGGTGCAATGACTGTTTGAACTACAGCGACTCAATGTCGCACAAACAGGTAAGTTGTAGCATTGTAGGAAACATTCTGACTGCAGCCCTGCAGAGGCCTATTTTATGGAGTATGTCAAAAGCCCAGTAGTCTGCATGACAGACTAGTCACTCCCAGTCATCTCCGACAAAACCTGCTTGAACCTGATGCGTTCCCGTGCTCTCTGAGCCTCGGACCTGCCGGACTACCCTCAGAGATCAGCAGAGATCCACTGGACCCGCTCACATACCTTCGGAAACCTGCCCGTCCTATGTCCTGTCCATTCCATCCAACCCCACTGGTGCATAGTAGCTTATTTCCCATGGCTGATGCGGTATACAGCATTATTACCTGTGTTCTCACACGTCCACAGCGCCTCATGTTAGTTTACATACCTTCGGACCTGATGTTTTCCTATTTTCCATATTCCAGATTTCTACATAGCTAGTTATATAGGACTGATAGTATGACCAAGAACATTACTTTACTGTAGGTGGGACTTCCCATCTACTTGGTCACATACCTGTCATTACCTGTTACCTGGCTGAATATACCTGGTTCACACCCGTTCCACACCCGCTTCACACCCAGAACCCTTGCCATTCATTTTCCCTGACTTTCCCTTGTTTCTGGATGTGGTCCGACGCTTTCTGCACCTGTTCCCTCGCTATTCTCTGCAACCCGATGACCCGAAGCTTCAGACCTGCTTTTCCTGTGCTTCGGACTTGGTAGATTACCTTCAGACCCACTGTTTTGACCTTTGGACTTGGTCTGCATACCTTTGGACTTGTTTCCTTACCTTTCCATGACCTTAGATACTAACTATCAGACTTATATCAGTAGCAGACCCCTTTAGGGTTGAACATTCCTGTCTTGCAAGTGAAGCAGCAGGCATAGCATTCACCCAACATTATATTCACCTACTGCTGAGTTGTTACCCACAGCGTGATTTTCAAACTCTTTATTAACATAATCTACAGCATATAAAATGCGGACACAAATCTCAAAGTCCCTTCAAACACATTGTCACGCTATTCAAAATGCCATCAAGAAATACAATGAGGCTGCTGCAAAGTTGGAACCTCCATGACCTACACTTGAATGGTCCAAAGTCTCTCACTACCAGTTCCTTGACGAATTCACTCTCCTGTGCAACACATGTCAAGATATTCATGACAAACCATGGGCAAAGCCAGCTATATGCGAGACCATGCACCAACACCAACGCATTCAACAAGCACACGAAGAAATTCTCCACTGCAATGTAGAAATCCGAAGACTCCATTCTGCCATCCTGGATGAACAGCACCACTTCAAAAAGGTTATTGGGGAGTTGGAGGCTGCAGTATGGCCTTTGCTTGTAGTGGTACAGGAGGCTGCTAAAATCCACACCCTTGTTAATCATCAACTTCTCATATGCATCACTCAAGTCTATTCTCTTCCTGGTTTCACTGGAAACCCCTCCACTGGCATCAGAGAAGGTGCAGTTGCAGAGGAGGACCCTGTGAATGATGACCTTGAACCTCATGATGAGTTGAATGAACCTCACAGCAATGATGATGGTGATGCATTGGAGGAGGATGACCTCTGCACAGATATAGGAACTGTTGTAGAATATATCTCAGACTTAGCTCATACTTCGACATGATTGTTTTATGGACATTTTGATTCAATTAATGCACATGAATAATGAATGCACTGGAGCCTTGAAAGATAAATCAATAAAGTATCAGTTGCTGCAAAGTCACGTGGCCAAGATTTGTGTGTGTGTTGTCTATGCATTGAAGCATTAAATCAATTACCAATCAATCAGTGTCCATATCACCATCTCTCTTGCAAACTCTCAAGATCTCACCAACTGCAGACTCTCAAATCTATCTTGTGTACTTGCAGAGCTCTATGTGGGTGATAATTAGGGATCTACGATGAACAGTGGGCTTTTTTGTGAATCAACATTCACATCTTCTAACACGACTGACAAGGCTGTTCATCACCTGTGGGTTTAGAAGCCCATCTTTTCCAATTCCCATCAAGATGGACATCAAGAAGGAAGCAGACACTATCTATTCATGCCTTCAGCCCATCGCAAGCTGGTTTAACAACTCAACACCACCAATCCAGGTCGCTCATGCATACTATCTGTCTGAGAGTGTTCGAGAACTTTTTCTTGGTCAGACGAGAAGGTTTTACACTGTTGTGGTGGGCCATGAATCTGGTATCTATTTTACTTGGTGAGCTTCAACATATCTACTCTATTCCTTCTAATCTTTGTTTTTTAAGGGCTGAATGTCAACTCACGGTCAATGGCTTTTCCAGACCTGTCTACAAGAAACTTGCTTCATTCTCAGAAGCTTTGGAATGGTTCATCACAAAGGGGCATCGTGTGGGCAATGCCACTGATCAATGTTCTTGCAAGTCCACACTGATTGCCCAAAGGGGGGCAACTTTGAGTACCAGTGTGAGGAATATCCTCACTATACCCTGACATACCACTGTCCCATGAGTATACCACTCACCTTGAGTTCCATCCGGTGCACCCAGTGACTTCTGGTGACATCCGTCTCTCATTCTGATAGGTCTGTCCATTATCCATTGGTCACAGACACCCACCGGACCCGTTGTCACGGGACGGAACCTACCTTGGTCTTAGGAAATCATCCACCCATGTCCTGCCTATGTCCATCCTTCCCCATTGGTGCGTTGTCAGTTCATATTTTGCGTCTCTGATCATTGGCAGCCCATTTACAAAGTACATTCTCATGCACGAGGCCACTTAAGTAGTTTACATATTACCGTACTAAGTGCTTGCTATGGACTCGCCTGTAGATACTGCGCTCGCATAGCACTTCCGAGTTTGTATGGACCAGGATAAATAGTTGTGCTGGACTCCCCAATAATCACTTCCTGTTACTCCCTTGGACTTAGTGTTTGAGTTGGTGTGAGTTAAAGTCACCACTAGATATCCGTGGTCATCAATGGACCTTTACACCACCTTGCGTTCCGTCATCGTATTACCTGTGCACCACCTTTGATCTCATCTGCTCCGCAGATATCTATCTGTTCTCATCTGGACTTTGTTGCTGAACCCAGAACAGCTCCTGGTGTCTTAGGGCACAAGTTCTACGTACCTGTTACCCATTGGGCCCCATACCTAGACATACCCGGATCTACCTTGATGTTCTTTGACTCATCCAGACCTTTGACTATCGTCCGTTTCACATCCATTACACTTCCATCTCACGCATCCATCACCGTTCCTTCACAGACCTTTATTTTCCACTGCCGGACTAGTTTAGAGTAGGCCGCTCAGATTGTAACTCTGTTGGTCTGCCTCCCTTGTATCTTACTTTCTGAGGAAGTGCTCTTAGTAGCAGTCCCCTTGGGTCGAGCAATTATACTCGCACTCATCAGGATCAGTAGCCTATCACTATAGCCTACACTCATGATTCCTTTCTCACACCAGTAAGCTTGTACTTCAATTGGATGCTTCATATTGCTCACCATCCAAGTTCTCATAGCTACTTCTGATATGGCTGATCTTCCACAGCTGCAAAACTTGACACTCAATGTCATGATGGGTGAGTTCATACTACTTTAATTTCCAAGCTAAAACACAATTATTGACAAACACTTCGTCCTAGATACTCATTCTGTGTCTACAGGGCATGTCCAGATGCCTTCACACCCTTGCACAGATGCTGCGACAATGGGGCATGTCCAGATGCCTTCACCCTCTCACTCGAGTGCTGCTCATGCTTGGCAAGTACCAGGTCAGGGACAAAGTCAACAGCCAGGTCATCAGCAAGTCTACCAACATGTACAAGAGATTTTGGGCATCCAAGACAGTCTTGATGAACCCTCATTTGATGACACTCCACTCCTGTCATTTGGAGAGCTCTCTGATCATTACTTACAGACTCATGGGTACACTCCCCATGCAGTTCTTGTGATAGCACACTCCCTTGACACCACGACTACTTGTACAGAGTTTGTCGATGTACTATCTCATCGTGGGATGCCTACCACTGAGGTATTTTTCCTTTGGTCTTTGATCAACACTGGTGATGATGATACCATCAATACTTAGTTGATTGTGAAAGTCACATGTCTGTGTATGAAATATCATTGTTGCTTAGATTTTCTTCATGTGGTGTGCATTGTAACTCTGACTCACACTTGCTCATACTCAGACCTACCGCAGAACATGTCAACTGCAAACAGCAAAGGTGTCATTTGCTATCCGGCAGCTATGCAGAAGTTACAGATGTCCAAACCATGTACTCCATGGCACACACACACAAAAGCACGCTATAAACTTAATGCAGCTCAAAAGGCGGTCCTGAAGAAAAAATGAGAGGAACATTGCATAGAATATAACAATGCCCTCATAGAGGCCAGGGAAACCATCTGCAACAAAGCAGAAGAACTTTTTCAAAAGTTCGGAAAGCACAATGTGGATTGCTACTATGCTGAGATCATGCAACATTTGTGTCTTAAATCTCACAAGCATGGTCCCAACCGATGGAATGCTTTTGTTTCGGGCACACATAATGCAGTAACTTATACCCGTATGAGACAGACAGCCAAGGGTGACAATGTACCAATACAGACGGGCCAGCCCACATGGGCCCATGGCAATAATTGTACCATGATAGACGAGTGGGCCGAGGGTGGTGTGTACCTGATGTAACCGGATGGGCTGGTGGTATATAGTATAGATGGTAGTATAGCAATGTACTATATAACAGATTATGAATGGAAGTGTATGATGGAGATGAGTGGGCCGGTAAATGATGTACAATGTAAATGAGTGGGCCAGGGAAATGGGTGTGATGGAGACGAGTGGGCCAAGATGATGGGGTGCAATGGAGACAGGTGGGCCGGTAAATGAGGCACAATGGAGATGAGTGGGCTGGTAAATGAGGTGCAATGGAGATGAATGGGCCAGTATATGAAGCACAATGGAGACAAGTGGGCCAACAAGGGATAGGGTGCAATGAAGACAAGTGGGCCGGTAAATGAGGCACAATGGAGGCAAGTGGGCCGACAAGGGATAGGGTGCAATGGAGACGGGTGGGCCAATGAGGAATGATATGCTATCCGGTGCATACAGGATATACCAACCGGTACCGTGCCCATCTGGTACATCTAGCATACACATCCAGTTAGAGTTTAAAAGTCTGGTTGCAAGACCAAAAAAGACCACAACCGGACCACAACTGGACTGAAAAGACCGGACCTTGGTTGCCAGTTGCCTCAGGTTCAGGCCGGTCTATTTGCAGTTGCCTAACTTTTGCGGAAAAATGAAAGACCGGTCCAGGACCGGTTGCCTATATATGGGTAGTACTCATCTAGGCGATTCTACCGGTGGTCCAATCTTGAAAAATGGTTGAGATTTGGGAAAGTTATAAGCATTTTAAGAATGGCTCATATAAATCAGTAAGGCATATTTTTATGCTTGTTGGCACTGAACCGGGTCACTGATGTTGCAGATTATGTTAGAGTTTAAAAGTCTGGTCTGGTCCGGTCATTTGACCCTATTTGGAGGCAACTGGACCGGAACTGATAAAGACTGATATTTCCGGTAGTTTGCAGTCCTACAACCAGTTATACACTGGTTGCAACCAGGCCCAGTCCTGTGGTAGTGGGACTTAGAATAAAACACAATACTCTATAAGTCTAATATGATAGTCTACCATTAGGATTTTGATAAGGAATGACTAGGGTAGACTGTGGGAATTTTTCCGATGAAAATCAAAGCTGTAGCCCTTGTCAATGGTAGTCTATCTGTAGTCTCATGACATTTTTTGGTTAAGATCCTAGTGAGTTATAAGCAAAATACTAGAAAGTGGTGTGTTCAAGAAAGTTCAGGCACACGAGCAATATGACTGATGTTTGCTTATCTTACTAATATTATAACAATTGATCCAAATCAAGTGTAGACTATCATATTAGACTATCATATTAGACTATTGAGTTAAGACTATTGAGTGTAGACTATTATATTAGACTGTCAAGTTAAGACTATCAAGTTACTAGACTACTACTTAGTAGTTTTAGTCTTGTAAGCCCTGTGAGGCCTGTGATGAAAATCCTAGTTTGCTGATGCACTAATTGTAGTCCTAGTCAACATGAGTGCATTGTTAGTCTTACCTTGTCAATTGGTTATCATTTGATCGAGATACAAGCTAAAGAAATCCAAAACATCAGTGATAAACCAAGCAAAACCAAATTTATTGCATTTTTCTTGTAAGGCTCATAACTTTCTCAAATCTCAACCATTGTTGAAGATCAGACCACAATGAGTAGTGAGACACCTAAGCCTTATAACAACTTTTATTTTTCAAAGACAAGCCTGATAATGATTTTTGTCAAGTTTATATATATACAGTGGCTCAAAAAACTGTCCGCATGTTTGCGCTATTTTGACTGTTTACATCATTGTACAAGAATGGATAGGTATTCCCAGGACATCCTGCCATGGCCTGGGAGTACTACATCAGGGCTTCAAAATGAGCCCTTACCCGTGGGAATTGGTGGTCATATGGTGGCACTATGAGGTTTGCAAAATGATGACTCATGTGGACAGTTTTTTGAGGCTAGATTGAAACTATATAAATTAATGGTTATGACACCATAAAGTCATACCATTATTAAATAAATTATAATGTGGTGTCATTATGGCATTATTAAACCTATCTCTCACTATATAATGAAGGGAGTCTCATGTATGATAGTCATAATCACCATGAAAGCCATCTCCTCTGCTCAAAGGGATAACATCCTCTCTCTCTCTACTGCTGGCCTCTCTGCTCGTCAAATAGCATCTAGAACTGGTGTATGCAAGTCTACTGTGGCCAAGCTCACCAAAGAATGTCACCCAGACAAAGAAAACTCTAGTGGAGGTCGTCCATCCAAACTCACCTCTACTGATAGGAGGGCCATTATTCAGCATATTACTACAGGAAAGGCTGACAATGCTGTCCAAGTCACTCATCACATCAATTCCATCATCACTACCCCTGTATCTTCACAAACTGTGAGAAATGTTCTCAAGGCAGCCAACCTCAAGGCTGTAACAAAGAAGAAGAAGCCTCTCCTTTCTATCAGTCATAGAAAAAGAAGACTGGACTTTGCCCTGGCCCATCAAAACTGGACTGTAGAGGACTGGAAGCGTGTCATATGGTCAGATGAGACTAAAATCAACAGGATTGGGTCAGATGGAAAGGTATATGTGTGGAAAAAGAAGGGGGGGCCTCTAACAGACAGAGAGATTAATGGGACACTCAAGTTTGGAGGAGGTTCTCTGATGGTATGGGGGTGTATGGGGTGGAATGGTGTAGGAATGCTTGCAGAGGTTGAGGGGAGGATGGATGCTGAGCAGTATGTGGACATTCTCAACCACCACTTGCTGCCTAGCATGGCAGAATCAGGAATTGATGAAGAAGATATCATTTTCCAACAGGATAATGATCCCAAGCATACATCCAGGAGAGCCAGAGAATGGTTTGAAGAACATAATATTCATCTCCTTGACTGGCCAGCACAGTCCCCTGATGTCAATGTCATTGAACACCTCTGGGGAATACTCAAAAAGAAGCTTATAGCCTATGAACACCCCCCCTAAAGGAGTATGGGAGTTATGGGAGAGAGTGGTGGTAGAGTGGGGACAGATTACAGCAGAGGACTGTCAGAAGTTGATTGAAAGTATGCCTAGAAGGATAGAGGCAGTAATCAAGGCCAAGGGAGGCCACACAAAGTACTAGAATACCTGATTTCCTATGTAAAATATCTGAGTCAAAAAACTGTCCACATGAGTCATCGTTTTGCAAACCACATAGTGCCACCATATGACCACCAATTCCCACGGGTAAGGGCTCATTTTGAAGCCCTGATGTAGTACTCCCAGGCCATGGCAGGATGTCCTGGGAATACCTATCCATTCTTGTACAATGATGTAAACAGTCAAAATAGCGCAAACATGCGGACAGTTTTTTGAGCCACTGTATATCTTGCTTATATCTTACTGTATTGACAAGATAAGACTAGCTATAGCATTGCCTTGACTAGCAGCACATATTTTGTCAAGATGCCTAAGCATGATAATGTCATTTCATATTTAACTCACATGCAGGGCGGAGTTTGGGAGCCCTTTTTTGTAATGCTCATATCTTGCTCAAATCTTAACTGTTTAATACAAATAAACCACCATTAGAATCGTGGGGAGGAGTACTACACTGCCACAGGACCGGTCTTGGGTACAACTGGTGTACAACTGGTTGTAGGACTGCAAACAACTGGAAATATCAGTCTTTATCAGTTCTGGTCCAGTTGCTTGCTATCGTGGGAATGAAAAAACCGGACCTGGTCTGGTTGCCTCCAAATAGGGTCAAAAGACCGGACCAGACCGGACTTTTAAACTCTAACATAATCTGCAACATCAGTGATTTTGACTGATTTTGACCCGGTTCAGTGCCAATAAGCATAAAAATATGCCTTACTGATTTATACGAGCCATTCTCTTCGAAAAAGTTCCCACAGTCTACCCTAGTCATTCCTTATCAAAATCCTAATGGTAGACTATCATATTAGACTTATAGAGTATTGTGTTTTATTCTAAGTCCCACTACCACAGGACTGGGCCTGGTTGCAACCAGTGTATAACTGGTTGTAGGACTGCAAACTACCGGAAATATCAGTCTTTATCAGTTCCGGTCCAGTTGCCTCCAAATAGGGTCAAATGACCGGACCAGACCAGACTTTTAAACTCTAACATAATCTGCAACATCAGTGACCCGGTTCAGTGCCAACAAGCATAAAAATATGCCTTACTGATTTATATGAGCCATTCTTAAAATGCTTATAACTTTCCCAAATCTCAACCATTTTTCAAGATTGGACCACCGGTAGAATCGCCTAGATGAGTACTACCCATATATAGGCAACCGGTCCTGGACCGGTCTTTCATTTTTCCGCAAAAGTTAGGCAACTGCAAATAGACCGGCCTGAACCTGAGGCAACTGGCAACCAAGGTCCGGTCTTTTCAGTCCAGTTGTGGTCCGGTTGTGGTCTTTTTTGGTCTTGCAACCAGACTTTTAAACTCTAACTGGATGTGTATGCTAGATGTACCAGATGGGCACGGTACCGGTTGGTATATCCTGTATGCACCGGATAGCATATCATTCCTCATTGGCCCACCCGTCTCCATTGCACCCTATCCCTTGTCGGCCCACTTGTCTCCATTGCACACTGCCATTCATCATCTATTATACAGTACATTGCTATACTACCATCTATACTATATACCATCGGCAGATCCAGTTGCATCAGGTACACACCACCCTCGGCCCACTCATCTATCATGGTACAATTATTGTCATGGGCCCACATGGGCTGGCCTGTCTGTATTGGTACATTGTCACCCTTGGCTGTCTGTCTCATACAGGTGAATTCACTGAAGGGGCTCTTGGGCAAACTGAAAGAATGCAATGAAGGTACACATTCCTTCTCATGATTGACCGTCTAACTAACAATTTGGTCCTTAGAACTGGCACAGAATGGTGAAAGCAAGCAGAAAGTTGGTGCCTTCATGGCTGAACTTTCTACCCAGTGGAAAGGCATGACCATGGAGGAGCAGGAACTAGCTATGGACGACTTAATGCTCAAGATCAGTGAACAATGCGAAGTGAAGGAGCTTGCAGTCCACAATGTCCCATTACACACCTTTCATGACAGTAGAAAGACCTTAGAGTCCATGGATTGTGAGGTATGTATTTTTTTGTTCATGGAAACAAACACTGACACTTGGCTCATAGTTAGAGGCCCTGCACACACACATGGGGATGGAAATTCTTCTGTTCACTGTCCGTTCTGATGTCAATCATTATAATTGGCCTCACATCTTTCAAACTGACCATGCTGTGTCTTTCTTCAATGCTTGCTTTGGAAGTTCCATGAATCAAGTTGTGCTTTGCTGTGAGGAATATCCTCACTATACCCTGACATACCATCAGTCCCATCAGACACAACTCAGTATCATTCCCTATGCATGTCCCAGCCATGTCCATCCCATCCATGCCATTTCCATTCTGTCTGCATCATGTCCATTACTTTCCCGTGCTGGTCCATGACCATGTCTGTGACCCACGGACTCCTGCACCTCCGGACACCCATGGACTACCCATGGACCACCTCCAGATACCTTCAGACTACCCAGGAAATGTGTCAGAAGACGTCTCAGCATTGATCCATAGCCCATTCACCTCACTGGTATGTAATAAACCTTGCCTCATGTTTTGTGATAGGTATTGCTACCTTATTACATGTCTTTACATATTCCTATCTGTTCCTACCCTATTCCTTCCTTACCCATCACATTTTTGGCTGGTATAAGTATCCAGGCATTACCATATAACTACTTCACTTCCCTTTTACTGTACTTCCCTTGGATTTACTTTAGAAGTAGTCACCCCTTACCTGGACCCTATACCTTGACTATCCTTGACCCAATTATCAATCATTTGACTTGTCCATCGTTTTCCATCCCTTTCATTGACGTCTGCTCTACCTGTCCGCTTTTCCGCACTTTCTGTGTCCGTTCCAGACAGGTTCCCATGCTTTGCATACCTCTGGATATATTCCTGCACCTACAGACTACCCACACATTATATTCCTGTGCTTGTCCAGACCTTTGGACCTCACAGATCACATTGATCTAAGCCGTTCTCAGTGGAAACCCCCTTTAGGGTCAAACACACTTGCTCTGCAAGTATAGCAGCATAGGCATAGCACTGACCCAACAATTATATCTGCCCAGTGCAGAGTTGTTTACCCACACCATATTTCTATGTAGCTAGTTATATAGGACTGATAGTACAACCAAGCGCATTACTTTACTGTAGGTGGGACTTCCCATCTACTTGGTCACATACCTGTCATTGCCTGTTACCTGGCTGGATATACCCATTCCGCACCTGCTTTGCACCCACAACCCTTGTCACTCATTCGCCTTGATATTCCCTTGTTTCCAGACATAGTCTGATGCTTTCCGTACCTATTCCCTTGCTATTATCCATAACCCGATGACCCAAAGCCCTGGACCTGCTTTCCTGTGCCTTGGACTTGGTATTATACCTTCAGACCCACTGTTTTGACCCTTGGACTTACTTGTTGTATTCATCCGCTGTAATCTTTGTCTTGCCAAGGAGCCATCCACCAATTCTAATGAACTGGCGACAGTATCTTCTGAATGTTTCCAGGGAATGGATCTCGAGAGTGCGAGTATCTTTGATGAAGGAGATAAGGTCTTGTTCATTGAAGCATTCTTCAGTGAGGGCAGAGTCAAAGTACTTGAGAATGTCTGATTTCAATTGCGTCCAATCAGGAGTGATGAAGCTGGCCATTCCTTTGATGATTTCGTGAACAGGGATAGAGCAGTACTGGAGGATAGCATAGCATTGTTCTGAATCTTGGGTGACATTGTTGACAGCAAGGAGTTTGTCGTAGTGTTCAAGGAAGGGCTTGACCATAACATGGTTTCCTTTGAACCTTTGAGGCACATTCTTGCTACCAGGGATAGGCATGGTGATAACAGATAGGGGAATGGTGACAGTGGACATGATGATAGATGGACCAGGTGTAGGTTGGGCGACGAAATAGGGGTAGAATGTGATGACATAAATCGATGGAAATGGTGGAGCATGTGATCTAGATTACTTTCCCTCGCAGTGGGCTCCAATTGTCGATCTTCATTGCCGGTGTGGGAAACAACTCCGCAGTAGGCGGATATAATGTTGGGTGATTGCTATGCCTGCTGCTTCTCTTGCAAGGCAAGAACGTTCGACCCTAAAGGGGTCTGCTACTGATGTAAGTCTGATAGTTAGTGTCTAAGGTCACAGGAAGGTAAAGAAACAAGTCCGAAGGTATGCAGACCAAGTCCAGAGGTCAAAATGTCGGGTCCGAAGGTAATCTACCAAGTCCGAGGCGCGGGAAAGCGGGTCCGAAGCTTCGGGTTGTTGGGTTACGGATAATAGCAAGGGAACGGGTTCGGAAAGCGTCGGACTATGTCTGGAAACAAGGGAAAGTCAGGTAGAACAAATGGCAAGGGTTGCGGGTGCGAGACGGGTGTGGAACGGGTGTGAACTAGGTATATTCAATCCAGGTAACAGGTAAGGACAGGTATGTGACCAAGTAGATGGGAGGTCCCACCTACAGTAAAGTAATGTGCTTGGTCGTACTACCAGTCCTATATAACTAGCTACGTAGAAATCCGGAATATAGAAAATAGGAAAACATCGGGTCCGGAGGTATGTAAACTGACATGAGGCACTGCGGACTTGTGGGAACACAGGTAATAACGCTGCCTACTGCATCAGCCATGGGAACAAGCTACTACGCACCAGTGGGGTTGGACGGAATGGACAGGACATAGGACGGACGGGTTTCCGAAGGTATGCGAGCGGGTCCGGTGCATCTCCGGTGGGTCCGAGGCTCGGAGAGCGCGGGAAAGCGTCGGGTTTGAGCGGGTTTCGTCGGAGATGACTGGGAATGACTGTACTGATGTCCGGACAACTGGGCTTTTGACGTACTCCATGATATGGGCCTCTGCAGGGCTGCAGCCACAATGTTTCCTACACCGGTCTGTTGAAACCTTCAACAAAAACAACAAAACCAGACAATGCTACTGGTCAGCGGTCCTTGTGCTTAGAAGCGCTGTGTTCAGTAGTTGTTCAAAATAGGGTGGGCTGACCCTGATAGTGCTCCAAACACTTTGAGTTGTTGAAGAGTTTTGGTTTGTGGGAGTTGGAGGGTGAAGAAAGCGAAGTACTGCACACTGGCAGCAGACTGGAATGGATAGATTGGGCTGGACTGGAATAAATGTAAAGCAGAGTGACAAAGTTCCAGGTGAACAATGTCAGGAATGATGACAGAGGACTGTAAAATGTGAAGCCTATCTGAGGCTTCAGAGGAGAATGGACATGGAATGGTGAACTGGATAAGTTTATTGCTCTGTAGCTAAAGTACAGGGGTTTATATAGAGTATAGTACCTGCGTATGTCTGTGTATGCAAAGCAACGCTCCAGGCAATGAATAGGGCAATGAAGAGGGGGAATGGAATGAATGTGCTGTGCTTCAGGGGTAATGACTGAGCAATTTCGAAAAATAGAACAAATCCTATGCAGAATGAGTCATAAAATGGAGAATGAGTCATAAGGACAAAGAATGAGTCAGAGAATGAAAAAGCGATGATAAAGCAGGGCTGTGACCATTACAAACCATGACTCATGACCTGAGTCACCATGACCAATTGCTATGCAAGCATGACAAAGTGCTGTGCGGTGATGATGCAAGAGCTGTGACGCAGCAATGATGCAGCATATGGGCAGTGGAGAATGGAATGGAGTGATGATGCTATGATGCCATGATGGTGTGATGATCTGAATGCTCTGCTGCAGAGATGTCATGTGGTTGTTGGTGCAGAATGTCGACATGCAGGGATCATGGGATATACACAGTCTGTAAGACACTTCCCCAGCATGATAAAGGGATTGGTCATCTGCATAGGGACTTGGTTGTTTGCAATCTCTGGTGAGCGTTAGGATGGAATGGCATGGTGTCCACAGTGATCATGGAGGTGAGGTGCGAGTGGATAATGGTTTGTGTGAGAAATATGAGACGATGAGCAACGGAATAGATTCCTGTCGACAGTCGATATAAATCCAACACACAAAGTTGTATAAGCTATCTGCCACGTGTACTACATGTGTTGTACACGAGGACGCTCGCTTGGATATTCCAACACTCCTCCTCAAGCAAAGCGGTACGAGATTTGGAGTAAGTAAACTACCAGGAATAATCTTCGTCAGCGAGTGCGGCAGTTTCCTTCGAACTAGTCGCAGTCTTCTTCGGGCAGTGCGACTGGTAATGACCCTTCTCTCCACAGTTGAAACACGTAATGTTTTCAAGTGGGACTCGGCAGCGTGTGACATGAGAAGCTAGAGCGGCATCATGTGATGCGCTGGCATCGGTACTGTGAGATTGGCGGGCTTCTTCATTCATGAGATGTGTGATGACACGCTCAAGTGTGAGTTCATTGGGCAGGGTAGAGTCGAGGGTGACAATGAAATTCTCGTAGGATGGAGGAAGGCCAAGGGTAAGGATGAGGATGAGGTCCTCATCAGGGACACTGACACCAATCTCCTCCAATTGAAATGCAATGCGGCGCACTTGCGCGATCCATGCCTGCATGCTTATGTCATCGGTTTTCTTGAGTGTGAGGAATTTTCGGCGGAGCGCAAGGCGTGTGGCAAATCCACGAGCGCGGTGAACGGTCTCGAGGTTCTTCCATATGACAGTAGGGTCACGGTCTTGGACATGGGAGAGCTGGGGAGTTTCGACATGAAGTACAATCTCCGCGCGAGCTTCAGCTTGCTTCTTCAAGAAATCTTTCACAGCCTTGGAGTTTGGACTACCGAGTGACATTGTCTTCGTGCCATCTACATAACCCATCAATCCTCTCTGGATCAACACAGCTTCCATCAACATTCTCCACTCATAGAAGTTACTTCCATCCAGCTTGGGGAACGAGTTTTCAGACGGCATTTGGCGTAACAAGCGGGTGATTGAAATCGACAACAAACGGCGGCGATAAAACGGCGATAACGATAACGACGGCAACAGCAACAGCGACAACGACAACGAGCGTTAACGAGAACAGCAACAACAAATGACAGCAAGAACGAGTGGGACAAGCAACACGTGTTATGTGCAGCGTGCGTGACAAAACGAGTGGCGAGTGCGAGACAACAATGAACGAGTCGACTTCTGGTAAGGCAGATCGCTGTGTGTCGGATTTATGTGAGAAATACGAGACGATGAGCAACGGAATAGATTCCTGTCGACAGTCGATATACAGTGGCTCAAAAAACTGTCCGCATGTTTGCGCTATTTTGACTGTTTACATCATTGTACAAGAATGGATAGGTATTCCCAGGACATCCTGCCATGGCCTGGGAGTACTACATCAGGGCTTCAAAATGAGCCCTTACCCGTGGGAATTGGTGGTCATATGGTGGCACTATGTGGTTTGCAAAACGATGACTCATGTGGACAGTTTTTTGACTCAGATATTTTACATAGGAAATCAGGTATTCTAGTACTTTGTGTGGCCTCCCTTGGCCTTGATTACTGCCTCTATCCTTCTAGGCATACTTTCAATCAACTTCTGACAGTCCTCTGCTGTAATCTGTCTCCACTCTACCACCACTCTCTCCCATAACTCCCATACTCCTTTAGGGGGGTGTTCATAGGCTATAAGCTTCTTTTTGAGTATTCCCCAGAGGTGTTCAATGACATTGACATCAGGGGACTGTGCTGGCCAGTCAAGGAGATGAATATTATGTTCTTCAAACCATTCTCTGGCTCTCCTGGATGTATGCTTGGGATCATTATCCTGTTGGAAAATGATATCTTCTTCATCAATTCCTGATTCTGCCATGCTAGGCAGCAAGTGGTGGTTGAGAATGTCCACATACTGCTCAGCATCCATCCTCCCCTCAACCTCTGCAAGCATTCCTACACCATTCCACCCCATACACCCCCATACCATCAGAGAACCTCCTCCAAACTTGAGTGTCCCATTAATCTCTCTGTCTGTTAGAGGCCCCCCCTTCTTTTTCCACACATATACCTTTCCATCTGACCCAATCCTGTTGATTTTAGTCTCATCTGACCATATGACACGCTTCCAGTCCTCTACAGTCCAGTTTTGATGGGCCAGGGCAAAGTCCAGTCTTCTTTTTCTATGACTGATAGAAAGGAGAGGCTTCTTCTTCTTTGTTACAGCCTTGAGGTTGGCTGCCTTGAGAACATTTCTCACAGTTTGTGAAGATACAGGGGTAGTGATGATGGAATTGATGTGATGAGTGACTTGGACAGCATTGTCAGCCTTTCCTGTAGTAATATGCTGAATAATGGCCCTCCTATCAGTAGAGGTGAGTTTGGATGGACGACCTCCACTAGAGTTTTCTTTGTCTGGGTGACATTCTTTGGTGAGCTTGGCCACAGTAGACTTGCATACACCAGTTCTAGATGCTATTTGACGAGCAGAGAGGCCAGCAGTAGAGAGAGAGAGGATGTTATCCCTTTGAGCAGAGGAGATGGCTTTCATGGTGATTATGACTATCATACATGAGACTCCCTTCATTATATAGTGAGAGATAGGTTTAATAATGCCATAATGACACCACATTATAATTTATTTAATAATGGTATGACTTTATGGTGTCATAACCATTAATTTATATAGTTTCAATCTAGCCTCAAAAAACTGTCCACATGAGTCATCATTTTGCAAACCTCATAGTGCCACCATATGACCACCAATTCCCACGGGTAAGGGCTCATTTTGAAGCCCTGATGTAGTACTCCCAGGCCATGGCAGGATGTCCTGGGAATACCTATCCATTCTTGTACAATGATGTAAACAGTCAAAATAGCGCAAACATGCGGACAGTTTTTTGAGCCACTGTAAATCCAACACACAAAGTAGACTACTGTAACTAGTTGGGTATATAAGCTATCTGCCACGTGTACTACATGCGTCGTACACGAGGACGCTTGCTTGGATATTCCAACAGTTTGAATGATTCGACAAATATAAGCCGCTGAAGAGGATTGGAAATGGTAGGGTGATGAGGACAGGTTGAATAAAGACGCGGTTTTCGACGTATTGGTGCAATTTGGCATGGTCTGGCTGATGCTGAGGTTGTCTGAGAGTGTAGTGGGTGAAGATGGGAGAGCGTTGGAAGCGTGTGAATGGGGGAAAGGTGAATAAACCTCGTTGAATGCAAAATGCCGTAAAAATGCGGGATGCTGTAATACTGTTGAAAATTGCTGAAAAATCGAAAAATTAAAGGAAAGGAAGGGAAACAAATGAAAAGGTGAGTAAGGAATGATATGGGAAATGAAGATATAAATAAAATAAAACCATGTTCTCGCTACCAAACACGTCTGGTGCGTGACACCGCATACCTTTGGACTTGTTTCTTTACCTTTCCGTCACTGTCATATTCCATGTTCTGGACCCTCTACCTCCAATCCCATCTCCATATCTCATCTCCATTTCATCTCTGTTCCCCTTCTCCTTTTGTATATCTCCATATAGATTCTCTCCTGACTCCAGTTTCTGGTTATGCATTCATCCATAGTACTAGTTGATCTGTTCCTCTGTTTCATTTCCAACTTCATTTAGGATGATCCATCCAACTGACTAGTGGGCTTTCCATATGCTTTGTACATAGCCTCGGACTTCGCTGACTGATCTTCCATCATGATACCTACAGTATATAAACTCCTGTAACACTCTGTACTTCCTCAGTTTGAATATCATCTTAGATTCTACTCATCTCTGTCTCTCTGGACTAAGTCCCTATACTTGTCCATCTCCGAGACTTAGGATTGATTCCTATAGACTACAACTCCGGCTCTACCTTAGGGTAGTCTATCTCCGTTTGTTTCTACTCTGGACTTTGTCTGTAGTAGTCTTAGTCCTTGTTCCCAACAAGTCACCGGAAGTCCACTGGATTTACCTATACTTCGTAGACCAGACTTGCATTGGATTTCCGTCCTAGAAATAAAGAGCATGTACTCAGGTAAGGGGCGCAGCACACGAGCTGAAGCCAAGCCCTCTGGACATCTCCTCCTTTTGAGTACGGTCTTAACAGCAACCTTAGATACTCACTATCAGACTTATATCAGTAGCAGACCCCTTTAGGGTTGAATGTGTCTAATCCTTAGATGTAGCAGCTAGACAGAGCAAGACCCAACATATCTGCAGGCCTACTGCAGAGTTGTTTCCCACATCAGATATTAACAGGGAATGGATCAGATGAATAAGATGGAAAGTATACATAACCAATAACCGGAGAGACAGGGGTTTCTATAATTAGAAATGAGCAGAACTTGTAATCTGGGGCAGGGAAACTAAAGCAAAGATGACTGGAAGCAGAGGCACAGCCTGAGTGTAATTGTACAGAATACCGAAGGGAGAGCTGGGAATGGTAATGACCATAAAATAGGGGTTGCAGAAGCAGATGATGCATGTGATTGGTAGAGATTTGTCTGGCCAGCAGAGTATGGAGATTAGATTTGTTGATAGAGCCAGAGTGGATGGAGATTGGTGAAGCAGAGTATGGAGGTATTGAGGGGTAAAGGAGAGTGGTATAACATCTCATTAGTTCCAGCAGAAGTAGTACCAGTCTACAGGAGATTCTAGAGGTTTGAAAGAATGGGATAGGGGTAGATTAGATGGGACTGAATACTGATCAGAGGGTTAGGGTTAAGAGAAGCACTGATCTGTGCATGGAATATGACAGTTTCTTTACTAGGTTGAGGTGAAAGCAAAGTTACTTATCCTTTGGTGTATTTCTTCTTATATTAATATTGCTGCTGCACCTATTTTGTTGTTCTAACTGGATACATTACAGAATACTTGAATTTTGTCTGGCAGCTGGACTCGCTCTTAGATGATATTCTTTCTAGATTTTATAATATGTACTTTAAGTGGGCAGGACCTAAATGGGGGTTGACAGGCTAGGATAAACATTATGATGTCATCAGAGTTAATTCCAATGTATAGAGGGTGAGTATTAGGGTAAGAGGCTATACAGATAATGACTTTGTGGTAGGTGTTTTGAAGGAAAAGGATTTAAAGGAGGTTAGCATGTGCTTCTAAGATGTCTGTTACTAAGGTATGTATTCTCTGGTGATGGTGATGACTGCTAGTCTCTAAATGGTTATCATCTGTTTTATGATATCTACTGAATCTCATTGGGGTTCATTTGAGCTTCCTTGAATTACTAAGGAAAAGTAGACATCTGCTGTGTAGAGTATTTTTAGTAATGTTATAGCCTAATATAATTGACAGATTAGTTGTAGCAGCATGCCCATGAATATGGATGAGAGTTAATGGAGTTGGAGTATGTAGCTTGTTCCTTTTGTGATGACATAGTTGACATATGCTTTTCATCTAAGTTCTTGATTAAGGACAACTCCTAGAAAGTGATGTATGGAAATGAAAATGATAATGTTACCTCTGATGTTCATTGCTGGATAGGTTTTGGCTTGACTCATTGAAAAGTCCATTAAAGCAAACTTGCTGGTCTCAAATTTTGAGTTGTGGGCAATCAACTACACCAATACTTCTTCAGCTCATTCTAGCATATCTTGGAGTATGAAATAGGTCTCTTTGAAGGTTTTTCCTATTGCTATGAATGTGGTGTCATTCATGAATGCTAGTATTGATTCTACTTGGTGTCCCATGGCTATATCTATCAGATGAGCATTGTAAATGATATAGAGAAATAGAGAATAGGTCTCCCTGCTCTATTCCATTAATTACTGGTATCTAGTTAGACATGAAATCATTACAATATAGCTGAGTTCATCTATTGCTAAGAACTTGTTCTGTAAAGTTAATTTGTGCACTATGGAGTCTTCACATGCACAAGTTGTAGGGAATATGCCTTCAATATTCAAGAACAAGACTGAGGCTACTTTATTCATTCTCCAGACATTCTTGATGATGGTTTTCAAAAGATAAAGTAAGTCTGTTGTGGAGCATTATCTTACCACTTGAGGGTCTTATATATATTTATGTAAAATGCAGTGACACCACAACTACACTTAATAAGATAAAAGCTGCCAAAGTCATACAACATATAGACAAGAGGATCTCTAGGATCAGTCAGGGATAAGAGTATAGGGTTCAGGATATTAGTACAATGAGGCAACTGGGAATTATTGTAAAAAGAATTTATTAAGAAGTGAAACAAATAGGGATTAAGAAGTCAAGAAGCAAGACAATTAAGAAGAGCAATAAAGAAACAATTGAGGTAATACAAGAAGTCAAGAAGCAGCACAATTAATGTGTATAGATAATAATAATAATAATAATAATATAAAAGTGTAAAAAAAAATGAAGCAAGACATGCACATACAATATGTTACTATAACAAGTTAGAAAGAAGTTGTTTCAGTGCACTCACCTTTCTGTTTTGTTAAAACCTTTTTGTTGATCTTTCAACTTCTCTTTCAGCTCCTCCTTAACAAACTTTGCTCTAATAAGGCCAGTTGGTTGATCTTCTAAAAGTTCCAGAAAGAGGCTATAGACTTGGAACATACTACCATACTTATAGGGTGTCCGGTGTTAATATAAAATCTGATAATTTTCAGTCAAGAATCAGTTTAAGTAGCTGTGGACTATATCTGAGGTAGTAGTGTGAGCCTATGAGGTTACAAGAGATGAAGCTTCTTTTAGTGCTTGAACTTGTGCCAGAATAGTGTTCCTACCTAATATCTCAGCCTCTTCAGTAGTCACACTGCCAGTAAGATTCAGTATGGTTTTAAGTTTAGATTCAATATAAATAACATTAATGACAACTTAGCTCATTGGGTATATGTTGGAGATATAGGAAGTGATACTCCAGAGAGATCTCATACTAGAGTAAGTATTGTAGTGGACACTGATTGATATCTAACTCACTATGTTTTATATTTGTATTACCAAAGGAAAGAAGAATGATATAATCAAGTGAATATATAATATATAGTTAAGGAGTGCAGCTGTGTATATGGAGTCTATATTGAATTTATCAAAGGAACAACATCTGACTATACCCTGTCTGGAAAATGATAGTCATCTTTTTATAGTTTTCATCCTTATCCATCATAAGAATATTAAAACTGGTAACCTCTGTTGTTAAGCTATGAACTGCAACATTTCCTATAGAGCTAATGTTGTTCCTAGTGTCCTTCAATACCTATTACAATATTGTTCTTCAATGATTATACCTGGGACAAGGGCAGACAAGCTTCTTTTGACATTATCAGATAGCTAAATCTGTTCTCTTCTGCTTCTAATGTTCTCTTCCACAACATCCAATTACCAAAACCACAGATTCTTACTAGTTTAAGCTGATATATTGAAGATCACATGTTGTCTTCAGAGTTGAGTATTCTTCTCAAGTATATTTATTTGCTCTTTACAAATATGTAGGTTAGCTTTAAGTTGGTGGCAGAGACATTAGAATCTCACCTTTCATTACAGCAGTGTATATTTTTTCTTCTTCCAAGTTAGCTTTTACAGCAGCACTATGTACTTTTTCTTCTTTGAGGTCTACTCTCATAGTGATTTCCCCTTTCAGATCAGCTCTCATCTCTTTGATGCTGTCCTTAAGTGTAGACAGCATGTCAGAGTTGTACTCTAGTTTTGTTATGACTTAACTTGGTTGGGTTGTTATAATGTAGATCTCTACTAAAGGAGGTATAACTATAAGAATAGTATAGAGGAGAACAGCCTACAAGGATGTCTTTACATCCCTCAATAGATCAAAGATAGAGTGCTTTAATGACAAAGTCCAAGATATATATTTGATGATCAAAGGTAAATCATGGAGTTCAAGAATATGACAACAGATTAATGGTTAATCTGGATCAAAAATCAAGTAGATCCAAGTTAAAGAATACAAAAAGCAAAGCCATACTACTTAAAGGTAAGAAAGTCTTTAGGGCAGGTCAGGGATAAGAGTCTGATATTAGTATAAATGAGACAAGAATCATTAGGTTAAGGATTCATCAAGAAGAGAAGCAAACAGAAATCAAGAAGTCAAGAAGTCAAGAAATTGACAATTGACAAAAGTAATAAAGAAACACAGTTGAGGTAATATAAGAAGTTAATAAGCAGCATAGTCAATGTATAATATGATGAAGTGATAATGTGAAAGTATAAAGAAAAATGAAATGGTGTACATATGTACATCATGTTACTATAACAAAAATTCAAGTTGTCAGGAAAAAGCAAGAAGTTACTTCAGTATACTCACCTTTCTGTTTTTTCTTTTCTTTTTGTTGATCCTTCAACTTCTTTTTCAGCTCCTCCTCCTTAATGAGCTTTGCTTCAATGATGTCAGGTGCTTGTGGTAAGGCTCAGGATATACTACTATAGTTATAGTGTACATTTAGGTCTTATAAGGCTGATATTTGTATGAAATCTCAGTCAAGAATGTCAGTTTGAGCAGCTGTGAACTATACCTGAGGTAGCAGTGAGTTGTGAGGTTACAAGAGGTGAAGCTCCTTTTAGCACTTGGACTTAAACCAAAATAGTGTCCCTCCCTAATATTTTAGTCTCTTTAGTGATCATATTGCTAGTAAGATCCAGTATGGCTTTAAGTTTAGGTTTGATATAGATAATATCAATAGCAACTTGGCTCATTGGGTATATGCTAGGAGTATAGGTGTTGATATATAGACTTACTATTATTTTTTCTATTATTCTTGCTTCTTAGAACTATATAGTGATTTACTATCATTACTCAGTCACTGTTATATAATCATCATTTCATTTCATATTAATAGTGAAGTGGGCTCTGACTTGGCTATAAGTGAACCTCATTGTGTTAGTTAATCTATTCTACTATATCTGAGATTATAACTCCATTCCTCCTAGCTAATCCACCTACAAACACAATCAAACAGCCCCTCTACTTTACCTCCTGTTTTAGGGTCCCTCACTTCATATGTCCCCCTGCTGAAAATGGTGGTGTCCTTATTACCCCTACTGTGCTCTACTTATTCTCACTCCTCTCTACTACCATCTTCTGCTCTTCTTTGATAATATTAGTTTTGTCTTTGTCTTTGTCTTTGTCTTTGTCTTTGTCTTTGTCTTTGTCTTTGTCTTTGTCTTTGTCTTTGTCTTTGTCTTTGTCTTTGTCTTTGTCTTTGTCTTTGTCTTTGTCTTTGTCTTTGTCTTTGTCTTTGTCTTTGTCTTTGTCTTTGTCTTTGTCTTTGTCTTTGTCTTTGTCTTTGTCCTTCTCTGTTTCTGGTTCCTTTTCATCAATTTCTGTTTTATCTTTGTGCTTTCTTTATATTCTCCACTTGGGTTCTCTGATTCTCTCTCTCTATCTTCATTCTTTTTTTGCATTCATCTTCCTTCTACTGTTCCTTGGCTAATTTTATACCTTCTCTAAATATGGAAGCTCTCAATTGTTGAGTATAGAGTTCTCTAGACATTGGTTCTTCTTTAAGTGTTTCTAGCTGATATGAGTTTCTTAGATGTTTTGTGATGCAACACAGTAGTAATCATAGTGATCTTTTGTGTTTGGCTTCAAATTTTGTATTAAGACTGCTAAAATAAAATTGAATCAGCTGTCCTTTCAAAAATATCACTTCCCTTGGTAAACAGGCTAACATGTACTTATTATAGGCTGTTTTCTATTTCATAGCATATTAAATGATTGTGTCATAGCCATCTAACTATTGTCATGCCACATATGTCATACAAGTACCAACATCTGATAGACATAATACTAATATACTGTTTGTAATGTCTGTGTATGGTGTGTTTACAATATGTTCTAGGAGGATTCAATCATTAAGTGTATTGACTGCCTCATTCAGATAATTTGACTAGCTATTTGGCAGATTATTCCATGTCATAATATTATAGTTGTCCTCCCCTAGGTTAGGCACACATAGTCATTCAACATGTACAATAAGATCTTGTTAGTACCTTCAACTAGCCTGTTGATCCATAGTGAGTATGTCACTATGTTTTTGTTTTTAGAAGTGTTATGTAATCTCCAACTAGTAGCTTAAACAGATGTCTGTGCATGATGGGTTTTTAATAGTGAATATAGATGTGGTTAGCCAAAGTTTTTGCACTTGGTACATTCCCTTATTATAGACATAATTAAGGCATCTAACTTTAGACTGAAGATATAGTCTATAAGAATAATATTTATAGTGTCTCTGCCCCAGTGACCTTTTTTGTTGTGTTGTCGGATTGCTAAGATTTGTACTTTCTTTTGTATGATATATTCAACTCTATCTCTGGCTCTCACTATAATTGCCTCTCTCAAACACCACAGTGTGTCATCATCAATTAAAAATTGAGAGGTTCAATGCTAAGCATAGCTGTAATTGTGGGGTGACTTTGTGCTATCTAGTTCCAGCATAGCTTCCACAACTTTTTAAAAATGAGCTTGTTAGCAAAGTATTTAAATAGGCTACTTATCATGTGAGTGTCTTGTGTTGTGATAAGCTGGAAGGAGAAACTAGAGTTGAGACTGCTATAAGTAGGGTCCCATATCAGGAATAGAAGACAGAGGAATCAAAGGATAAGACTATGCTGGACAAAGTCTGGAGTAGAAAAGAACAGAGGACAACCTCCACAAAACAGACATCTGGAAGGGAGGAGGAAGAGGCGCATGAGGCTTTGCATTCCAGATGGCACAAGTCCAATGGATGGCAATACTCTTGATCACAGGAGGACTAAGATTAACAGCCACAGACCTACTAGATGCCTATGCCAACATACTACCATTCCAGCAAACCCTTCACAAGGCATACCTCAGAGCAATATTATAAATGGCAACACTACCAAAATCACACCCTCTAACAAAAGAGTTCAACACAATGTTTGAGTACAGGGAGCAAAGGAATTTCAAGGCAAAAAAATTACCTGTCACCATTACACAGACTGACATATGAGTTCTAGGTAAATAAAAGAGAGATAGAAAAATCAACCCAGTGTGACACTGCCCCGAGTGGGAGCCTAATGTGGAGACCCAAATTGCAGAGAAAGCAGAACAAGCCATGATCAAAGATGAACTAGCTAAGGAAGACTTCTGGGTATACTCAGACAGATTGCTAGTAAATAGGGGAGCTGGAGGGGCAGTGGTATTAATGAGAGGAGACAAAGTAGTGGAGTGTAAGAAGCTACACCTAGGCAGTGACCAGGAGCACATGGTCTACAAAGTAGAGCTGGTGGGAATAATCTTGGTGGTAAAGCTGCTACAAGAAAAGGGCATAGGAAGGGGAGGAACAATGGCACTTGAGGTTGACAACCAAGCCACAATCCAAGCAATAAACACCTTCCACTCACAACCAGGGTACTATCTAGTAGACCAGCTGCATAATGACCTCTGAAAACTGATCCCAGATGAAGATGTGAGAAAACTTATCATCAGGTGGTCACCAAGGCACAAGGGAATCCCAGGAAACAAGGCTGCAGACATTGAAGCCAAGAAGGCAGTGGATGGAGAGTTGTTAGGAAGCAGGGAACTACCTAAAGCATTTCTGAACAAGAACAGAACCATCAGAATGCTACCAAGGAGCAAGGCAGTGATGAAACACACTTCCACAAAATCAAGAATGAAGCAAGCAACATTATGCATAACTTCCTACACTATGCAATGATCCACTCAATCAACCAAACAGCACTATCCAAGAAATTTACAAAGAAGATTGAATCACTCCCAAGGAAACATGGTTCCCTTATATTCTAGCTATGTATCAGTCACATCATGCTCAACAAATACCTGCACCATATCTTGAAGGAACCATTAGTGAAGTGTCAAAAATGTAATGCACACAAGGAAACAGTTCATCACTTCCTGCTAGTCTGCCCAACATTTATGCATCAATACAACATGCTTAGAGACAAGATTAGACCACAAAGACGCAATCTCAAATACCTGTTGAACAGCAATGAAGAAATGAAGGAAATACTCAGATACATTGCCAGAATGAAGAAGATAGAGCAAATGTTTGCAGACATCACACCCCCAGAGGAGAAAGAAGCAGAAAAGAGAAGGTAGAAGAAAGAGACTGAAACCATTACACTACCTATTGCCTTAAGATGGCTTTCTTGTCCCAGCACAAGTATGGATCATTGTACAGCATCAAAATATGACACAATAGACACAGAAAAATACAGTACATAGATGACATAGTATGTAGTGTTCATTATAGGGTGAGGCACCAAAGGACAATAAACACAGATACAAAAAAAAATTGCAAATGATGTGCTAACATTTTGCAGTATGTTGGTGGAAGGGAAAATGAATAGGGGCACATGTTACTGTAACATATATTAAAGATCTTAGGGATGATCTGAGTAAGAGAAAGAAGAAGAAGAAGAAGAAGAAGAAGGGGATCAGTGAATCCATCAACTGAGCACAGGATGAGATTAACAGTTCTCACCATGATGGTGGCAGTGATAATAAGGGACTAATACATGCTGATAAGGGCAGTGAGAAGATGCTCACATGAGTCTCTCACAGCTTTAAGTCATGCTATTACTGACAGAATCAACAATTTTCTTCTTAAGTCTAACTTCCAACCATACCAGCAGAAACACTAACTTCACATTCAGTGGAAGATCCAGAACTGGATCTCTGGTGTTGACAAATTCTTGAAGCCTCACACCAGCAACTTAGACTTCTACCTCAGTTCCTCCTTCCACCATCTTCACCCACCTCACAGAGACATCCAAAGTCACTATCAAAAGCACTACCTTAGCCAAAACTAATGAGAAATCTGGAGGCATCCTTATTGGAGACTTTGATGATGAAGAGCTGGGGGATGATTCTTAGGAACACCAGGTTACTCAATCAACAGCCAAGAAAAGCAGGGAAGCTACAGTAATCTTTCCTTTTTTGTTTCTTTTGATATTTTACACTACTGATTGATTTTTACAGACTACTGTTGCACTCACACTTAGTGATTCAGATAATAGCCTATATGATAATGGGTCTACTAGGGCTCTGTTCACTCAGAGTAGTGATGCATGGCCAGTACCTCGCCCCATGCCTGTTCCCACAAGGAAGGTGGTGGAAATTCTGGAGGTTTTATCTGCCAGCAAATTCAAAAACTTCAACAATGCTGTAAGTGATGGTGACCTACTATCTGATATTGATGACTATTTTATAGATATTAACTCACCCTAATTGGACTTCAAGCTGAAGACATTCCAACCTGTAGTCAAGCAAGATCCTGCTGACATGGGAGTGCTCATGAAGATGGTGTCAAAGTCACAAAATGCTTGCTGCACTACAAATTTGGTATGAACTTGGCCCTCAGCACAAATTCCTACTGACTTATGTATTTGTAGACATCCACAAAAACTGTAGATACACACTCCAGCAGCAAAGAGGGTAAAAACAGAACCAACCACAGTACCAATCAACATTACTCCTGCATAGGCCCAACAGCCTGGAGTTCAGCTCGACACACCTGTGGAATTGGTTGAGCCCTGAGCACAGTGTTAGAATCCTGGCCTACCTATGCTGGTCTGGGGGGATCAGCACTGGACCAAGAAATTCCTTTCAACAATACTCTTGTAGATGGGGAGTCCCAAAGAAGACCACATTTGGACCATTGCAGATACAAAATTGCTCAAGCATATTCAAGTTGTGTTCAATGCCATATATTTGGAGCTCAGCATTCAAGTGGTCCAGAATAGTGACATCTTCTACCTTGTACTGTTTTTTTTCTTTTTTACTTACAGTGGCTCAAAAAAGTGTCTGAATGTTTGTGCAATTTTGAGTAATTGGATCATAGCAAGCCAGCACCTAAGTATAACATATTGATATAGGGACATGTCTAAAAGCCCTACATCATGGTTCGAATCTGAGCTATATATCATGGGAACCAACCCTTATATGGGCAAGATATGGTAATTGTATTCTTATGACTCATTTAGACACTTTTTGACTTTATATTAAAATCACAAAATGAGACCATTCATACATAATATTCTTAATGAAAATGGTACCATAATAATAATATGGTCTGATTTTAATATTATTTGAATATATAAACCCACATAAGATCATGAAATTTAACATACTCATCATAAAGCCCATCTCCTCTGCTCAATAGGATAATATCCTTGTTTTCTCTACCTGTTACAACCATGCACGCCAAAGGTGCACAGGAGTAGGATGGACCAAGAATGACTTGGCTTCAGCTCATGCGCTGTGCCCCTTGCCCAAGTACATGCCCCTGATTTCAGACAGACTAGAATGGAGGTCCGGGGTGTTCCAGAACAAGTCCAGGTTGAATAACAGACTTGTCTGGCGGACGTCTGGAGTTGAGATGGTGAAGGAGAAACTGGAGTCGAGACTACCATTGGTAGAGTCTCAAGTAGAACAGAGATACAAGCTGAGGACAGAGGTATGGCTACTCCCAGACAAAGTCTGGAGTAGAAAAGGAACAAGGATAGACTACCTGGAGGTAGAGGCGGAGATGTAGTTTCCGGGACGTAAGTCTGAGAACTCAGAGGGGGTAACTAAGATTATTCAACCAGGGGTAATGACTGTGAGTAGCGAGAGTCCTATCCGGTATGGAGTCCAGAATAGGTGGTATGATGGAGGTGGGTCACCCTATGGGTAAATGAAGAGAAAATCAAAGGAGAGTAATCCTTAAGACTCTAGAGTAGGAGCAGACATGGAGATCCAGTCCAGTAGATGACAGAGGGAAATAGGACCCATAGGGTACAATAATATTCGAACTGAAGATCTACTAAGTTTTACAGGGGGTTTATATACTGTAAGTAAGTAGTGTCAGGATGAGTAAGGATGAGACCAGAGCTAGGAGTGGAGCACATGGAGGAGTGGAAGGGCTATGTATGTGACATATGGAAAGTTAGATAATAGACAGAATGGAACAATCAAAATGAACTCAGATATGAATGGGAAACAGATCAGATGAATAAGACGGAATATACATAACCAATAACCAGAGGGATAGGGGTTTTCTATATTTAGAAGTGGGTGGAACTTTGTGAATCAGGGCAGGAGACTAAAGCGAAGGTGACTGGAACACCTGGGTAACACCATATATGGTACATATTAGTAACGATTATGACATACCATACCTGTTACTAAGTAGGGGCGAAATCTCATGCTGCAGCACTTCAGCAATAGCTGTAGCACTCAACAGTGACTTCATAGAACTACAGAGGGATTGGTGTCGTGAACATTCTGGCTGCAGCCTTGTAGCGACTGTTTTTATGTAGTTTGACTTACCCTTACATTCCTTAGGTTATGTTCGCATTTTTACTGCTTACATAATCATCTCTCTCTTACCTGGACTTGATACCTGTCTTTACCTGGTGGTTTCTGGTTTCCAGTTCTTGGTTGCTCCCCATTAGTTTGGGTTATTCAGTAGCATCCCCCATTGTAGCTTTGTAGTTGTAGCTTCTTCAGCTCACTTCTCAGCTCCTGGAACGCATTTATCTGTTTGGTTTGGCAGTGACTTAGTTCCCTCATTCTTTTCCTCTCTATCTCTTGAGCCAGAGCCTGGTCAGAAACCCATTAGGGTCGAACATGTCTACTCCTTAGACATAGCAGCTAGACATAGCACTGACCCAACATATCTGCAAGCCTACTGCAGAGTTGTTACCCACATCGGTATCATAGATTATAGGGTAGATATGATAAGATCTCATCTAATCTGGTCACATGCCTTTTAGACTCCACACAATCAACACTGCTTCGGCCAGGCAATTACACCCACAATGTCCACACTATTTCCCACACTTCTATTCCCTTCACGCTCATCGTCGTGCACGATGAGCACCATATTTCACTCATTTTACTTGTTCTCTTCACACCTTTTGCGTCATCCATATCACCATTATGGCTGATGACGTCCACAGCACTCAACGGTACTCAACGGCACTCCCACACCTCACAAAGCTTCAGTGCTCAACACTCAGCACTCATGCCCATCCTAGTGCCCACCCTCGTGCCCATCCTTGTGTCCATCCTTGTGCCCATCCTCGCACCCATCCTCATGCCCATCCTCGCACCCATCCTCATGCCCATCCTCACACCCATTCTTGCACCCATCCTCGTGCCCATCCTCGTGCCCATCCTCTGTCATGCTACCTTGCTGCAAGCAGAACACGACAACCTCTTTGTGGGTTACAATGTCTCATAGTTGACTTGTTGTTCAAGATTCGTACCAGTGATTCATACCAGTACCACATCTCACCAGCACGGACCGCTCTTCAGACCTTCTTTGACAATGAACTTGTTTGGGCACTTGTCCGTTGTTCATAGCAAGTACTTTGCTATTCGCCTTGCAGTTTGTTGTGCTACATAGAATTTCTGACTCGCATCTCATACTTTAAAAATGTCTTTAACTAACAATATACATTTTCATGTCTATCTGCTACTCTCATCCAAATATCTATCCGATACTCTCATCCGAACTTGACTCGCTTGAGTCGATTATCACCTTGGTACTTTTTTTGGCAGTAGCTGCAGTTCTTTGCTTCCTTGGAATGTACACAACTTTGCCGCGTGCCTGGCGGGCTTGATTATCTGTCATGTGCTGTGAAAGCTCCTCCTCTGACAGAGACACCCATTTGCATTGATTAGACTGAAGAGCATCCAACAAAGTCTGAACCTGATTCCCACCACCAATCTTACTGGGATTCTGCACCGCTCCTGAAAGTGGCCAGTTAATGAGTGCAACACCGCAGTGTTCAACTATAGCACATTTGTAATTCCTATAGTTCATTTTCATCTTGCACAAGTCATTCTTTTCGAGCAGAATAAATCATGCAAGCCATTGATCAGCTATTAGATGTCAAAAGGTAGCAAAAACCTACCAAGTCTGTCTTGAATCAATTCACAGCACTCAGCAATGAGCTTATTGAGTGGGTGGGAGTTGTTGCTTATTACGTATTCATCTGTATGCCTCCGGTCAAAAGACCCATCGAGAGATGCTGAAAACATATGCACCGAGCTTGCCAACCACAAACACTTCTAACTTAAGGCTGAGATGTCGAGGTTCGACTCTGAGAATACTTGAAACAAACTTCTGTGCCTTCTCGGTGAAAAAGATTTTTGGCTCCAAGAGATCTTCGATCCCACCATGCACAGCAATATAGAAACCTTCCATACCTGTACAAGCGCAGAGTGCTGTCCACTAGATGACGAGGGGCACATGCAGTGAGTGAAGGCATATTACAAGACTACACACAGCACCTACCTCGTGATCCATGGATGTGAATGCGGCATTCATGTCATGCTGAACGGCCTTTGGATTAGCATGTGCAGCACTGCTCTTTTCTTGATGAGCCTGGAGTACCTGGGCATTGTAAATGTGCTTCTCTGCCACTGTGAGCCGTCTGTAAGCACGCAAGAGACCACATACCTTCAGACTTGTTTCCTTACCTTTCCGTGACCTCAGACACTAACTATCAGACTTATATCAGTAGCAGCCCCCTTTAGGGTTGAATGTTCTTGTCTTGCAAGTGAAGCAGCAGGCATAGCATTGACTTAACATTATATCTGCCTACTGCAGAGTAGTTTACCCACAACGTTAATGAGAGAATCATGCTGATCTTCAGGAATGTTCTCCTTTGCAAGAATAGCCCTCTAGCCTTGGGGACCATAACCCTCTAACTGATAGATGCAGCACCAGATTTCAGTCAATGCGGTGTGGTCAAAACGAATCCCCAAAAGAATGGTACTAATTTCATGACTAATGTGGTGGTAATCCGGGTGTTGACCAGGAGGTGGATCAGATGCCATAAGATAAATATGGTTCGTCACTGAAACACTGTCCTGAACGGAGCACAACATGGTTTGCATCTGTACCGAATTGGCTGCACGTCTGTGGTTGATGCGAGAGTTTGAGCGGCCAGTGACCTAGCATGATGAAAGGTACTGTTAGAAACTTGCATGAAAGCTTGTGGTTAGTGGGAACATGCCTTGGAGTTAGTAACAGCGGGGTCAGGTGCAGTGGAGACTTGTTGGTGATGGTCAGCTGCTAGGATGAAAGGAGGCGCCATTGGAAGAGGAGGGGAAATACCCAGACTCTGATTGACCTTAATGCGTGATGTCAATGGAGAAGGATGAACATCCGGACCCTCCCTCTCAGTAACAGTGAGGTCAGGTGCAGTGGAGACTTGTTGGTGATGGTCAGCTGCTAGGATGAATGGAGGCGCCATTGGAGGAGGAGGGGAAATACCCAGGCTCCAATTGACCTTAATGCGTGACATCGATGGAGAAGGACAAACATCCAGACCCTCCCTCTCAGCAATGCGCGGTGTCAAACACCTTGCTGACACCTTCTCAATGTGTGGCATCAAACACCTCACTGTCACAGCACTGCCCAGAATATCTCCTCCAGAAATATCACCCCCTGAAGATCCCTCAAGATTGCGCTGTTGTGATATTGGAGTGGACATGAAGTTTGGGTCGTCGAAAGTAAGATTGTTTGTTTCCAGAGTGCCTGTTGATGGGCTCCATGAAGACGGTGCACTGAGTAATGAAATTGTCGAGACTTCGCTGCTGTCATGAGATTGTGAAAATGATGAGACTTCACTAGTGTTGTGAGGTTGAGAATCAAGGAGACGATACCCTGTGCTTAGAGGATTGGGAAATAACAGCAAGTTAGATAGGAATGGAGGTGATCGCACTGTATGAGTGGCACATTTCATATTGAACTTTGCAATTCCTACACGGACATCAGTATGCATATCGATAGTAATTGCTATCTTCGTCGCTACTTACTTTTCATCATTGCTCTGGGAAGTTTAACCTTATCCCAACTGAACCACCGCTGGCGAACGAGAGGTGCAACCTCCCCAATGAAAATTTTGTGGATCTTTAGCAGACCATCTAACTCAGGCTCCTTGATTGGGGATGATGCCAACAGCGCAGTTGTGATCATAGGCAGAGAGCAACCGACACCACACAATTTATCAGATGTGAACGAAGCAGCGATCTTGAGCTCAAAGACATCTTTCTAGAGTAGATAGCAAGGTGTGGCCTTTAATAGTTGATTGATAAAATGATTTAATTGAATACATACTGCTTCTCCTTGCAAATCAAGGTAGTCCAGACAAGATTCTCTTGGGGTGAATGAAGACATGTTGGATGCAGAGACTTGTGCAGGTTCAGAATGAAATAGAAAGACAATGAACGACTTGTGAACATTTGAACAATGGCAGCGTTATTACGTTGTAACTCATAACTGATGATCTGATCACTAATGATGTAAGTTCAACAGTGCAACTTCAAGATTCTTGTGTCATCTGCACCTACTGATTTTGGGAGCATCCTCAAACCAGAAGATGTCGATGTCGATAGACTTCAGCTCTATCCACGTCTATTCTTGCGCCATCTGCACCTACTGATTTTTGGAGCGTCCGACAGACTTCAGCTTCATTCACATCTGTTCTTGCGCTGTCTGTACCTACTGATTTTTGGAGTGTCCTTGAACCAGAAGACATCGATGTCGACAGATTTCAGCTTCAACCGCATCTATTCTTCTATACTATGCAAGAAACATGATATGTAAGTACCTAAGTAATGAGACGCAATACAAGTTCGCCTAATTGTGTTGTTTCCTCCCTCACCATATCTTTGTTGTCATCATCATCAACATCTCCCAGGGCACTATCTAGACAACTTCCATCCTCAAGTTCAATTGGATCAGAGGCCTGCAGTGGTGGTTCTCCAGTAAAATGAGGGAGTTGATAGATTTTGTGAAGGTGCTGGCAATGGATATTGTTGGTGCAGTGGTGCTTGGCATACACGTCCTTCAATTTGGCCACTAGGAGGGGATCTTTAGTCACGAGTATGATAGCACTGCGAATCTTGTTGTCATCATGGTCAATCCAATGAGCGAGCCGTCAAATCTCCACATTAAGGCACAATATTTCCTCATGTGCCCGCTGTAGGAAACAACTCTGCAGTAGGCGGATATAATGTTGGGTGATTGCTATGCCTGCTGCTTCTCTTGCAAGGCAAGAACGCTCGACCCTAAAGGGGTCTGCTACTGATATAAGTCTGATAGTTAGTGTCTAAGGTCAAGGGAAGGTAAAGAAACAAGTCCGAAGGTATGCGGATCAAGTCCGGAGGTCAAAATGTTGGGTCCGAAGGTAATCTACCAAGTCCGAGGCGCAGGAAAGCGGGTCCGAAGCTTTGGGTCGTCAGGTTACGGATAATAGCAAGGGAATGGGTTCGGAAAGCGTCGGACTATGTCCGGAAACAAAGGAAAGTCAGGTAAAACAAATGGCAAGGGTTTCAGGTGCGAAGCGGGTGCGGAATGGGTGATAACCAGGTATATTCAACCAGGTAACAGATAAGGACAGGTATGTGACCAAGTAGATGGGAAGTCCCACCTACAGTAAAGTAATAAGCTTGGTCGTACTACCAGTCCTATATAACTAGCTACATAGAAATCCGGAATATCGAAAACAGGAAAACATCGGGTCCGGTGACAGGTAAACTAACATGAGGCGCTGCGGACGTGTGAGAACACAGGTAATAACGCTGTCTACTGCATCAGTCATGGGAAAAAAGCTACTACACACCTGTGGGGTCAGACGGAACAGACAGGACATAGGACGGATGGGTTTCTGAAGGTATGCGAGCGGGTCCAGTGCATCTCTGGTGGGTCCGAGGCTCGGAGAGCGCGGGAAAGCGTCGGGTTTGAGCGGGTTTCATCAGAGATGACTGGGAGTGACTGTACTGATGTCCGGACAACTGGGCTTTTGACGTACTCCATAAAATAGGCCTCTGCAGGGCTGTGGACAGAATGTTCACGACATCTCCTAGGGACTTTAGAATCTGACTGTCCGCAGTCAGCCGTTACCGGTGAAACATTGACAAACATGCAAGTTTGGCAACCAGGACATGCGGGTGATCACTGGTCATGACAGTAGTATGCGGGTAAACAGGGGACAATGAATCTGATGTATCCAAGGGTGTATGACAATGTCCGAAGGTATCCGCCGGGTCCGAAGCTCGGAGAGCGTGGGAAAGTGTCGGGTTGACAGGTGCGGGTTTGTGGGTAGTGCGAGAACATAGTCAAAAGTATCCGGGTATGTGGCGCATCACTGGGGGACAGGTGCAGAATGATAGGGTTTGTGTCTCAACATACTGCAGAATGTGCGGGAACAAGTCCGAGGGTATGTGGGTGCGCGGGAAAAGCGGGTCCGAGGGTGCGGGTGCGCGGGAACATGTCCGGAAGAGGTGCAAAAATGTGATTCTAGGAAAAGTCCAAGGTTTGGCGAGTACATTGTAGTGTGAGTACTTCAGAAGTGAAAATTCTCCAAGTGACGCATAACCAACAACTTCGGAATAGTCGAGCACTGGCCAAGGAGGATGTTGGATTGGGGCAAGTGCGTTGTACTTCTCCAATGCTGAGTGAATGGCTGCTGAACGGCACGTGATGGCTTTGGAAATGTACTTGTGCATTTTATATCCTATGGGAATTAAATATTAGTGAACCCTGCCACCAAAAATTGTGCACCTACCTGTACCAGCGAGATTGGCCTTTGACAGTTCAAACAGACATTGTACAACCAAGCCTTCCAGTTCCTCCACCACATGAACAAAGTGGTGTTCATGAAAGTACTTCAAAGCTGTCGTATACTCAGGACATTCAGGTGTCCAGCGCTGCTGAATATCATGCTGGCGCTCAAAATCAGCAACAACATTTAACTGTAATTCATATCTTTGAAGTGCGGCAGCATAATCAACTTTGAATGCCTTTGAATGATGACGTGTGGCAGCATTGAGACCCGAGGTATGCATAAAGTTGGTAGGCGTGTAAGTGAGGAATGGAACCAAAGTGACACTGCCATACATCGCTCTAGGGGTGCCAGCATTAGAAAAATCCCACAAATTATGGCGCTAAAAACAAACTCTGCATGTTTCAACTTCTCGAGGTTCTCAACGTAAGCAATGGCAATAGTGTCTGCCGTGGGCTTGGTGGCCACTTGGCCTAGGTATTCAGATTCCTCATCTCGCCATTTGAGAAAGTCTGCGTCAACAAGATCCTTGCATTGCTTGAATTCCTCAAGCTCAACAGAGTAATGCTCGATGATTTGCAGGGCTTGAACATAGTTGTTATAAAGAAAGCGACCTAAAAACGTTAAGCAAGATGTAACATAGCCATACTGATTCGTACTTAGCTTGGGGTACTTGTCTGTGTCCCACTTTTTGAAGTGAAGATCAAGGAATTGTACCCAGTGAAAGTGTGAAGTGTGCCGTATCAATGGTGCAGTACTGTTCGAGCTTGTGAAGATGTGCTCTCATGTTTCTAAATCTTCAATGCCAAGGCCAGCCAAATACAAAGGATGGTTTTCAAGTTGACAGCGGCAATTGTGGGAAAATCCATGGAATGCATTGATGACAAGTTGTAAATGTAGCTCCTCAGCTTTGTATCCAATCGAGCTAGCAGCAATAGTTTTCCTTGATGAGCACACAATGTCATGACCGATCGCTTGGTCATTTCCGCATACATCAAGCACTTTATTGACAGCAGCAAGTCCATATTTTGTACTGTTAATAATAAATTGAAGGAAGAAAATATATCCACAAAATATTAACGTACAGCTCGCCACTGTGTGCCATCTCTGTGACACATTCAATGAACCCATGACAGCAGGCAACAAGAAAGATGCCCATCTGATCAAATACCACAATCTTATTTTCTTCAATGGCTTTGGCAGCGGTCCAGTTCTCGGTGCACAATACAGTTGTTTGAGGTGCAGAATGATTATTACACACATCATCCTTGAAGTGCTTGACATCGGCCTGAGGGATGAAGTAATGACTGTGGAATATACATGGGTCAGATGTTCCTGAGCCATCCAGTCGTTTTGCAGACAAATCCCCATCCATGCAGTGAAGGTGGTGTGGTATTAATATTGGCTCATTTGGTTGCTTCATGTTATGCCGTCAGTAACGATATCATAGATGTACACACTTTTGAGACTTACCTCAAATGTACAGCATGGGCACGTGCCAGACATGGGCCAATTCTTATGGTCCCTGTCAAGTGACTGATCAATGTGCAGGCTTACACACCATAGAATATTCAAGTAGATATCAAACACTATTGAAAATTGTTCACACAGTTGTTGAAAATAAGTCACCTGCCAGTGCGTTGTGTGAATGAATAATTAATATAATAAAGGATAAATGTACATTGTGTAAGGTGTATAAGACTTTCATAAACGCTTGAATGCTAAACGATGATTGGAATCGTCGGATCTGGTGGTAAAGTTCCAAACATTGTAACCGAATAGCGACAGTAGGCTGAAGCAGAGAGCATCCAAGAAGTCCTATATGCAGAAGGGATGAGTTGGCAGGCTCGTCAACATGTTGCTGGATGGCAATAGAGGGTGTATATTCTAGAAAACTAATTAGTACTAGGAAGATTGTAACATGCATCCATCCTGCACTCACCTGAAATGCCAACTACAATAACATGAAATATAGAATGAGGTGCAGGGTCATTTTGATTCTCTTGTAAATGAGAGTGCTTCCAAGCAAGGTAGTCATCAACAAGCGCAGGAAGCTGCTCTTGCCAGGCAGCATGAGCCCATTGATGACACTGTGTTCGAGATTGTATATCATGGCATCCATGAATATTAGGGTCTCTGTAGAGAATGTGAATGATGAGTTAACAATAGAAAAACATGAAGGCCTACCGCTGTTGTGCACATCTCCTGAGAAATTCTGATACCAAAGGACCACCTGACTCCACCTCGTTGTTGTAGTCTTCATTGTCATTGTTGAATGTTGTATCTCCAAAGTCCATAGGCTCGGAAAAGTCAGGACATGCCTCCAACTGAGCCTCAGCAACAAGCTCTCGCATGTGTTGGATATTTTCTGTTGAGATAGGTAAATTTTAAAGGCAACTAGAACTACCAACATACCTCGTGTTTCTTGATGTTGCCTTGCCTCTCTTGATAGCCACTCCTGGCGAATTCTTGTGAGAGATGCAGTACTGGTGCGAATCTTCAATGACGAGTCGACTAGAGACATTGTAACCCATGAGGAGGTTGACATGTTCTGCTTGTGGCAGCCCATGATGGTGGTGAAAAGGACAAGTGAGGAAGAGATTAAGCTACACACCTACATATATATCACACCACATGTCAGTTCACACGAGGTATCATGGCAGAGGATGGGCACGAGGATGGGCATGATGATGGGCACGAGGATGGACACGAGGATGGGTGCTGTCGATCTTCGTTGCTGATCAGTTGTAAACCACAACAAAACAACAAACCTAGCAACGCTACTGCTCAGTGGTCCTTATGCTGAGAAGCACTGGGTACAGTAGTTGTTCAGTTGGGTGGCCTGACCCTTGGTAGTGCACCACACACTTTGAGTGTGAGGGGTTTAGGTGTTGGAGGATAGTAGATGAGCACAACTAAGTCTGGGATGATCTAGCTGTGTTGGAGGACGAAGAAAGAGGGCAGCAAAGATGATGGACTGGGCTGAATGAATAGAATGGCAGTGGGACAGTGTTCCAGGTGAACAAGGTCCAAGAAGACGTGGAAGGATGAAAAATGCGAAGCCAACTGAGGCTTCAGAGAGAACTGGACATGAAATGGTGAACTGGATAAGTTGATTTTTCTGTAGCTAAAGTACAGGGTTTATATAGAGTAGAGTACCTGCGTACGTCTGTGTATGCAAAGCAACACTCCAGGCAATGAGTAGGGCAATGAAGAGGGCAATGAAGAGGGCAATGAAAGGGGGGAATGGAATGAATGTGCTGCACTTCAGGGGTAATGACTGAGCAATTTCGAAAAATAGAACAAATCCTATGCATAAGAATGGAGAATGAGTCATAGGGATAAAGAATGAGTCATAGAATGAAAAAGCGATGATAAAGCAGGGCTGTGACCATTACAAACCATGACTCATGACCTGAGTCATCATGACCAATTGCTATGCAAGCATGACAAAGTGCTGTGCGGTGATGATGCAAGAGCTGTGACGCAGCAATGATGCAGCATATGGGCAGTGGAGAATGGAATGGAGTGATAATGCTATGATGCCATGATGGTGTGATGATCCGAATGCTCTGCTGCAGAGATGTCATGTGGTTATTGGTGCAGAATGTCGACATGCAGGGATCATGGGATATACACAGTCTGTAAGACGCTTCCCCAGCATGATAAAGGGATTGGTCATCTGCATAGGGACTTGGTTGTTTGCAATCTCTGGTGAGCATTAGGATGGAATGGCATGATGTCCACAGTGATCATGAAGGTGAGGTGCGAGTGGATAATGGTTTGAATGGTTCAACGAATATAAGCCGCTGAAGAGGATTGGAAATGGTAGGGTGATGAGGACAGGTTGAATAAAGACGTGGTTTTCAATGTATTAGTGCAATTTGGCATGGTCTGGCTGATGCTGAGGTTGTCTGAGAGTGTAGTGGGTGAAGATGGGAGAGCGTTGGAAGCGTGTGAATGGGGGAAAGGTGAATAAACCTCGTTGAATGCAAAATGCCGTAAAAATGCGGGATGCCGTAATACTGTTGAAAATTGCTGAAAAATCGAAAAATTAAAGGAAATGAAGGGAAACAAATGAAAAGGTGAGTAAGGAATGATATGGGAAATGAAGATAAAAACCATGTTCTCGCTACCAAACACATTTGGTGCGTGACAGCGCGAGGGTGGGCACTAGGATGGGCATGAGCGCTGAGTGTTGAGCACTGAAGCTTTGTGAGGTGTGGGAGTGCCATTGAGTACTGTTGAGTGCTGTGGATGTCGCCAGCCATAATGGTGATATGGATGATGCAAAAGGTGTGAAGAGAACAAGTAAAATGAGTGAAATATGGTGCTCATCATGCACGACGATGAGCGTGAAGGGAATAGAAGTGTGGGAAATAGTGCAGATGTTGCAGGCGTAATTGCCTGGCCGAAGCGGTGTTGATTGTGTGGAGTCTAAAAGGCATGTGACCAGATTAGATGAGATCTTATCATATCTACCCTATTATCTATCTATCCTATAATCTATGGTACCAATCCCTCTGTAGTTCTATGAAGTCACTGTTGAGTGCTGCAGCATAAGATTTTGCCCCTACTTAGTAACAGGTATGGTATGTCATAATTGTTACTAATATGTACCATATATGGTGTTACCCAGGTGGACTGGAAGCAGAGGCATAGCCTGAGTGTAATTGTATGGAATAATGAAGGGAGAGCTGGAAATAGTAATGATTGTAAGATAGGGGTTGCAGAGGCAGATGATGCATGCGACGGGTGGAGACCTGTATGGTCAGTGGAGTATGGAGATTAGATAGAGCCAGAGTGGATGGAGATTAGATGATCTATAAGACCGAATAACCAGAGATGGGTGAGGTGGAGTACAGAGGTATTGAGGGGTAAAGGGGAGTGGTATAATGTTCATTGGTTCCAGCAGAAGCAGTACCGGTCTACAGGAGGTTCTGGAGGTTTGAGGGATTGGAATAGGGGCAGATTAGATAGGAACTGAATACTGATTATAGGGTTAGGGTTGAGAGAAGCACTGATTTGTGCACAGAATATGACACTACCTCTGGTTTATCTATCAGGAATATTGCTTCCAAAACTGGTCTTGGCAAGTCTACTATTGCTACAGTTATAAAGAAGAACATACCAGATAAGGAAAATGTCAAAATAGGATGTCCTACTAAGCTTACCCCATAGAACAAAAGAGCTGTTGTTCATCAAATTTTGTCTGGCAAGGCTTCAAATGCTGTGCAAGCCACCAAGTTCATCAATTCCATTATCTTTACTCCTGTCTCCATCCAAACAATCAGAAACACCCTTAAGGCAGCCAATCTTAAGGCTGTAACCAAGAAGAAAAAACCTCTTCTCTCAGCAGCTTATAGGAAGAGAAGACTAGCCATTGCTTTAAAGCACCAACATTGGACTGTGGAAGACTGGAAGAAGGTTATTTGGTCAGATGAAACAAAAATCAATAGAATGGAGTCAGATGGTCAGGAATATGTGTGGAAAAAGGCAGGAGAACCCCTAGGAGAAAGAGAAGTCAAGGGTACACTGAAGTTTGGAGGAGGAAGTATGATGGTATGGGGCTGCATGGGGTGGAATGGTGTTGGGATTCTCTGTGAGGTGGAGGGAAGGATGAATGCAGGGCAGTATATCTCCATCCTAGAGGAGTGTCTACTCAAAAGCATGCAGGAGTCAGGAATTGATGAAGAAGATATTATCTTTCAATAAGATAATGACCCCAAGCATACCTCAAAGCTAGCCACAAATTGGTTTGAAGACCATGACATTAATGTTTTATCATGGCCAGCACAGTCTCCAGACCTCAATCCCATTGAACATCTCTGGGAATTACTTAAGAGACTACTTGCTGCCTATCAAGATCCTCCAAAGGGGCTATTTGAACTATGGGAGAGAGTTGCAGTAGAATGAAAATTGCCAAAGAGGAGTGTCAGAAATTGATAGAAAGTATGCCTAGAAGGGTTGCAGCAGTTATTAAAGCCAAGGGGGGCAACACAAAGTACTAGAATCATACAATAAGATTGGTTTAATACAAAGTCAAAAAAGTGTCCGAATGAGTCATAAGAATAGAATTACCATATCTTGCCCATATAAGGGCTTGTTCCCACGCTATATAGCTCAGATTCGAGCCATGATGTAGGGCTTTTAGACATGTCCCTACACTCATATGTTATATTTAGGGGCTGGCTTGCTATGATCCAATTACTCAAAATTGCACAAATATTCAGACACTTTTTTGAGCCACTGTATATGATATATGATAATAATACCCAGGCCTTTGACTAGACCATGCAAAACCTTTCTGAGTGGCATAGCAACTTTGGCTCAACTGCAATTGCAATTATCATTGATTTCCTGATGAGTGACAAGGAATGTGACCCACAGGTCCTTGCAGGCCTCCTCTTGAAGAATTTTGCCTTTCTTTTTGGAGACATGGACATATGTAATCCACTCAGAGTGTATCATTCTGTCTTTATGCTTTGACTCTTTGGAAAGGCACACCTCACTGCCATCAGTGGCCATGTCAGTGTTCCCACACTCAAGACTCATGTTCTAGTATTGAGTAGAATGGTAGGCACCATCTCACTTTGTGCTGCAGCTATAAGGCTTCTTTTTTTATGTTGCATATTACTATTGACAATGTTTCTGTAACTCAAGTGCACCATGGAAATGATTGCCACTGGTGATATTAAGGCAGAGAACATTTTAGCATCAGTGTCGTCCAGCAAGACAAATATCATTGATAGGGTTTAAAAAGTCCAGTTAAGTCCAGTCTTTTGACCAATTTTAAAAAGACCAGTATGAAAAACAACTCTGCAGTAGGCCTACAGATGAAATGTGTTGAGTGAATGCTATGCCTGCTGCTTCACTTACAAAGCAGGAGCATTTGACCCTAAAGGGGTCTGCTATCTGATACAAGTCTGATAGTCAGTGTCTAAGGTCAAGGGAAGAAACAAGTCCAATATGCAAGAAAGTGGATCCAAGGATCCAGGGATTGGATGATGGGGAATAGTAAGAGAAACAGGTAGAGAAAGTGTCAGACTATGTCTAAAAAATAATGTAACATCAAGAAAAATAAATGACAAGAGTCCAGGTATGAAAACAGGTGAGAACCAGGTATATTCAGCCAGGTAACAGGTAAAGACAGGTATGAGACCAAAATAGGTACAGGTGGGAGAATGAGGAAAAGCAAGAGGTAAAACTATGCCAGTGTGAGGAATATCATCACTCTGGCCTCACAACGACCTATTCCTCCGTATTTCACTAAGCCCAACAAACGACACACTCATCCCATCCAATTTCACTGATTGATCTTCTGTTGTCCGTCCGTCATCCGTTGGTCATGGACATCCACCGGACCTGTTATCATGGAACAGAAGCCTGCCTTAGTCTTCGGGATCCGTCTACCCATGTCCTGCCTATGTCTGTCCTATGCCCATTGGTGCATTATCAGTTATATTTGTCTTATCTGATTGTTGGCAGCCTATTTATGAAGTGCTTTCCCATGCATGAGGCCGCTTAGTAGTTTACATATTTACTGTACCAAGCACTCGCTACGGACTCACCTGAACTTACTGCGCTCGCATAGATACTTCCGGTTTTGTATGGACTAGGATAAATAGTCACGCTGGACTCTGAAATAATCACTTCCTGATACCTCCTTTGACTTCATGTTTGAGTTTGCGTGAATGGAGTCACCACTAGCTATCTCACGGATAACTATCGGACCTCGCATGGACTTATCGTGGGATCCAGTACAACTTCTGGAGTCTCGATGTAGGTTCTAAGTACCCGGACCTGGACCTAGTACCTGTTCACCTCAATACCTAGACACAACCCACCTTTCCCTACCAGAACCCGTCTGCACCCGCTCTGTCATTTTTGCTAGACTTGAGTATTGTGCATCCACTATACAGTGGCTCAAAAAAGTGGCTCAAAAAAGTGTCCCAATGTTTGTCCAGTTTCATGTAATTGCATTATGGTGAGTCAGAGTGTGAGAATATAATGTGGCACTGCGGATGCATTTGGTAGTTCTACCTTCTGGTGTGAATCTGGGCTATGTGGCTTGGGAAACGGAGCTTATAGAGCGGAGATATGACCATTCTACAATTGTGACTCATTGGGACACTTTTTTGACTTTGAGTTTAACAACTGTAATCTTTATTGTTCTGATGTTTTATGCTTCCTCCCTTGACTTTAATCATTGCTACTAGTCTCATAAACATATTTTCTATCAATCTGGTACATTTCTCCTTGAAAATATTTCCCTCCTCTTCTCCAAATCTCTTCTATAGCTCACATAGCCCCTGTAGATGATTTTGATATTTCCAGTGATGCCCAATAGGGTTGATGGTTATGAACTATGTTGTTGATGATAACAAAGTAATATTATGGTCTTTAAATCATTTTGTGACCACCTTTGAGGTATATTTGATGTCATTATCCTCTACTATGATAATCTTCTCTTAATTAATACAAGACTTCAGTATGTTTTTAAAGCTCCTAAAGCTATTTGAGTCAAAAAATTCATTAGCTTCATGGTATACACTAATGTCATCACTCATACTGTTAGGGCCACTCTTGCTACAGTCGGTGTTAAGGCTGTAACATGGAAGAACAGCCATTGCTTCTAGAGGCTCATATGACAGGTACTATTTTCTACTTCAAGCACCAGTGCTACTGGACTGCTTATGTCTAGGAATGTTTTACCTGGTAATATGAGACAAAAATAAATAATATATGATTATATTTATATAGGAAACTAAAGGGAAATGACTTGAGGTAAGAAAATCTTACAAAACATATAAGTTGATAGAGGATAATCTGATAGTATGGAGACTGTATGAAGTAAAACTAAGTAAACTCAATATGTGGTAGAGGGGCAGATATGTGTAGAGTGATATACTTTTCATGTTAGAATGATATCTACTCAGAAACACCTATAAGTTGGATATTAATTAAGAAGAAATTATCACAGTAGAGGATGATGACATCAAATATACCTCAAAGGTGGTCACAAAATGATTTAAAGACCATAATATTACTTTGTTATCATCAACAACATAGTTCATAACCATCAACCCTATTGGGCATCACTGGAAATATCAAAATCATCTACAGGGGCTATGTGAGCTATAGAAGAGATTTGGAGAAGAGGAGGGAAATATTTTCAAGGAGAAATGTACCAGATTGATAGAAAATATGTTTATGAGACTAGTAGCAATGATTAAAGTCAAGGGAGGAAGCATAAAACATCAGAACAATAAAGATTACAGTTGTTAAACTCAAAGTCAAAAAAGTGTCCCAATGAGTCACAATTGTAGAATGGTCATATCTCCGCTCTATAAGCTCCGTTTCCCAAGCCACATAGCCCAGATTCACACCAGAAGGTAGAACTACCAAATGCATCCGCAGTGCCACATTATATTCTCACACTCTGACTCACCATAATGCAATTACATGAAACTGGACAAACATTGGGACACTTTTTTGAGCCACTGTAGCTTGATAATGGACCATTGTGCAACATCACAGACTATCATGCAACATCACAGACTCTCCTTGCATAGGCCTCACAGATCATAACTCCATTGGTTTGCTTCCTTCGTACTTATTATTCAAGGAACTACTCTCAGTAGCAATCCCTTTGGGTCGACTGATTATACTCGCACTCATTCGGATTGGCTGTCTATCACTATAGGCTGCACTCCAAATTTCTTTCTCACACCAGACAATGTCTAGAGTAGAAATAATTGGAGGCAGACTACCCAAAGGTAGAGCCAGAGGTGCAGTCCCCAGATATGTACCTGGAGACTTTAGTGATAGTCAGAGTATAAAGGTTCAGCTCCAGGTAAGGACAGGAGTAAAGGTGAAAGATAACCAGATGGAGTTTGGAGTAGTAACCAAAAGGGAGGTCACTCTAAGTAAAGCAGAGGTACAGTCAATAGGGCTTAGATCCTATGACTCAAAGTTGGAAAAGACATGAAGATTTAATCCAGAGAAAGAGAAGAGGAACAGGACCCATAGGGTACAATAATATTTGAACTGGGGTGCTACAGAGATATACAAGAGTTTATATACTGTAGGACTACTAAGAAGGATCAATAAGCAGGAGTCCAAAGATATGTGTGGAGCACATGGAAATGTATTAGTAAGTATGTCTGGATCATATGGAATGAAACCGGAAATTAGACAGAGCATGAATTGATAAGTAAGACAGGAATGTACATAGCTGAAGACTGGAGACAAAGGGGATAACCAAAAAGGAGAAAGGGTCTGGCTTAGTAAATTGTATATATGGAGGTCTGGTGATTGTGGGAACTAGAGGCAGAGATGGAGATATGAAAAAGTGTGGAATGAGTCCAGAAAATGAAGGAAAGGGTTAGGTGATTTGCCAAGGAACAGAGCCAGAGGTAAGACATAGTGAGAGGTCAGATCTGGAGTCCAAGGAAGAACATAGCAGAGATCAGAATTATGGAATGTGTAGCTATTAAGGGATAAAGAGGACTAGGCCAGACTTCTACTAAGTCCATCAGGGGTGATCACAGGTTACTTGATTTCTGGAGGTCTGGATATTGTAGACAGGAGAGGTCCAGAACGGACTGAATGCTGATTTCAGAATGAGGTTTAAGATTTGATAGGGGTGTGTGTGTGGGATATGACAGAGCATGTGAGCAGGTCCAATGGCTATCCAATGATATCTGAGGGTAGTCCAATGGTACTCTGATAGTAGTCTGTCAGGTCTGATGTTTGGAGTGTGTAGGAAAGTGTCAGGTTTTAGCAGGTTTCATTGGGGATGACTGGTCTGATATTTGAACAAAGTGGGCTTCTGACATACTCCATAGAACAGGCATCTGCAGGGCTATAGATAAAATGTTGATAACACTGGACCCAAACTGGTCTGTGTAAACTTAACCTTATACTGCAACCTGGACTGAACTCTTGGAAACCAGTCAAGTACAGTGGCAATGTGATTCACAGTTAGTTGCCAACTGGTTGCATCTGCAACCAGTCCATAACTGTGTAGGACTGGTTAGGACTGCTTGTAAAATGACAGAAGTCTACTATGGGCAAAATTGGTAAGTATACAATGTGTTTGCAGGCAGGATAGTATGAGTATACTGACTATTGCTCTCATCTTGGTGCTGAACACTTTGAACAGTTACAAATGCTCAAATTCTCATGGTGCAAGTCTTTCACTGACTCTGCTCAAGCAAACCCAGGTATTGTTGAGGAGGTTTCACTAGATGAATTCAAAGATTTCCTTCTTATGAATGAGGACATGGTGGAGTGGGAGAACAAAGCTGACAAAGTCAAAACCATTTCATATGAGTCTATGTATCTGAGTCATGTTTATGTATTGCATAGCTAAATATCTGTGTTTCAGGCAACTAGTCCTGGTATTGACTGGTTGCAGTCGACTTTTCATGGTAAAAGACAAGGATTTGATGTTGGCAGAGAAGAGTCTGTGGACCTTGTGCATGCTTCTCAAGAATGAACAGGTCAACTACATTGTTCACATGAAATCACATGACCTGTTGGGGGGTGGTTGACCTAGGTGACTTGTTTCTCTGTAATATGTATGTGCTAACCTATCTCCAAGATGTCCCTCCTCAAAGCACACATTTCATCAAACTTCCAGCCAAAATTTTCTCAAGGTACATGGTTCTCTTCTTCTGTGAACTGAAGCACACCTGTGTAGCACTTGCTCTACATCCCACAAGTCCATCACCTTGCCAAAACCTGCAACATTGAAGTCTATTGCTACCCTTTCTCACACTCTCACAGAAGTCTGTTGCAAATTTGGGAGCATTCAAACATGAAAAACTTTTGTGAGCTACATGGCAAGGCGAGATCTCAGAGTTACATTATGGAGTGTGTTCTTGGACAAGGTGGGAGTAGATGGCCATGATGAAGGGGCTGATCATTAGTTGGCCAAGCTTGCATGCTATGAAGTGACATTTTTGTGAGGGCAGAAGTGTGACTCTCGTAGTACTCAGCCATCATCTGTGCTCTGCATTGTCCTTCATTTGCTGACAGCGGCTTCGAGAACCAGAACACAATGTAGTTTACTTGTCTAGACCATGGTCTATAGCCTGATGCTGTCAAGTATATTCATTGAAGTGAACATGAGGTCTCGAACCCTGGACAGTGGTGTAGGAAACAATCTGGCTACAGCCCTGCAGGACATCATTTCCCCATGGTAGTCAACCAGAGTACTCACAGTCCGAAGTTGTTCCAAGTACATGCAAGCAGCTCTGGACAGTTGCGCCCAGTTACGCACCTTCGCGCAACGATGTGGTTAGCCCTGCATGCCCAGTTCTGGATTGCATCGCGTTGCATCTTGCATCGGTACTTCGCATCGTCCTGTCCATGTCCATCCATCCCCACTGGTGCATTATTAGTCCTTACCTGTTGTCTATTGATCGTTTGCAGGCTGTTTTACATACTTTTCCCATGCATGAGGCCAGCTTAGCGTTATTACATCTTATATCACTCCGGACTCGCTTGTACATATGTGATCGCCTGCATAGTCCCGGATTCATATGGACTCATATAAATACTCGCCCAGGACTCATAACTACTCACTTTTTTACATTCCCTTCCTTTGAGTCGGTGTTGCAGGAGTCACTAGCCTTAGTCTACCTCATTCTTTGTTCTTGCACAATTGATTGCAGTTCTCCCTATCTTGCGCTTGACCTCTACACTCCTTGAGTGTTCGGCCCTTGCTAGTTATACCTAGAAACCTCATCACATAAGTTCCAGAACAGATCCCGGCAAAACTTTGCATCGCGTCCCATATACCTGGTACCCTTACCCGTCATACCCGTCACCCATTACCTGGTACCTGGACTCGTATACCTGGCTCCCTTCTAGTTATATCTGCGCTCTCTTGCTCCGCGTCTGCACCGCACTCGTCTCACAACTCATCCACATATCTGCATCTCGTATCTTCACCGCATAGCTTGCAGAGTCCGTCGCATAGATCATAATACCCAGCTGCACTTGTCCCTTCACTCTTGCAAACTTGAGGAACTGCTCTCGGAGCTATCCCTTTGGGTTGACTACTACTCTCGCACCAAACAGGATCGACACACTATCACTATAGTGCGCTTCTACGATTTCTCCCACAGTGGGATATCTGGATTTTTTTCAGTGGTAGTTGAGGGAACTGTGCTAGCTCAGATTGAAGGAACCAAGGGAGGTACAAGTGATATCAGGGTATATGATCTCAATTGCACCATGATTGCATACCAAAAGTTTAGTGTCCAAAATAGGACTGAGTGTTTGATTTGAGCAATTTCCTTACCCTTTTTAGGTGCAGCTGACTTGGAATTGTTGTCTAGATTATTTGTTCCCACTGTCACTGGGCTCTGATCTTCCACTCAGCACCATCCTGAAGTCTTATGGCTTACAGATTCTGTCTGTGAAATAGCCAAGGACAAGCTGTCAAACTTTTACAGATATATTTTTTCTTATGAGAAGCCACCCATTGGCATTATTTAATAGTTTGATAGATGTACCTTGACAGGCTGCAAAAGGGCATCAGAGAACTTATAGATACCCTTGCATTGCAGTATAGGGCACTAACAAAGGACAGCAGGATTGAGAAGCTCAGGTTAGATGATCTCAAGGACGACCTCACCAACTCCACATGAGGCTACTCATTCATGCCTAAGGATCCATTTCATAATGAGTGCCATTCACTCCTTCTCTTAGTGACAGAGTTGAACCTTGTTGTTATTGACAGTGGTGGTTACATTGCCTGGAACATTCCAGATCAAGGACTTCCTCAGACATACTTTGTGCATCTGGGAGCCCCTGTATCACTTGCTTTATATAACCACCCACATATCATCCCATGGCACTCAATTTCTTGAGCACCAAATTTGCAATGCTGAGAGGAATTGCAATCTCTTCATACAAGGCAATGAGATGTTCATACTGACTGGATACAACAAGACCACCAGCATCACTGATTGTTATGCTTGCATGCCTGGTTTCATCCCCAAGGAAGTCATCTCTTGGGTCCTTGAGCTGTTAGGAGGTGGGTTATGCACTGCTGAGGCAATTCTAGCTGGAGTTGCCTACAGCAGAGAAGCAGAGCATCAGTACAGAATGTGAGTACACCATAAGCTATAAACCACATACAACAGATCTCACTGCATACCCCCTGGAATTTCAGATACATATGCATTGGCGATGGCAAGAGGATCAGTCCTATGGCGTTCTTGGCTTATGTACTGAGCTGGAACACAGAGTATTTCAACTGCTGCTGGGGAGTAAGAGATTTCCAGCAGGGCATGATTACCATGGGGCACAAGTTCATCTATCTTAATAGGATGTTCACTGAAACTGATAACATCCTTGCTGAGTCTGCCAATCATTCAACAGAAATCAATCATGGACACTATGCTGTTGTCCATGGAACCATGCCTTGATTGTCTAATAATACCGTGTGCCACCAGAGATGGCTTGGGGGTCAGTGGAGCAGGTTTCTGGGCTTTGGCCCTTTGCCACCCCAAGTACCAGTTTGACTCAGTTGTCAACCAGCAGTCAATGGCAATAATGTTCAGTCAATATCTGCCCAAGTAGTAGCTGCTGTCAATCTTCATTGCTGGTCTGTTGAAACCTTCGACAAAAACAACAAACCAAAACAATGCTACTGGTCAGTGGTTCCTGTGCTTAGAAGGCTGGTTCAATAGTTGTTCAAGAGAGTGGTCTGACCCTGGTAGTACTCCAAACACTTTGAGTGGTGGAAGGTTTTGATGTGTGGGAGTTGGAATAGACGAGCTGCACACATGGCAGCTGACTGGAATAGATGCTGGACTGGAATAGACATGGAAGCAGAGTGACAAAGTTCCAGGTGAACAATGTCAAGAATGATGACAGAGGACTGAAAAATGCAAAGCATATCTGAGGCTTCAGAGGGAAATGGACATGGAATGTGAACTGAAGAAGTTGATTTTTCTGTAGCTAAAGTATAGGGGTTTATATAGAGTAGAGTACCTGCATACATCTGTGTATGCAAAGCAACGCTCCAGGCAATGAGTAAGGCAATGAGGAGGGCAATGAAAAGGGGGGGATGGAATGAATGTGCTGCGCTTCAGAGGCAATTACTGAGCAATTTCGAAAAATAGAACAAATCCTATGCAGAATGAATTATAAGAATGGAGGATGAGTCATAGGGATAAAGGGTGAGTCATAAGGATAAATAATGAGTCAGAGAATGAAAAAGTGATGATAAAGCAGGGCTGTGACCATTACAAACCATGACTCATAACCTGAGTCATCATGACCAATTGCTATGCAAGCATGACAAAGTGCTATGTGGTGATGATACAAGAGCTGTGATGCAACAATGATGCAGCATATGGGCAGTGGGGAATGGAATGAAGCAATGATGCTATGATGCCATGTGGTTGTTGGTGCAGAATGTCGACATGCAGGGATCATGGGATATACACAGTCTGTAAGATGCTTCCCCAGCATGATAAAGGAATTGGTCATCTGCATGGTGACTTGGTTGTTTGCAATCTCTGGTGAGTGTGAGGGTGGAATGGCATGGTGTCCACAGTGATCATGGAGGTGAGGTGCAAGTGGATAATGGTCTGAATGGTTTGACAAATATAAGCCGCTGAAGAGGATTGGAAATGGTAGGGAGATGAGGACAGGATGAATAAAGATGCGATTTTCAACATATTGGTGCAATGTGGCATGGTCTGGCTGGTGCTGAGGTTGTCTGGGAGAGTAGTGGGTGAAGATGGGAGAGCATTGGAAGTGTGTGAATGGGGGAAAGGTGAATCAACTGTATTGAATGCGGGATGCTGTAATACTGTTGAAAATCGAAAAAATCAAGGGAAAGGAAGGGAAACAAATGAAATGATGTGTAAGGAATGATATGGGAAATGAAGATATAAATAAAAAAACCATGTTCTCACTACCAAACACGTTTGGTGTGTGACACCGCTGTCATGAACATTCTGTCTGTAGCCTCACAGAGACCCATTTTACAGAGTACATCAGAAGCCCAGTTTGTCTGGACGTCAGAACAGCCATTCCCAGCCATCCCTGACAAAAGCTGCTCAATCCGACACTTTCCCATGCTCTCTGAGCCTCGGACCCACTCGCATACTCCAGAAACCTGTCCATCCTATGTCATGTCCATCCCATTGTGAGGAACATTCTCCCTGTAGCCTCACAAAGGCCTATTTTACGGAGTACATCAAAAGCCCAGTCATCCGGAAGTCAAACTAGTCACTCCCAGTCATCTCTGATGAAACCCGCTCAAACTCAACACTTTCCTGCACTCTCCGAGCCTCAGACCCACCAGACTACCCTCAGAGATCCACTGGACCCACTTGCATACCTTCGGAAACCCGTCCATCCTATGTCCTGTCTGTTCCATCCAACCCCACTGGTGCATAGTAGCTTATTTCCCATGATTGATGCAGTGGACAGCATTATTACCTGTGTTCTCACATGTCCACAGTGCCTCATGTTAGTTTACATATCATTGGACCTGATATTTTCCTATTCTCAGTATTCTAGACTTCCACATAGCTAGTTATATAGGACTGACAGTATGACCAAGCACATTACCTTACTGTAGGTGGGACTTCCCATCTACTTGGTCACATATCCATCCTTACCTGTTACCTGGCTGAATATACCTGATTCTCACCCGTTTTGCACCCATCTTGCACCTGCAACCCTTGTTACTTGTTTTCCTTGACATTCCCTTGTTTCTGGACATAGTCCAATACTTTCCTTACCTATTCCCTTGCTATTCCCTGTAACCCAACAACCCAGACCTTTGGACCCATTTTCCTGTACATTGGACTTGGTAGTATACCTTCAGATCCAACATTTTGACCCTCAGATTTGTTTGCATACCTTTGGACTTGTTCTCTTGCCTTTCTGCTGACCTTAGACACTAACTATCAGACTTATATCAGTAGTAGACCCCTTTAGGGTCAAGCGCTCTTGCCTTGCAAGTGAAGTAGCAGGCATAGCATTCACCCAACATTATATCTGCCTACTGTGGAGTTACTTCACACACCACAACAGGATGTCTCTTGACATCATTCCTTACCAACCAGGTCCAGCAAGCGCTGGTGCAAGCTGTGACTTCAGCAGTTCAGATTGCTGCCAGGCACTACATCCCAGTCCAGCTCTCTTCCTCCAGTCAGTGTAGGATATCGCAAACACCATCTGGAACACATCACTGAGTCAGATTATGATGAGGAATCCAGAACTCTTAAGCCACTTCTTTGTCAACATCTTCAACCAATTTTTTATCAAACCTCCCAGAAGATCCACCTTCCCCTTGCTAAAACTTCTTTTGCACCTGGAGAGCACATGGTGGTGGAATTTTTGAAGAGCCTACAACACCACTTACTCTAGCAATGCACAAAAGTGCAGGTTCTCACTATTTTGGACTTCATCAAGCTTCTTTGACTTATGTGTTTCCACCAATTGACCATAAAGATAATGATAGGAGTCTCCCATCATGCAAGTGTTTGGGAGGGACCAGAACTCTGGGCTGCATCATCATTGCAAGGTGCCCCATGTGATCCCACATTTTAATTTTGAACACATATGCAGATAGTTTCAGCAAGCACCAGCTTGCTTGTGTAGGGCTGGTATGAAGGTTTGTGGTGTAGTTGGTCACATACATGGTGTTGGGTCCACTGGTATTTTCATAGCTGTGCAAAATCTATGGTTTCATCAGCTTCATATTTATGATAAGTCATCTGTAGACTCACTTCAACCGTACAATTGAAATAAACCTTGAGGGGAGGTATCTGATGTGACCTCTAAGATAAGGTGATGTTCTTGCAAAGGGTGTGGGGCACACTATATGATTGAGATACCTTGCTGTTTTGCCTTTCAACCATTGATTCCTATATTCCATGTTCTTTGCTTCCACTTGAGGCCCTCATCCATCACCTTCAGAGAGAGACTTTGGACATGTTGTCCGAGTCAATTCAGTGCCTCCCCTCAGACAGTTGTCCTGTTTTTTACAGTCACTCTTGAACCAAGATGTCTAATGGCCTTGCTTGTCATATACAGGTGTTATATTTACAAGTGATGGGTGCTGGCGTATTGTATGATATCTGCTCTCACACTTTCTTTTTATTGTTCCATCTTGCATGCCAGATTCTGAGTATGTGTTGAAGGTCCTGGAATTTGAGTATGGGTCAGTGGTCATACAAACTCTTTCTCACAAAATATTGTCTGTGGGTGCACAGCATAAGTTGCCGCACCATGAACATAAGCAGAAGCAAGTGCTTGCAGCCTAACTGGTGTCAGTCAAGCATCAGTGTACTTGACCTGTTCCCATACCTCAGGATACAGTACTCAACTCTCTACAGCAATATTATGATGCTTCACAGTGGTCAACCCTGCCCATCTATACTGTTTGTGCACAGTATCAAGTTGATTGTCCAGTCATGACCATCTCTGTAGGCATGTCCCCTCTGTACCTCGAGTCTCTGCATCTGACGAATCTGTTTATTGTTCTGAAGTGTGTTGTCCAGTTGGTATCAAGGACTTTAATGTTTGACACCCCAATCCTTGACAGCCTCATGTCACACAAAGGTGCTGTTGTTGTTGTCAACTATAATACGGTCCATCTGAATGTTTGTCCCCCATGCCAAGCATCATTGTCGAAGCCTGACAAGGTACCATGGTTTGCATTGGCTAATAATCTTTATTGAGGCAAGCTTCCAGCCTGTTTTCAGGACCTCACTTGGGTTGAGGAGAGGATATGTGTCATCTACTGTACCACTGCCCACATCACACAGCTGTTTCAGTCTTTGGGTCCCTCTCAACCATGCATTTTTATGGCAACACCTGTGCCCATAACATGAATGTAGTGTCCACAGTACTTGTACTGCCCTGCACCCCAGCAGACATCAACAGCCTCCTCAGCATTGTATTTGTTGGGCCTAGCAAGTTTGATATTAAGAATATTGCTTCCATGCCCCATGTATGCAAACATAAAATAACCTATTTTCTGATCTAGCTAAGACACCACAACAGGTTGTACTCATCCATCTCTCTCAACCCAGATGCATTGTCCATGTATCCAGAGGATGACATACTCCCTAGTTTGTTGGAGCAAGTCATTGTGGACCATGAACTTGATGTTCAGAAAGTCTTTGAGAAGGAGACTACAGGCTTTTCCAGTCATCCTGCTGACATGTTGCAGGACAGCGGTCTGGATGATGACACCACTGATTTTTACCCAGATGACAATGGTACTACCATCATGCTAGAAAAAATGGGAGTGTCAGATCCTGAAAGTGACAAGATCAGCGGGTAGACATTCATGGCTGCTGTTCTGTGCAACTTGTACTCACCCTCAACATCCCTGCCAGATCTTGTAATCCACTGCGGGAATCAGGTGATCAATGAGTACCACAACCCTGATCTATTGCTAAGGATGTACCCCACCCTTTTTTCATGTGGAATCAGAGGGTTTGAAGATGAATAAAGGCCAACCACTATTTTCTTTCAACAACAAGCTGAGTGCTATCATGTTCAACCCAGCCATGAATAAGCACTATGGAGATGAGAAGAAGGGAACAAACAGCTTTGACAAATACAGGCTTAGTCGCAGGTCAGTCTGATGTGAGAGGTCAAATAAGGCAACCAAGACCAAAAATTCTCAATAAGGTCACTGACAAGGAGACCAGCAGTCTATTCTTGTTCTCATATGACAGGTGCACAAAGAAGACAAAGCAGTACATGATGTCCATTGCAAAGAAGGGACCCACCTTCATTGCATCTTTAATGGATATAGCACATTCTGCCTTGAAGGAAAACATGGCCTAGGACTCAACATCACAGAGGATGAGTCCAAATATGAGTGTGCCTTGCTGTGTATGTACATTTTTTATTTATTTACTTATTTACTAAATTATGGGTACTTTAGCAGAAATCTCCAATGACATTATACCTCCACACTCATGCTGCCCTTGTCTATGCTGTCATTATTTATCTCCCATCACTCATTTATTTTCATCTCATCATATTGTGCCTACACCAGTACCTCCACCCACTCTCTAGCTACTTAATTTCTGCATTTTCACTTGGATAATACCTCTTGTTTTGCTTTCCCACTGTCATATCCTGTATACACACCCCTATCAATCTTAACCCTCAGCCCTCATCAGTTTACTAAGCCAGATCTTTCCCCTTTTTGGTATCCCCTTTGTCTCTGGTCTTTGGCTATGTACATTTCTATCTTACTTATTAATCCATGCTCTGTCTCATTTCCAGTTTCATCTCTTATGATCCAGGTCATACTTCCTAATGATTTCCATGTGCTCCACACATAGCCTTGGACACTTTCATGTGCTCCATATGTAGCTCTGGACTTCTGCTTATTGACTGCTCCTTAGTATTTCTACAGTATATAAACACTTGTACATCTCTGTAGCACCTCAGTTCAAATACTATTGTCCCTAAGGATCTTATTGTATCCTATGGGTCCTGTTTTCCCTCTCCTTCTTTGGATTTGATCTCCATGTCCTTTCCTACTCTGAGTCTTAGGATCTATCTCTATTAACTATACCTCCACTTTTCTTAGGGTGACCTTCCTCCTTTTTGTTGTTACTCAACTTCATTCAGATAGCCTTCACCTTTACATCTGTCTTTACCTTGGGCTAGAACCCCATGCTTCAATCACTTCTGGGTCTCCAGATACATATCTAGGGACTACACCTCTTGCTCTACCTTCAGGTAGTCTACCTCCATTCCTTTCTACTCCAAATCTTATCCAGCATAGTCTTACCTCTTGATTCCTCCATCTTCTGTCTATTCCTATTCTGGGACTCTGCTTACAGCAGTCTCAACTCTAGTTGCTCTTTCACCTCTGGGAGTCCACCAGACTTGTCCATCATCTGGCCTCTAGACATACCTGAACCACTTTGGACTTTCATTCTAGCCTCCTGGAAAGTAAGGACATATACTCAGGTAAGGGATGCAGCATACAAGCTGAAGCCAAGCCCTCTAGATCTGTTCCTAGTCCCTTGCATGACCCTGCATGTTTTACAGGTCCTGTAGGGTCTCTGGCATGGTCTTAACACCCACCTACTGTCAGTGCACTTGTTATTGAATGAAATATTGCTTTCCATGCAAAAAAGGAACCTAAGTAAAATAAAAAGTAGAAATCTAGTTCACCCTTACTTATTTCTACTTATCACACAAGAAAAGTTAAATATAAGTGAGGTAAGGAACCAGGTGTTTTACTGATGCACCTTAGACTCAGATAGGCAAGAGCACAGGTCCAGGTAACCCATACAAGTTGCAGGTATGGGTAGGAGTCTAACATTGATGTACCTGTACCCCTGTCACAGGTCCAGTGCTTGTCTGCTGGTATATAGGTGCATGTTTGATGATCTATGTTGTTTGTTTGTTCATGTTGCTTGTACATTTATTTGCATTGTTTGTTCGTCATTTGTTCATTTGTTCATTTGCATCATTCATCTGTTTGCATCCTTCATTTGTTTGTGTCATCCATGCATCTGCATTTGCATTTACAATCTAGGTGTATGTCATATTCCATGCACAGATCAGTGCTTCTCTTAACCCTAACCCTCTGATCAGTATTCAATTCCCATCTAATCTGCCCCTATCCCAATTCTCTCAGCCTCCAGAACCTCCTGTAGACCAGTACTACTTCCGCCGGAACCAATGAGATATTATACCACTCCCCTTTACCCCTCAATACCTCCATACTCCACCTCACCAATCTCCATTTGTCCGGTCCCATTGATAATCTAATCTCCGTCCACTCTGGTTCTCTTGACAAATCTAATCTCCATGCTCTGTTGGCCAGACAAGTCTCCACCCATTGCATGCATCATCTGCCTCTGCAACCCCTATGTTGCAGTCATTACCATTCCCAGCTCTCCCTCCGGTATTCCATACAATTACACTCAGGCTATGCCTCTGCTTCCATTCCTCTTCACTTTAGTTTCCCCGCTGTGGGAAACAACTCTGCAGTGGGCAGATATAGTGTTGGGTGAATGCTATGCCTGCTGCTTCACTTGCAAGGCAAGAATGTTCGACCCTAAAGGGGTCTGCTACTGATATAAGTCTGAAAGTTAGTGTCTAAGGTCGCAGAAAGGTAAGGAGACAAGTCTGAAGGTATGCGGACAAAGCCCATGGGTCAAAACAGCAGGTCTGAAGGTATACTACCAAGTCCGAGGCACAGGAAAGCGGGTCTGAAGCTTCAGGTCATTGGGTTATGGATAATAGCAAGGGAACGGGTGCGGAAAGCACCGGACTATGTCCGAAAACAAGGGAAAGTCAAGGAAAACGAATGACAAGGGTAGGGTGTGACATGGGTGCACCCGGGTGGCACCTGTACCCAACCCGCGGGTAGGTGGCACTCTGAAGGCCTACCTGCACCCGTACAGGTCAGACTATCACAGGTGTGGGTGGATCTGCGGGTTGACCCACAGGTGGTATGGGTCACCCGCGGGTGAACTAGGTATATTATGTAGAACTGTAGGCATAAGAAAATATGTATGAAATATGTAACAAATCAATCAGAGTCGACATCAATTGTGTCATGGTGTGAGTCCTCTTTTCCCTTCCCTTCTCCCTTCTCCCATCCCATTTTCTTTTGCATGATTTTTGTAGCGACACTGAAATTGGGCATAAGGGGTGTGTTGAATCAAGATCCAACAGCAACTTGTGCCTTGAAGGTCTGTGAGCTGATGCCATGCTGAAGGTGGTTAACTTGTAGATGGCCACCGGAGAATGCCCGTTTGGCGTCAACTGAAGAAGCTATACGAGTGTCAGTACTAGTAGTGAGTACAGGCACTTGTGAGTTGTCATACCAGGTACTGACAAAAAATCAAGTGCCATTTGCACTAATCAAGGTCGAGTGGCACAGGCATTCTCCCAATATTGCAGAACTCCACCTACAGCATTGACCTCAGGCTTTGGTACACACGGGGAATCGAGGTAGGCCTCAATGGAGTCTTGGCAGGTGAGATTATCTTCTTTGTCCTCTTCGTCACTCAGGCTGTGGGTAGCCCATTTACTAGAAGTGTGGTGGAGCTGTGAGACAGGTGGATCTGGAGCCTTGGTTGGGACTGGTGACGTGAGCATTGCATATGACTCAGTCCACCATGCACAAACGATGCGCTTAGCTTCCTTGCGGTCGCTCTCGTGCCAATCTGGGTTCTGGTCAAACCAGTGAAATGTTTTATAGGGGCACATCACTAGTATGGTAGCTCAACAATTAGTAGGGCGCTTGCACTACAGGCACTTGACACTCACCAATGGCAATTCGGTAGACCTCGTTGTCATCCGTCAGGGCATAATATTTGCTGACAACTTAGAGTGCTGCTTTGGCAGCAATGCAAATGACGGGCAGTAAATCATCGCATGCATTGTAAACACGGTCCAGAGCGTGTTTGAGACCTTCAAGCATAGGGACAACTTCATATATTAATGGCACCTTGGCTTGTGAGAAAACCATTGTAAGGTCATTGAAAATCTAGAGGCTCATATCAGTGTCGAGATTTGTGAATCAATGACCTAGAAAATGACCCAACCTCAAGAACAGGTACAAGATATTTCGCAAGTTCCCACTGTGACTCCATGAGTGCATAATCACTCATCTTGTTCTCAGATGTGGTAAATATTTTAACCTCATCTTTAAAAAACAAGTGGGCACTAAGACATGCAAAGTCAGAGTTCCAGCGAGTGGGGACGCGATGATCAAGGTGACGTTTGTGAGTGTCTTCGCCACATTTGAACATGACAATCCTCTTGAATTTCTCCTGCAATGTAGCACTGTCATGCAGTTTACAAGCAAGGCCAGCAATCTAGTAGAAATGTGAATATTGTGTAGTGCAACACAAAAAAAGTTAACCTTAGGAAACATCCCTAGTGCTTCACACTCTGCCAATGAGGTCATTGTGATGTTGGCTGCCTTCGCAGTTGCAATTGCTTGCTGGCAAACAGACCCTACAACTGCACAATCATGTGCTTCTTTGGCTTCATCAACCTTATTGACAACACCAGACATCTCCGTCTCAGCAATATCTCCACCCTCCATGTCAAGATTTTGACCACTCTCCTCATCAAGAAGGTCTTGCTTGAGAGGGGTCAGCTTGGCATTTTCTTGGCCGTCTTCAAGAGTCACAATGTGGTCTTCATCGGCATTCAAGTTCAAGTTGTGTTTGCGGCCACATTTTGTTACCTTGACTTGTCATTTGCGCTTTGGTTGTCGGTAGAAAAGGAAAGGAAAGCCTGATATGACGAGGTTAACGGGACACATGCAGAGTAAATTGAAAGCACCTTTGCAATGAGGTTTACAGTGTGGGGAAAGCAGCGTGAACATGATGCCCTTCCACAAAAGCTCAGAATAAGTTCCTGCATATGGTCAGCAGCAGAGTCGCAGTTACTGGCATTGTCCATTGTGATTGTGTGAAACTAGACATGGTGTTGGTCCATTGAATACGAGCCACAAATACATACCTTCTTTTCAATACCAAAGCACTGGAGACAATCAACTGTAACCTTCGCAAGGTATTCTCCAGTGTGGCTTTGCGTGAGACAGATAAATTCGAGTGTTGATCACCAGATCTTGCCATGGTCAAACCAGACAATGACAATACCAAGGTACGAATAAGCAAAAGGTGCTAACCACCCATCAATGACAAGGTGAATTGAGCCGACATGTTTCTACCACGAGAGTCAGGAGTGATAAGCTGCATCTTTGCAAAAAATCTCACCTCAAAGTAAGTCTTGACATTTTGAGATGCCTCGGTGTAAATGGTATTGATGTCATGTGAGACTGTGTGTGGAGAAGGGACCTTGACATCTGGGTGCAAGAGCTTTACCTCTTCAATATAGAGAGGATCCGCCACAGAGTGGAATGGGTGTTTATTGACTGCACAACGCATTGCTATCAAGGCATGATGAGCCTCCGCTGTATATTTCAAAACTGATCCAGTAATAGTTTGTTGTGCGCGAGTGGCATCAGACCCTGATGAGACACCACACCACACAGCATAGTCTTTGATGCCTGTGACAAGATTGTTTGTGCCCTGACCGGTCTGCATACATTTCCGATAATGGGGTCTATGTATGGTAGGATCAACACGACACGTGAAAACAAACTCAAGATAATCCAGACTTCCATTGCCTTTGAAGTGACACTTGAGTGACATTTTGTAGTGCTCATAAGCTGACGAATTCCAGCGTGATGTTGATGCCTCTAGTGAAATGACATATAACTACATTACATCTGAGTCAGACAATTAGATGAGGGAGACACTCACTTATAATCTCGTCATCAGTATGGCTCCAAATTGCTATGTCAGACTGCTCTGATTTGGCACACCACTTCTTTTTTGGAGACTGTAGAACAGGAATTGGAGATGCTGGTCTTTTGCAACTGCGTGTATTCACTGCTGGCGACTGGGGTGCCGAAGACATGGCCGAAGTTGAGTTGGAACTGCTCCTTGGTGGCATGGAGGATGAAGGTTAACTGATGATGAGAGAGGGAGAGGGTGACAACCAGCCGTGCAGTGCCCTGTGCACATCAAATTTAAATATCTGGAATAGATGCATTAGTTGGTGGCATGTTGACAGGCTATGATAATGACCGATATCCATCTGAAACTAGTTTATGAGGACTATCATCATACAGCACTGCTTGGTACCTGTTCAGAACATTCGTACCACTCATCCAGCTTAGTTTGGCATCGGATAAGTGCAAGTAAGGTCCTAGTCTGGTTCGGGGCACTGCCGCACAATATTCATCTGAAACTAGGGCATTCGGCCATCAAGTATTTCTTATTGGGGTACTACACCACCCACGGGTACCCGTGGATACCCAACTTTAGCAAGCCCTCCCACCTGTACCCATGCGGGTGAGCCACCTGCACCACCCGCCCCACGTTACACCCATGGGTGGCACCCGGATGGGTACCCGGGTGACCCTCACCCATGTCACACCCTAGACAAGGGTTGCGGGTGTGGAACGGGTATATTCAGCCAGGTAACAGGTAATGACAGGTATGTGACCAAGTAGATGGGAAGTCTCACCTACAGTAAAGTAATGTTCTTGGTCATACTATCTGTTCTATATAACTAGCTACGTAGAAATCCGGAATACGGAAAATGGGAAAACATTGGGTCCAGAGATATGTAAACTGACATGAGGCACTGCAGACCCATGAGAATACAGGTAATAATGCTGCCTATTGCATCAGTCATGGGAAATGAGCTACTATGCACTAGTGGGGATGGACGGAATGCACAGGACATAGGATGGACAGGTTTCCGAAGGTATGCGAGCAGGTCCGGTGGATATCCGATGGTAGTCCGGTGGGTCCGAGGCTCAGAGAGCATGGGAAAGTGTCGGGTCTGAGCGGGCTTCAGCAGAGATGACTGGAGTGACTGTCCTGATGTCCAGATGACTGAGCTTTCAACATACTCCATAAAATAGGCCTTTGTGAGGCCATAGCCAAAATGTTCCTTACACCACCCTGGGTTACAAGTTCCACTCATTTCTAATTATGAAAAAACCCTGTCTCTCCAGTTATCGGTTATGTATACTTTCCATCTTATTCATCTGATCTGTTCCCCATTAATATCCAAGTTCATTTAATTGTTCCATTCCATCTAATAGTCTAAACTTTCCATATGCTACATACATAGCCCCTTACTCCTCCATGTGCTCCGCTCCTAGCTCTGGACTTTTACTGACTCATCCTGACACTCCTTACTTACAGTATATCAGTCTCCTGTAGAACTTAGTAGATCCTCAGTTCAAATATTATTGTACCCTATGGGTCCTATTTCCCCTGTTCTCTACTGGGCTGGATTTCCATGTCCACCCCTACTCTGAAGTCTTAAGGAAAACTCTCCTTGTGACTTTCCCTCTGTTTACCCATAGGGTGACCCACCTCCATTGTACCACCTATTCTGGACTCCATCCAGATAGGACTTTCGCTACTCACAGTCATTACCTCCAGTTGAATACCTATAGTCCATCCCCTCCAAGTTCCCGGACTTGCGTCTCAGAACCACATTTCTGCCTCTACCTCCGGGTAGTCTACCCTTGTTCCTCTTCTACTCTGGACTTTGTCTGGGAGTAGCCATACCTCTGTTTTCTGTGTAATACCTCTGTTAACTCAAGACTCTACCAATGGTAGTCTTGACTCCAATTTCTCCTTCACCATCCCAACTCCAGATGTCCACCAGACAAGTCTGCTGTTCAACCCGGACTTGTTCTGGAACACCCTGGACTTCTGTTCTAGTCAGTATGAAATCAAGGGCACATACTTGGGCAAGGGGTGCAGTGCACAAGCTGAAGTCAAGCCCTTCTTGGTCCATCCTACTCCTGTGCACCTTCAGTGTGCATGGTTGTAACAGTGTACAGTTTTCATCAATCCTGCTGCTACTTACTTTTAATTGTCCATGCCTGTCTTTGCAAGTTTGTGTTTGTCCAAGCATGTCACCACTTGTTCCCAGCACCATAGGTGCATTTTTCTGATCTATGTATCTATGTACATTTGTGCACCCATCCTGCTCATTTTTGCATGTTTGTGTACATTGGCACACATCTGTGCCTACACCTGTCTTTGTCCATCTGCAACTGGGCACCACTCATTTCTGTATGTCTGCACATGTGCACACCTGCCCCCATGCATTTTTGCTTGGCACTGCTTGTTCCTGCTTACATTGGGTCAGACCTTTGAGACAAATTGGATTGGTACCTCAGCACTGATGTTGAAATTGTAGTATAGTACATTCTTGTTGTATTTACAATTTTTTCAAGCAGACTCAGGGGTATACCCATCACAGGTCTTACCTCAGGTGTTCTAACATAAGACCCATGAAAAAACCCACACTCACTCTAATGGGTACAGGTATCTACTGGGTATGGGTGTGAGTATGAGCTCTGGTACCTGGGGGTTTACCCATGCTATTGCTGAGACTCAGAATATTGATGATGATCTTGCATGTCCTGAATCCATATCACTTGATGAGATTGACACTGCATTTGTGCTACTGGAATGCAAGAAAGAAGCCATGGAATGAGAGCCAGTTGATGGAAATGAAGTGTTGGAGGACTGAGTTGATGATTTTGCAGAATTGGAGCATGTTGACCAAGGTCTTGCACCAAAATCTGTTGACAATGAGATCATGGTAGTTGATCACACCACACACAACAATGGACAGTGGGATGTGGACACACTGATGTCTTCTAATGGTGTTTCCTAGCAACACTTACTATACATTGTCATACACATAACCTTGTAGTGCTTTGAAAATTTTGCCAAGCAGCAGAAGTGGTGGCTCTGCCACTTCTGCTGGTTATGCTGGCACAATTGCCCACAAACAATTCTGCCCCCAGCACTAGAGGAAATACAACAGTTGGTTTCCTTGACATGTGAAATAATACTTGGACTGAAATTCTTTTTGATGACACATGTTTTGTCGGCCGACTAGCTCAGTTGGTTAGAGCGTCGTGCTAATAACGCGAAGGTCTTGGGTTCGATCCCCACGTTGGCCAGAATATTTTTTGCTCACCTCACTAACCATGAATCCACAAACCAAGTCCCATCACGACAATCCCCGTCCAACATACAATTATATCTTACATCCCAACAATCCTACAAGTCCCAAAAAAATCATCAACATCATCGTTCCTTCGGCTTAAAAGTCCAAATCTCCATAACCGTCTTCCCCGCCCTCTTACACATAATCGCACACACCCCCTTCTTATAGAGCACCTTCCAAACGCTCTCACACCGCTCACTCAAATCCCGCACCCACGCCCCGCTCTGCGTCTCAAACACCCTAACACGGCCATCGTTCCCGCCTGTGATGAGGAAATTGGCGTCGAATTGGAGAGAGGTGACGCTGCTGTCGTGTGCGGCGAGGCGTTGGAGGGCACTGAAGGAGCGTAGGGAGAAGGTGATGACGCGCCCGTCGGAACCGCCTGTGGCGAGGAGGCTCGTGCTCGTGCTGAGTTGGAGTTGGCAGACTAGGGCGGTGTGGCCTGTGAGTTGGGCGACGCAGTTTCTGTGTGAAAAGTGAGTGGGTGTGAGTGAGGGAGAGGGGGATGGGTACATACCCTGTGGTTGCGTCCCATACTCTGACGATGGTGTCCATTCCTCCGGAAGCGACGAGGTTGCCGTCGATTGCGATGGAGTAGATTTGGTGGCTATGACCTCGGAGGACTCGTAGGCATTCACCGGTATCGACGTCCCATATCTACGAACAAAAGTTAAAATTATGTCCTCGCTCTGATAATAACACTGACTCGACATGTGGTGTCGTAACTACCACTGACGACCTTGTTCCCACATACGTCGAGACATCTTACGCTCGCAGTGTGGCCGTGAAGTACGCGGAGCATGACTCCCTTCTGTATGTTCCACACCCGGAGAGTAGAGTCTCGAGAGCCCGTCACTGCGATCGGACGATTGTGCAGTACCCGGGCGCATCTGACAGTGGCAGTATGCCCGCGAAGCACGTAGATGCAATGCCTAAGCGCCCATAAGCCCAGAGCCGAAAAAGACGAGCACGGAGACAAACCCAGATCTAGCATCCCAAACGCGTAGCGTCTTGTCGCAACTAGCACTGACGATGATAGAGTTCGGCTGGCCCCATCCTTCGCTCGTACAGCAAATATCGCTGGGCTTTGAGGAGTCGCCTCCGACGCTGGCTGGGCGTCGGATTCGCCTAGGTCTGTCGATGCCGAGTGCGGTTTTGAGGGCTGCGGGTACGACTGGATCGTCTGCGTCGTCTGGGTAGCCGTCTTCATCTAGCTCTCCGCGACCCCAGTAGCCGCCGCGGCAGACGAGATGGACTGCCCAGACGCCGAGTTCGTGTCCCATGAGTGTTCGGCTGAGTACGCCTGTGATTGCGCTGAAGATGTGGATCTTGGAGTTTGCAAGGCCGACTACTACCCATTCTGTGTCGAGGGCGACGGAGGTGATGACGCCGCTGTCGGGTGTTGGGATGGGCATGCGGTGTGCGCGGAGGAGGTTGCCGCCCTTTCTCAGATTGAGCACTATAGTTTATTAGTGACGATGACGCGGTGGGTAAGAAGCGACATACTTGTACCATAAGCACGCCTGAAATATTCCTGATGAGAAAACTGAGTTCTTGGATGTAAAAGTTCATCGGAGGAGTATGGGCCCCAGTGTGATACAGAGGTATGTTCTTGCCGTTTGAGTCGATCTCTTGCTGTGAGCCACGGGTCTATTGGATTCAAAGCGAATTTATCCATCTCGTCCCAAGATTCGTCGTCTTCGAGTACTTTAGAGCCCGTCTTGTCTTCCGTATCTGCTCTGAAGCTGTACGTATCGCACAAGACCTTCCAGAGCCAGTCATCTGCGACGAGGTCGTGCCAGCGTCTGCAGACCTGGCTTGCGCGTGCGAGAGTGCGGGGGTCGTCGACGTACGCTAGGATATGGAGTGCGAGCTCTGCGGGTAATTCTGTCAGGACATCGCGCTTGAGCATGGGTGTTATTGTTTGTGAGATGAAGCGGAGTTCTGCTGGGGAACATTCGTGGAGGATGGATACGAGGTATTGTTTGCGCAAGGCAGGGCTGGTGATGAGAGTTGAGAACTCAGATGGGATTGAGGGATCGTATGGGGATAGAGGGGTGCTGACATCGGAGTATGGTAAGGATGGGCGTGGTGAAGGGGCTGGTGTTGGTGGAGATACGATTGGCATGAATGTGGCGGGGTAGCCAACGCAGTCCTTGTCACTCATTGCAGTGCGTGAGGGTCAACCCAGGAGGCGCCCATTTTTAGACAAGCGTCGTGACACTCGGGTAACGTGACACCCGGGTAACCACGTGACATACTCTTCATCATCTCTTCCTCGACTCTTTCATTTTCAAATCCGTTCTACCATCCATTTCAGCGCTCCTATACCACGTTATTCATTCTTCGTACAACATGACAAAAAAGAAGACTCAGGCAAAGAAAAAGCAGGCTCAGGCAAGTACCACACAGCAACAACAGAAGCCCCAGTCGAATGGCCTAAAGTATGATCTCACCGTATCTATTTACATACCACTCACATCATTTACCAGCAAAAATGCACCTCCTTCTGAGAGCCCCCCGCCTCAGGAACCTGCATCCCCGGTATCACCCTTGAGCACCACAACCAATGGCTTCCCTGTTCCTCGTCAAGAAGGTCCCTCTGCAGATGACGTAAAAGAGCGAGGTAACGTTGCTTTCAAAGCAAAACAATACACAGAAGCTATCGAACTCTATACCAAAGCTATCGGTACTACCCCAAAAACACCCTCTCTCCCTCCCCCACTGACACAAACACGTTCCAGACATCAAGCCCACGGAACCATCATATTTCACTAATCGCGCCGCCTCTTACATGGCTTTAAAGCGTTTCCGCCCCGCACTTTCAGATTGCCAACAAGCAGCCACACTCCAATCCGCAGAACCCTCATCCAAGACCCTCATCCGTCTCGCCCGCTGTCAGCTTGCACTTGGTCTTTCAGAGCCTGCTTTAACGACATTACGCTCTGTCCTCAATCTCGAGCCCACAAATGTGGCAGCTGCACAGCTAAAAGACAAAGTCCTCGAACTAGAAGCTCATTTACGTACATTCGAGTCTTCACGCACACGCAAGGAATGGGGCATGGCACGCCTCGCATTAGATAAATGTCTCCAAAGCATCGAAGGTGAGGGCGGCGAGATACCAACTCAATGGCGGTTATGGCGAGTCGAACTCGAGCTCTCTAGAGGCAACTGGGATGCTGCCAACACTGCTGCAAAGTGAGTTTGGCCTTGTAACCATCGGGGTTTTGTTGAGCACCGTATTATAGCGATGCACTTCGATTAGAACCCAATTCCCCTGAAGTACTCGCACTCCGTGGTCTCGTGCTCTTCCTCAGTGGTAAGCTATCCCAGGCGCTACAACACGTTGCTTCGGCGCTCCGTCTTGATCCGGGACACGAGCCCGCACAACGGCTGCGCAAACGCGTCAAAGACGTAGAGCGCCTGAAGGAAGAGGGAAACACCGCCTTCAAAGGCAGCAGACTCCAAGACGCAATCGCACGATACACGGAAGCACTCGACGTACGTCCCTCCTCTCGTCACACTGCAACGACGAATACTGATTCTTTGTTTCAGCGAATAGGCGAAATCGAAGAAGAAGGCAAAGGCGGACAGATCCGCGCTACTCTTCTCTCGAATCGCGCTACCACACTCGTAAAGGTACATCACGCACAACTTATCATCCACTTATATATATTCACGTCTCCTCAGCTCGACAAATACGAAGAAGCACTTCTAGACACGGAAGCCTCTCTCGCACTCTACTCCACCTCCTTCAAAGCCCTCCGCACACGCGCACGCATTAACCTGCATCTCGAGAAATACGATGCCGCAATCGTAGATTTCAGAGCGTCGATGGAACAAGCCGAGTTTGAGGGCGTCGATGCTGATGTCAGGGCTCTGAGGAGCGAGCTCAAGAAAGCAGAAGCCGCGCTCAAGAGGAGCAAAACAAAGGATTATTACAACATCCTCGGTTCGTTCCCTTCTTAAATATCACTCAAAAGCATGCCCTAATCACACTCGAACAGGTATCGCAAGAGACTGCACCGAACTCGAGATCAAAAAAGGCTACAGGCGAGAAAGCCTCAAACACCACCCAGACAAGGGCGGCGACGAAGAGAAATTCAAACTGGTAGTCGAAGCGCACGCAGTGCTCAGCGACCCACAGCGCCGCGAACGCTATGATATGGGCGAAGACGAAGATGGGCAGACGGAGGGTGGGATGGGCGGCGCGGGCGCGTTTAATACGGCGGATCTGGCGGAGATATTTAGTCAGTTTCAGGGGGGCGGGTTTGGTGGGGGGCCGTTTGGGCAAGGGGGCGGGTTTGGAGGCGGGCAGGGGCAAGGGTTTGGAGGTGGGGGCCAAGGCGGCGGCTTCCATTTTCATTCGGGGGGGAGGCATGAGTTTCATTGAGTGTGTTTTATATGAGAATTTTTTGGTTTGCTTTGAGTTTTGAGTTTGAGCTTGGTGGTGGTGTTTGCCACACATTTACTGGTGATTCGGCATGCGGCATATCCCGGCCAGCAGAGCGCGAGAAGAACACAGATTTCTTTAACACAAATCTCGTTTGTCCTTGGCTCTGGGACGTCACCTATCGACAATACTAATCGTAGCAGCTGGCCAGTCCATGACTGAAGTACTCAAGAGTCAAGTGTTGCCTTGACGCTTCTGCTGAAACCACTCGAACCCTTAAGTTATTAAGTCTCCGTAGGCGGAACAAATAGATCGTCGTTCCTTCTTGCTAATACTCCGAGTCTACTGGACTTTCCAGTTTCACTTAAGATAGTATTGTTGATGTCAGGTTATCCATCGACAATCGGGCGCTCATGCGTCCAAGTTGGTAGACAATCCCAGCATAGTCACAATTATACTCAAATACAATGTGTGGTCTCGAGTAGTGACGATACGCTAGTACCATTAGTAGTGCGGGGCGTGGTGGCACTGGCAAGGAATCGATAGCGATCGTGATGTCTTCTCAGTGTCATGTCCAAGGATTCGACACGGCGAGTCGCACAGTGAGTAATGAACAGATGGTCCTCCGAGTTGTCCTTCGGCCACACCGCGACGAACTCCGATGCAGTCGTTCTTTGTCCCCGATGCCCCCGACTCCCACAAGGGCCGCCCCCAGTGGGAGAGGGTTTTTATCAGCACGAAATGTACAATTCTCTACAACTTGGCTTTCATGCGGGAACTGTTTCCCTTTTATGTTTTCGCCGGACGGACTAGTTTGAGCTCATTTCTTCGTCTCTTGAATCCTCTGTTAGTCCGAGTCGTGGTCGTAGTCCCATACACGCCAGGGCATCCGCATCGGAGAAATTGAGTAAGTGCCATCATAGCACCGGTGGCGATGGCCGGTTAGTGACCGCTGTCGAGATCATTGTGAGCGACTCTAATCCACTCCGTGATTCCTACCACCAATGCAAAAAGCAGTACCCAAGGAAGAGAACGAACAGGGAGGAAGATGACGTGGACATGAGCTTCTGAGGCGTCATTTGCGGGGCAGTTGTCACGGTGAGAATCGAGCACAATGGCAGTGGTGAGGGCAAACTGAGATGCACACATAGTGAGCGGGACACCCGTTCAACACGGATTAGCAATCGACGACAAGAGATGACACCCCCGACACGGTGCATAGGACTACGGGCAAGTGGCCGTCTGTCGTACTTATACCCACAACTTTGACCAAGTGAGCAATCAAAACTACCAGCTGAAATCAAGATAATCGTTGTAATGTGGCTGTTTGTGATCGCAATGACGGCGCCCAGTGTGATTCAAGTGAAGTTTGCTTCAAATTCCACAGAATTACGATGGTTTGCGGAAGGAATGGCACTGGCCGAATTTTTGGCGGGGGTCTGAAGAAAATCGAAATCGTGCGCTTCGACGGCAACAAAGCTGCATCGAATATGCAAAGGTATACATGCTATGACACAGGTTTAGTTAAGGACTTGAGACGTGAGGCGTAGAAGCTAGAGCTCAGAGTGGGCACGCTAATAGATACTGGATAAGTTGTTAATGAATAAAAGGAATAACGAGAGCACATACAATGTAGTAGAAATGAAATAAGGGGTAGTGCTGGACACGAGAGACGAGTGTGTGGTGACCTGTTCTGCCAAGCCGTGGCGAAAAAAAGGTACCAGCAGTGTAACGTAAGAACGTAATGACAAGACCTCAGAAACTTTGTCGACTGGTCACACATCAATGCATCAATGCATCACCGACGAGAGACGTAGAATTGACGGGTAAATAATCGCGTGATTGGAGGAGTCGGGGACTGCCGCATCATTCAACAACAAATCAACACACAAAGGTGGCAAGCTAGCAATATGGGAGATCGACGAGTGTTGCCGAAAGGAGTATTTATGTATAAGCCTTGTGAAGTGGACAGATAGAGACTGAGTACTGAGTGCCGATTGCAACACATGTAAGATGGAGGCAAAGAGAACCTACCATGACGAATACGACATATGCCATTTGATGCTAAAAAGGTGAGCATCTTTTGATCAAGTCGACTTCGGTCTGCAAGAAGACGTTAGTTTGACATGACGACCGCAGCCAATTGCTTTGATGCTACGGCGGTGGGCATATCTCATTCCAGGTGCGTAAGAGGTGCAGCGTACATGACTGGGAACCATCAGAATGTCATGACTAGGACTATCAGATTAAAGTTTGTCACACGCCGGCGATGTGTTGTTTTCCCAAGCAATTCGCTCTGTCGCCGGGCGGCTCAGCATCTGCCAAGCATTGCATCGCTGACCCCACTCGGGGCTACTCGAGGCTATTCATTGTCTTGGATGCCTGATGTTGTTGTTCTTCCCTTACGCATCACCTAGTCTCGCAGGGTTCGGTCCAGACACTCACAGCGGAGCATATTTGCCTCGAGTCCCTCGACAACTCGATAACATATCGATCTTCCCTTGGATTATCTAATCATGCGTAATGGCTTTTCATCCTTAGGATCTGTCCTGGAGATCAAGGAGAGTGCTAAAGGCATTGCAGAACACTGTAAAGGGTGGGATGCCAAAGCACTCATTGACTTGGCCCGTTTGCAGATCCAACAGGCTCAATCGAAGGACGCCGCTCGGGACCCAAAGGCATCTTTGCATGCCTTCTACGTTGCAGCTAACTTGATTCATATTTATATGAGCCACTCCAACTACGCTGCCGACAGGACTAAGGGTAGCCCGATTCATGATGAGTTCCTACAGTTCTTCCAGGTTCGCACTATGTCTTTGGTGTAGAGTACCATGAGATAATATCATCCACAGGAATATGGGGCTTGTCTGAATCGTATCAAGGGCCTCGAGGCGGAGCTTGATCTTGGGAGATCGACCACAGCGTGAGCGCTGCGCTCAAGAGATTGTCTATCGTATATACTGACTCTTTTTTCCTCCACAGTGTGCCATCTCATCAGGAAGAATTGTCAAGTATAAAATTGCTCGCTGAACGGTTGGGGATGCTCCGTCATAATGTTGTTGACCCCACGACGAAGCGTTATTCACGAGAAGTTCCCCCTGGGACTCCTCCTATTCCTCGTCATGAAGGTCCCTCTGCAGATGACGTAAAAGAGCGAGGTAACGTTGCTTTCAAAGCAAAACAGTACACAGAAGCTATCGAACTCTATACCAAAGCTATCGGTACTACCCAAAAACACCCCCTCTCCCTCCCCGCTTATTCAAACACGTTCCAGACATCAAACCCACGGAACCATCATATTTCACTAATCGCGCCGCCTCTTACATGGCATTAAAGCGTTTCCGCCCCGCACTATCAGACTGCCAACAAGCAGCCACACTCCAATCCGCAGAACCCTCATCCAAGACCCTCATCCGTCTCGCCCGCTGTCAGCTTGCACTTGGGTTGTCAGAGCCGGCTTTAACCACATTACGTTCTTTGCTCAATCTCGAGCCTACAAATGTTGCTGCTGCACAGCTAAAAGACAAAGTCCTCGAACGAGAAGCTCATTTACGTACATTCAAGTCTTCGCGCGCACGCAAGGCATGGGGCATGGCACGCCTCGCATTAGATAAATGTCTACAAAGCATCGAAGGTGAGGGCGGCGAGATACCAACTCAGTGGCGGCTATGGCGAGTCGAACTCGAGCTCTCTATAGGGAACTGGGGTGCTGCAAATATTGCTGCAGAGTGAGTCTGCTGCTATCACAACCTAGGTTTTGTTGAGCACCGTATTATAGCGATGCTCTTCGATTAGAACCCAATTCCCCTGAAGTACTCACACTCTACGGTCTCGTGCTCTTCCTCGACGGTAAGCTATCCCAAGCACTACAACATGTTGCTTCGGCGCTCCGTCTTGATCCGGGACACGAACCCGCCCAGCGGCTGCGTAAGCGCGTGAAAGACGTAGAGCGCCTGAAGGAAGAGGGAAACACCGCCTTCAAAGGCAGCAGACTCCAAGACGCAATCGCACGATACACGGAAGCACTCGACGTACGTCCCTCCTCTCGTCACACTGCAACGACGAATACTGATTCTTTGTTTCAGCGAATAGGCGAAATCGAAGAAGAAGGCAAAGGCGGACAGATCCGCGCCAATCTTCTCTCGAATCGTGCTACCACACTCGTGAAGGTATATTGCGCACAACTTATGATCCATCTATATAGATTCACGTCCCATCTTTATTTCTCAGCTCGACAAATACAAAGAAGCACTCCTAGACACGGAAGCCTCTCTCGCACTCCACTCCACCTCCTTCAAAGCCCTCCGCACACGCGCACGCATCAACCTCCATCTCGAGAAATACGATGCCGCAATCGTAGATTTCAGAGCGTCGATGGAACAGGCCGAGTTTGAAGGTGTCGATGCTGATGTTAGGGCTTTGAGGAGTGAGCTTGAGAAAGCAGAAGCTGCGCTTGAGAGGAGCAAGACGAAGGATTATTACAACATCCTCGGTGAGTTTCTTCTCAAGTATCATGGAGAAGTAAGTCCTGATCATACTCGAACAGGTATCGCGAGAGACTGCACCGAACTCGAGATCAAGAAAGCCTACAGACAAGCAAGCCTCAAACACCACCCAGACAAAGGCGGCGACGAAGAGAAATTCAAATTGGTAGTCGAAGCGTACGCAGTGCTCAGCGACCCGCAACGCCGCGAACGCTATGACATGCGCGAAGACGAAGACAGATAGACAGAGGGTGGGATGGGTGCGTTTAATACGGCGGATTTGGCGAAGATATTTAGTCAGTTTCAGGGGGGCGGGTTTGGAGGTGGGGGCCAAGGCGACATGAAGGCGACGGCTTCCATTTTCATTGGGGGAGGGGGGGAGGCATGAGTTCCATTGAGCGTGTTTTATATGAGAATTTTTTTGGTCCGCGTTGAGATTTGAGTGTGAGCGTGAGCTTGGTGGTGGTGGTGATTCGGACATGCAGCACATCCCAGCAGAGCACGAGAGAACACAGATTTCTTGAACAAAAATCTCGTTTGTCCTTGACTCATGGATTGCTGGGACGTCACCTGTCGACAATACTACATAGATCGTAGCGGCTGGCCGGTCCGTGACCACTGGCCAAATGTTGCCTTGAGGCTTCCGCTGGAACAATCCAAACCTTTAAGTTATTAAGTCTCCGTAGGCGGAACAAATAGATTGTCGTTCCTTCTGTGCTAATACTCCGAGTCTGCTGGACTTTCGAGTTTCACTCAAGATGGTATTATTGATGTCAGGCTAGGTCAAGCTAACCCACGACCACGATCGACAAACGGTTTGTATTGTTGATGTCAGGTTATCCATCGACAACGGCGCTCACGCGTCCAAGTTGATAGACAATCCTAGCATAATCACAATTATACTCAAATACAATGAGTGATTTCGAGCAGTGACAACGCGCTAGTACCAATGAGGCGTGGCACTGGCAAGGATAGCGATCGCGATGTCTTCTCAGCGTCGTGTCCAAGGGATCGACATGGCGAGTCGTTCAAGGCGCACAGTGAACAATTAATGAACAGATGGTCCCCCGAGTCGTTCTTCGGCCTCACTGCAACGATCTCCGATGCAGCCGTTCTTTGTTTGATGATGTGTTGATTGGCATTCAATAACTATCATCATACAAAGAACAGCCAGCATGCAATGTGGGAGATCGACTTCAAACGAATGATGGCAAGATGAGTATTAGGTATAAGTTGAAGTCGTGGAACTGGATAGGTAGAGACTGGGTGCCGATTGTACATAAGAACACATTTGAGATGAAGGGAGGGAAACAGAACTTATCATGACGGATGCGATAAATGTTTGATACTAAAAAGCTGAGCACCCCCCGACCGAGTCGACCCCGCCAGTATCCGCAAGACAATGTTGGTCTGACATGACGACCGCAGCCAAGTTGCTTTGATGCTACGGCGGTGGATATATCTCATTCCGGGTACGGCGTACATGAGTAGGAGCTATCAGGATGTCGTGACTAGGACGGATGAGGTTCATCCAGTGACCGGGTCACCAGATGCTGGTCGTTCACAAGGTTAAATGATATCGTCATCAAGTTCGATCGAGACCATCCTGGGTGGGGACCGTGGGGTGTGTGATCCACATGGGGGAGGTCGCGACGATAGGTGGATCATCAGTAGCCTGTCCAGGGATACGGTCCCCTTGCTTTCCAAATTCATCTCGATCAGCGCTCTCTCATCCTCGTGTACTTGAGTCTTGATATAAACATTGTAAGGTTACCCTGGTACCTAAACTTCAAAAGCGTTACCCGTGTTGTTCCCGAATCCGAAAGTGGTCGAATGCGTAACCAGTGGAAATAGGTATTCATGGTATTTGATTCCGATGAGGATTACTGTCAAAGTGAGGCCCCTCGTTCATATTTGTACCGTGTAATGACGAATCTCATAAGTATGTGTAGACTACGTGCGAGAGCATCCTGGTGTCCATCTTTGTTTTGAGTACGCAGAGGCCAAAATAGATAAGGAAGATCGTTTACGAGTATGTCCGACCGAGAGGACGATTGGAGTATTCACGTCGAGGCGATTCTGCAAAGGCGCCTCGGCCGTTTACTGGAAGTGAGGAGAAGATTAGTGCTGAGACCTCTGCAAATTGAAATAGGCAGAATGTTACGTATCAGGCTACATGTTGGCCACGTTCAAACACACTTGTGGATGGGCACTCGAGTATCTTCCTCTAGCAACCGATCTGCCTAAATCAGCTAGCATTATAAAGTCAAACCTTCAGCTACCACCATCACCACGAGATATGGAAGAAACAGTATATCAAGAATGTAAATGTGAAATATACATGCGAACAGAAATATGCGAACCAAAGTGTTCCAAGGTATCTAGAATGAGGCGCAGTGGAATGAAGAGCAAGAAATGGAGACCATCGTAACGAAAAAAATACAAATTGGAGGACATCATGAGGGAGACGGACACGGCGGCTTGATCCAATCTACATTTGCAACGCGTGGATGCTCTGAGGAGGGTAGGCGATCCCATATCTCTGCCGTATAAATCTCTTTGCCGCGTCGCAAATCCGGCAGAAAGTCCGGTTTTGCTTCTCGGCGAAGCGCTGCAATGTGTTTTGAGCACGATGTCTGCAAACAGATCAGATTTAACCTACCACGCGAGTATGGGTCGACGAAGACTGATGCGCCATCTTCGACCAAGAAGGATCGGTGGTCTGCGACCTCTTGAAACCCGTATCGTTCTGACGGGACAGGATCCAGTAGCTACCGCAGGGTGATAAGTGATAGCGTTGGAAAATAAACAATACAAAGCTTACCCCTGCCATTAAATGAACGATTTTTTCAGGCAAGTCCTTGAATGCAGGGAAGTCGGTGTATGTCATGGTAGGGCCGGAGCGCCAACTAACATAATGCTCGTAGTCCTCCTCCGTATCGAAGAGCGTCTGACAAAATGGTATCAGTAAGATAGCAGCGAAGGAAAACGCAAAGCGTGCCTGCTGTCCCTCCGAAAGAAGCTCGAACACGACGCAGCCCAGGGCCCACCAGTCCACGGGTGCTCCATAGTTCATCAAATCGGGGCAGTCTTTGTTGTCCATGATCTCTGGTGCCATGTAGCCCTCCGTTCCCGCCACATCTGCCGTGTAAGCCCCCTGTGGCTCCAAGGGCCCCTCGTGTAAATAACTCAACCCAAAATCGGCGATGCGTATGTTCTGTCGGGTATCGATGAGGATGTTGCCGGGTTTGATATCGCGGTGAATGATCCCCATCTCGTGGAGAGCATTAATGCCGTGGGCCTTCAAAGTCGGAAGCGTGAGACATCGAAAATCAGGAACGACAACTACTCACCAGTTGCACAGTCCACCTGCAAGCATTCTGGGAGCAATATATAGATTGAGTCCTTATACAAGTGTTTAAATCGCACACCATCAGATCCTACAAATGTCAGATGGAGTCAAACAATTCGAATGACTCGCAGGGGAGAAGTACGTACCATTGCAAAACAAATTGCATCCTTTGTCTGGAACGTTAGTTCAAGGCCCATGAGAAACATACTTTCAGGCCGTGGCCTCGAGGACGCAAGACGCTTGTACACTTCAAGTTCATTAACAAGAACCTCTTCTGTGTAATCGTGCTTAAGACGGTCCTTGCGAAAGACCTTCAAACAAATCAAGCGATTTGATGTTATGTCTTCAGCTCCCATAGCCGTAGCGGACGCGCCCTTGGATAAAGCGCGCCAAACACGAAATGGGCCATACACACGTGGCGGCGGAGAGATCTGCGGGGTGGTTTGGGCTGGAGGGTCGGCCGACTCCGAGTCAGACGGATACGAAAGAACGGGGATATTTGCGATGATATGGGTAGACATGATGCCGGGCACATCGTATGAAGCACCAGAACGCGGTTCTGAAGATGGACGAGTGACGAACTTCTGAGTGAGCTTGGCTGAGGACATGGTAATGATCAGAATGAGGAGAAGTGGGACAACAATGTGAATGAACAACTCGATGAGTGTATTTAAGAGTTTCCTGGTAGGGTCACAACACACCTTCAATAATGAGCTGTGGACACGCCAATTTGTGGATTGTCTTAGAACACCCACAGCGTAATAATGGCCACCAAATATTGCCGCCGTCAATCACGACGTTGGCTAGCATGACGCGGGAGATTGTGGAAGCGTACACTGTGGAGCAATCAAAGCACATTGCGACCACAGTCAAACATCGATTGTCGGCACACATCACTACCAGCTGCCGAGTGTCCAATGAGACTTACGATATCAAAGCAATGCGATGCCACAGAAACCTGCATATTCGGGTCTGCAATGCAAGTAACCTTAGCGCCGACCATTTGGTCAGGTGCTAACCGCTGCAAGGCGTCCTGTTACAGGTGTTTGACTTCTTCTGAGTATTTTTCGTAAATGTAGCGGGCCATTCAGAACGAGTACTCTTGTGACAGGGACTGTGCAGTAATAAGATCATCCGCGGCGATTCCCAATCTCTGTACGAGTTCGTGTCATCGCTCGAGGTGCAGGTTGTAACTTCTACCGCCGCTGCCTGTGCAGGAACCTACTCGATGGTGACTCGGAGAATACACACAAAATAGACAATTTGACGAGATACAGGTAAACTCTGAGGGAGGCTAGTGCCGGCAATGAGCGAAAGTGGAAAGAACATGCCTTGAATTTGCCTTGAATATTGGTTATCACAAATTCGGTCAACCACTGGTTCGGACACTTTGCAATATCTCACTCAACTCATATTCTGTCCAACCACATATCATTTGTACAATAATACACTACTGCGAAGTTGAATAATTGAAATTGGTCGAGAAATGATTGTTCAGGTGTGACAGAGTCAAACATCACGTTTGCTTGTCACCAAGCCGAGTAGCCTCATAAGTATGTTTGCAAATTTCAGCTTGTTTAGATTTGTTGAACCCGCCTAAGTGCAGATATCATCATCATCACTGTTGAATCATGTGGTCAAAACGTACATAAAGCTTGAAAGTCAGTGGTGCATTTCAATTTTGTCACCACCAGTCACCGGTGGTGGATTTGGAGGGGGCCAAGGCGGCGGGTTCCATTTTCATTCGGGGGGGAGGCAGCATGAGTTTCATTGAGTGTGTTTTACATGAGAATTCTTTGGTTTGGGTTGAGTTTTGAGTTTGAGCTTGAGCTTGGTGGTGGTCACTGGTGGTGATACGGGCCTGCAGCATTTCCCAGCAGAGCGCAGATTTCTTGAACAAAAATCTGGTTTCTCCTTGATTCTTCATGGATTACTGAGACGTTACCTGTCGACAATACTAGATCATAGCGGCTGGCTGGTCTGTGACTCAAGTACTCGGGAGTCAAGTGTTGCCTTGACGCTTCTGCTGAAACAACTCGAACCCTTAAGTTATTGAGCGAGTCTCCGTAGGTAGAACAAATACATCGTCGTTCCTCCTGTGCTAATATTCTGAGTCTGCTGGACTTTCGAGTTTCACTTAAGATTGTATTGTTGATGTCAGGCTATCCAACGATCACGATCGACAAACGGCACTCATGCTTCTAAGTTGATAGATAATCCTAGCATAATTCAAATACAATGAGTGATCTCGAGCAGTGACAATGTGGAGGCGTGGCACTGGCAATGATAGTGATTGTGATGTCTTCTTCGCGACGACAAATGCTTCTCCGGTGCAGTCGTTCTTTGTTTGATAATGTGTTGATCATTCAACAACAAATCACCATACAAAGGTGGCAAGCCAGGATGCAATATAGGATCGACGATTGGTGATGAAAGAAGTATTATGTATAAGGTGAAGTCATGGAACTGGATAGGTAGAGCCCGAGTGCCGATTGCAACACATTTGAGATGAAGGGAGGCGAACAGAACTTATCGTGACGAATGCGATAAAGCTGAGTATCTTTTGATCAAGTCGACCTTGGTCTGCAAGAAAATGCTAGTTTGACATGACGACCGCAGCCAGGTTGCTTTGATGCTACGGCGGTGGGCATGTCTCATTCCAGGTGCGGCGTACATGACTGGGAGCTATCAGAGTATCGTGACCAACACGGATGAGGTTCATGGCCTCTCGTTCGTATTTGTACCGCGCAATGACGAGTCTCATAAGTAGGTGAGATTCCGTAGACTACGTGCGAGAGCATCCTGGTGCCCGTCTTTGTTTTGGGTATGCAGAAGCCATGATAAATCAAGAAGATGGTTTAGGAGTAGGTCCAGCTGAGAGGACGATCAGCTCGAGTGAAGTGTTCACGTCGGGGCGATTGTGCGAAGGCGCCTCGGCCGTTTTCTGGAACTGAGGAGAAGGAGGAAATATTAGTATAGTGCTGAGACCTCCACAAATTTAAAGTAGACGTATCGCGCTACATATTGGTACTTTGGCCACGTTCGGACACACTTTCGGTCTGCACTTGAGCATTTCCTCTAGCAACATGGCGCAGTCGATCTGCCGAAATCAGCTAGCATTATAAATTCAAACCCATGCCGATGCCACCAACATGAGATATGGAACAAACAGTGAAACAAGAACGTGAATGTGAAATATACATATGAACAAAAACATGGGAACCACAGGGGGCCAGGGTATCTAGAATGAGGTACATTAACTTGAAGATTATGTATAACAAGAAAGAAGGGAGGCGTAGTGGAGTGAAGAGCATGAAATGGAGACTATTGCAACAAAACAAATACAAACTGGAGGACATCATGAGACAGAAACAAACGGCTTCTTGATCCAATCCACATTTGCAACGCGCGCCGGATCCTCCCAGGAAGCATTGGGATCCCATATCTGTGCCGTATGGGTCTCTCGTCCGCGTCGCAAATCCGGCAATATATGCGGTTTTTCTTTTCGGCGAAGCGCTGCAATGGGTTTTAAGCACAATGTTCGCAGACAAATCAGAGTTAACCTACCGTGTGAGTACGGGTCGACGAAGACTGATGCACCGGATTCGTCCGAGAAGCACGGGTGGTCTGCGAGTTGTTGAAACACGTATCGTCGAAAGGGGGCAGGATCCAGCAGCTACAGCGGGATGGATAAGTGATAGCGTTGGAAAATAAACAAGACAAAGCTGACCCCTCCAATTAAGCTAACGGCATCGTAAGGCAAGCCCTTGAATGCAGGGAAATCGCTGTATGTCATTCCAGGAGTGGAGCGCAAACAAACAAAATCCAGAAGTCCTCCTCCGTATCGAAGAGCCCCTGACAAGATCGTATCAGTAACATAGCAGCGAAGGATGACGTAAAGCGTACCTGATGTCCCTCCGAAAGAAGCTCGAACACGACGCAGCCCAGGGCCCACCAGTCCACGGCTGCTCCATACATCATAAAACCGGGGCTAGTTTTGTTGTACAGGATCTCCGGTGCCGTGTAACCCTTCGTTCCCACCACATCTACCGTGTAAGCCCCCTGTGGCTCCAAGGGCCCCTTGTGTAAATAACTCAACCCGAAATCGGTGACCCGTACATTCTGTCGGGTATCGATGAGAATGTTGCCGGGTTTGATATCGCGGTGGATGATCCCCATCTCGTGGAGAGCATTAATGCCGTGGGCCTTCAAAGTCGGAAGCGTAAGACATCGAAAATCAGGAATGACAACTACTCACCACTTGCACAGTCCACCTGCGAGCATTCTTGGAGCAATATTCAGGGCGAGCCCTCATACAAGTGTTTAAATCACACGCCATCAGATCCTACAAATGTCAGATGGAGTCAAACAACTCGAATGACTCGCAGGGGAGAAGCACGTACCATTGCAAAACAAATTGCTTCCGTTGTCTGGAACGCCATTTCCAGGCCCATGAGAAACATACTTGCAGGGCGTGGGCTTGAGGACGCAAGATGCTTGTACACATCAAGTTCGTTAAAAAGAACCCCTTCTGTGTGCTTGAGCTTAAGACGGTCCTTGCGAAAGGCCTTCAAACAAATCAAGCGATTTGATGTTATGTCTTCGGCTCCCATGGCGGTAGCGAACCCGCCCTTGGATAATACGCGCCAAACACGAAATGGGCCATACACACATGGCAGCGGAGAAATCCGCGGGATGGACGCCTCTGTTATACGCTCGTGACTAAACGTGAACACACAATTTTGGGCTGGAGGGTCTATTGATTCCGAGTCAGACGGATACGAACAAACGGAGAGATTTGCGAGAAGATGCAAGACGCTACCTTTGATGGGGAAAGACATGATTATGGGCGCGTCGGATGAAGCACCGGAATCATGTTCTGATGAAGAGGAAGGAGCGATCAACGTCTGAGTGACCTTGCTTGACGACATGGTAATGATCAAAATGAGGAGAAGGAAGACAACGATATGGAGGAGCAATTCGATGAGCGTATTTAAGAGTTTCCCGGTAGGGCCACAACACACCTTAAATAATAATGAGATGTGGACGCGCCAATTTGTGGATTGTCTTAAAACACCCACAGCGTAATGATGGCCACCAAATAATCCCTCCGTCAATCACGACGTTGGCTAGCATGACGCGGGAGATTGTGGAAGCGTACACTGTGGAGCAATCAAAGCACATTGCGACCACAGTCAAACATCGATTGTCGGCACACATCACTACCAGCTGCCGAGTGTCCAATGAGACTTACGATATCAAAGCAATGCGATGCCACAGAAACCTGCATATTTGGGTCTGGAACGCAAGTAACCTTAGCACCGACCATCTGGTCAGGTCTAACCGCTGCAAGGTGTCCTGTTACAGGTGTTTGACTTCTTCTGAGTATTTTTCGTTAATGTAGCGGGCCATTCAGAACGAGTGCTCTTGTGACAGGGGTTGTGCAGTTATAAGATCATCCGCGGCGACTCCCAATCTCTGTACGAGTTCGTGTCATCGCTCGAGGTGCAGGTTGTAGCTTCTACCGCCGCTGTCTGTGCAGGAACCTCGATGGTGACTCGGAGAATACAAAATAGAATAGACAATCTGACGAGATACAGGCAAACTCTGAGGGAGGCTGGTACCGGCAACGAGCGAAAGGAATTTCAAGCGGAAAGAAACTCGCTTCGACATGCCTTCATAGCCTCGTAAGTATGTTTGCAAGTTTCAGCTTGTTTAGATATTGTTCCACCTAAGTGGATATCATCATCATCATACCTGTTAGACTATGGGGTCAAAACGTACTTGAAGCTTGAAGGTGAGTGGTGCATTTCAATTTGCTTGTGGTGATCATCACTGGTCACCATGCTCATTGCTGACGGTCTGAACTCTGCTTGTTTTACAGGTAACGCAATGATGAGGACTCGGGGGAGAAGCCTTACACTCATCCTGTTTTCCTTAGCTATTTCTCCTGTTTTCGACCAACTTTTCTTCACAACGGGCTCGAAATCGCTGTTGTCGGCACAGCCTGAGGGCTCGCGAAGAGGTATCTGTAAAAGGTCCCGTATATTCTTCTGCATATACTTATCTCATGAATTTCATGTTCACGTCCCTAACTGTGGAGTCGGTCGCTCGAGATAGTCCCCGCGACAGCGGTGTTAAAAATGTTTTGAGCAGAAGGGTGATTCATGTTGATCGGAGTGGTGCAACTAGTCCACCTTGGAGCGACAGAACGTAAAATGACAGTGTCAAAGGCAGTAACTAGAGTAGACGATTGAGATTGTATACACATAAGGCCATCTGTAGTCGTCACAAGATAACCGATAAGTACTACATAGGCGTGCAATCCAAGTTATCAAAAGCCCGAAGACACCGGCAAGTACCGTCGCCCTGTCTCCTTACATAAGCGAGTGGTATCTTATATCATTAATCTGATAGTAGACATTTCGATGTTGTCCTGCTCAAAGGTTCCTCTCCTGCATGCAATGTCATCTTAAGTCACCTCCGTGGCATCAGCCTCTCACCTGCTGCAACCACGGTGACAACGTTGAGGTTCTTCCTTCTTTCACGGTCTTTATTTTTCACTGTCTCGGTCACTCAGTATCCAATTGAAACGCATATATATTGATCCAGATCGATGCCGTCTTTCACATTCCCTTTGCCAATATTCTGCCTACGGGCCGCGAACGCCATGTCATTATTGACTCGGAGGGCAGGCTCGTTGGCGGTCGCGATGGCGCTCAACGTTTGCATCAGGAAAACATCGAGTTCCTTTTCGGTCCTTAGCTTACTTAAAGTTCCTTAAAATTAATTTTAAGGCTGCTAAGGAGAATAAGGAACTAGTGTGTTCCTTAGCGAATGTATTCTAAGGAGCGAAGTCGTTTCAAGGCGGTTAAGGCATCAAAGGCAGTTGTATTTTGAAAGTAAATAAGTAAAATAAGGCGCCTGCTGAGCGCCAAAAAAAAACATGTTATGTATTATGTTAGCGTTTACTTCAATAGAGGTGGCGGGGGTGCATCCTGGTCAATAAATGCCCCATTAGCATCGCATTGAGCCCTAAGACAAAAATGAGTAACAGTAAGATGAACTCCTTAAAAAACGCCCACCTGTGAGGTGCGGATGGAAAGTACGCAATAAGCGCCCCATATCCGCCCAAGTACCTTCCTCAGGTACAAAACCCTGGTCGCCAGCCGGGTCATCATAAATATTCTCATCGATAACACCTGCTGGAGTGGGAGAACGACTCCGTGGAGGTATAAATCCGGGACCTGCGAGCGGAGCTGTGCGATTGAGGTTTTGTATTTGTGGGGGTACCATGCTTCGCATGTGTGTGCTGAGTGAGGCCAGACTTGTTTTTGAAGACCCGATTGCAGTTTGGAAACCGACAAACGAGCCTGGTGACAGCTGGGGCCATGTTGGACAGTGGGTAGTCGCAGTGAGATGGATACCAGGGAGCAGAATACGTAGAATGCAGACTAGACTAATACTAAGTGTGAATCAAATTATGGACATGCTCAATCGAAAAAAATATAACTTCACCCTTCGTTGCCACCTTTGCTAGCGTCCATATTCTTCAACACCTTGCTACCAGCATTCCTC